>JASDQU010099932.1:202285-228641 GCA_032191745.1 Picea mariana
ACTGCATATACATTAACAACCAAAACCCAAAATAAAAAAGTGTTTATAAATATTAAAACGAATAAGTTTTCAAAGTATGAAAACGTGCCTGGACGGACAGCCCACATGAGGTAAAAGTTGTAGAAGCGTCATCTGACTAATAAGAAGAGAAGTGTTTTAATGAATAATGTTAATTTTTTAAAGGTGTAACGGTTAGACAAAATCAAATGAGTAGCATCTGGATATCTTGAATTTTTTATTATGCTGCAGGCATATATTTAAGAAGAGATTTTGTAGAATAGGTTTTCCCTTGACTTCGGTCCTGGTGCTAGATCTACTCTGGGAGTCTTCCTGAACTTGTGCTAGTTTACGGGCTGGTCCTCTTCCTCCGGACCTTGTTGTCGTTGGGCTGGAAAGCTGTGGACCGCACCTAGTCTCCAGGTTGGGGTATCTTCCTACTACGCTTGGTGTCATTGTTGGGTTTAGAAGCTCTGAACCTGATCTAGTGAAATTTGAGTTGGGTTAATAAGATATTATTAAACTCAGGCAAACTATCTAGGTCTAATTTGTAACTCTTTATTTTCGTAATTCACCTTGTCCAGCATTCAATACTGTTTAGCAAGCTGAATATTGTTCATCCATTATAATAATATTTAGTTTATTTAATAATTATAATAATATTTATCCTATTTAATAATTATTAAAATGTGTTAATTAAATTCAATTTAAAACTGTTTAGCAAGCTAAATATTGTTCATCCATTATAATAATATCCAGTCTATTTAGATATTATAATAATATCTATCCTACTTAATAATTATTAAAATGTGTTAATTAAATTCAATTTAAAATAATTATATAAAAGGATTTTGTAAAACACAACTACCCATATAGTGGTGACGCTTGATAATTATATAGAACGATTTGTAAAACACAAGCATACATAATTTGGAATTATTAAAACAGAAGGATTTAGGTCAGAAATTATTACAAATGAGAAGTCTTTTCTAAACAAACTGGAAGTATTAAATACCCGGACTGGCTGCGCACGGTAATTCCCTTTGGTTGAATCACTTGCAGAGCTCATAAGGTACATAAAAGTTAAAACGCTTAAACATATCTGTTGAAGCGATTCGAAAAACACAACAAGCGCACAAAACAAAATCTCACACACAAAAATTTTCCGTTGAACACGCCCTGCGCTTCTGCATTTATATAGAGAATAAGGTTGAGGTAAGTAAATCTAACACATATAAGTAATGTAATCCAGGTTAAATTTAAAAATCCAATTTCTGTCTATTATATATTATTTTTCAAAATCAATTATAATGTAATCGAGGTTAAATTTAAAAATCCAATTTTGTCTATTTCTATAATTAGATTTGAGTTTCAATTTAATTTCTATAATTAAATATGAGTTTCACTTCCAATATCTCTATCGTTAACCTAACCTGAATGGGATGACTTTCAATTCCTCTCTCTCTCTTTGCCTAATCTCGGTGGCATGCACTTCAATTTTAATACCTAGATGGCGTCAGTTTCAGTCCATTCCAATTTGCCTATGGTCTGCTCCACCTGCACGGCATGGTTTTGAATTCCAATCTCTCTACGGTTAGCAATGGTAAAGGCGAGTAATATACAGCAATCCTGGACTGCACTATTAACAATCTTGTTAATGTATTTTTACTTTTAAGCAGTTCTTATGTATATTCTGCTCTCTCTGCCCATATATTTTCCATAGTTTATTTCAATTTAATTTGATTCTATTTTCAAAAGCATACATACATACCATGAAGTAATATAGGTCTTGGATCCTCTTTTAAAAAATCATCACTATAATCATATAAGATCAACTTTCACCCGTATTTTGATACTATTCGTGTAATAGTTTTTTTTTAACATGAGAATAATAGGTTTTTATTTTTTTAACAACGTTTTCAAATATAGTTTTATAAAATGTATTGAAAAATGCATCTAAATATTTTAGATTTTTTTTTTAATTCTGAAAACAAACTTGATATAATTGGAAACATAATTTTTCTTTCATAAAATATAATTGATATAATTGGGAACATAATTTTTCTATCATAAAATAAAATATGTTGAAACACTAAAATTTAAAAAAAAAAAAAATCATCCAAATATTTTAGCATTTTTTTTAAATTCTGAAAACAAACTTGATATAATTGGTAACATAATTTTTCTATCATAAAATAAAATATGTTAAAACAATAAAATTAAAAAAATAATTTGCAATGTGTTAAACTTTATAAATATGGCACTATAAATCTCTACCAAAACCACATTTATAAATATCAAAATATAAATTAATTTTTTTTAAAAAAAATGCAATTTAAAAAATAATTTATATAGAACAACATAATTAATCATTAAAAAAAATGCAATCTTAAATGCTATTTATATAGAATAGGTAGATCCTGTCAATTTGGTCTAGCCCTATTGGTTGTGGAAGTTTCTTTGGTCTCATATTACATACACTATAAGTGTTTTCTATTTTATTTTTCTAATTGGTTATATATTCATATATTGTATCATTTGTATAATTTGGGTTTTTTTTAAGTTTTACTAGTTATGTATTAATATATTGTATTGCATATATGATTTGGGTATTTTTGAATTCGACATCTTCATCCATATATAATTTGGGTTTTTTTAACTTCATATATAATTTGAGTTTTTTTGAACTTGTAACCTTCACTTAATCAAATTTCATATATAATTTCAATTTTTTGAACTATCCATCTCTACTTTGTCAAAATGTTTTTGATAAAAAAATCCAACTCTATTACAACTTTAAGTGCAATAATATTACATCATGACAATAATATGTGATATTATCAACTTTATGTACAATAATTACATCATGATAACAATATGTGATATTCTCAACTGTATGTACAATAACATTACATCATGACAACAATATGTGGATGTTGACTATTGAAAATCATCAATCATTTTTATATAAAATAATTTCAAATACATTATCTTTTTATTCTTAATAATAATAATCTATTTTTAAAATTACATGCAAGCTAAAATTATTCAACTACATCAATCAATTAAAATTTTATATTTTAAAATATTTAATTTAATACTTAATTTTGATAAAACTTTTATAAATTTTATAATATAAAAAGAAATTATAATCTAAGAAAATTCAAATTAATTTAATTAAAACCAATTACAATATAAACATAAGAAATTAATTTAACTAAAACCAATTACAATATAGACATAAGAACATTTCATATCATTAATGTCAAAATTATTTCCATGAGAGTATTTTAATTAGAAATAACATGATTTAGATAAAGAAAGAGTATTTTAATGAGAAATAATAATGAAACAAAGTTTATGTGAGATATCTGATTTTCTTATTATAATGGGAAAATTTATCACAATTTACTTGTTAATTATGAGTGGGGACAACTATCACTTACTGAAATGCCTCATGTCTAAGGGGAAACTTTTCACTGATGCTTAAGAGGAAGACTTTCACTAATACAAGATGTCTTTGAATTTTGGACATTAACCTCTTTCATTACCTCTAAGAAAAACCAACTCTTAATCACTTAAACTCAATTTTAAATCATATTATAAAACCAAAAAATATTTATTCATAAGTGAAAAAATTAACAAAATAATTTAAAATAAAATTTATGTAATTAAAATTTTAAATAAAATTAGAATTATATTGACTAAAATGCAATGGAAATTTATTATGATGTAATGTTTTATGTTATAGTGTATCTTTGTAATGCTTTATGTATCTTTAATATTTAGAGAATATTTTAATAGTGTATTTGAGTATTATATGTTTACACATGTGATGGTGTATTTGAGTGTTACAAGCTATATTGTAAATAAATAAATGTATATAAAATAGTTTATGAAGAATAATTGATATATTTGATAAAAGTATTTTTTTTAATAATAATATTTTATTTTATAATATATTTGAAGAAAATGTTATTTTTTATTTTTTATAAAGAATAAAGAGAAAATAAAAAAATTCTAATAAATAATATATGTATTTATAGTGAATTAATATTGTATAGATATAAAAAATATAAATTCTGAAAATAATAAAATATGTTTCGGTTATATGTTTCGGTTACCTCTTCTCTTAACCTAAAAGAACCCTTCTGACATTCTTAGCTTTTGCACCGATGACTATACCACTACCATAGAGTAAAACCCATGTGACATTCTTAGAGTTTGCAGCCATGACTATATCAGTGCCATAGGTTATATATTTGATTGATTTAAATAAACTTTGGGCATTTTTTTTTTCTTAACATGGATATTATATTAAAAAGATTTAATTACAATTCAAGAATTTATCCATATTTCTTAGAACACTACATTTTCCCAAAGATTTTCTACATCTAATTTTATTGAGGTTACATTCTTTTTGGCTCTAAAAACCCCTTGGGAGTAAGTTTATTTCTTTACCATGATTCCTATGCATATGATATAGCTTTGTTGTGAAATCAATCTTAACTTATGTTGAGAATAAAATTGTCAAGCATACAGTACATGCTCATTGTTTTACAAGAGAGTTTTGGCATCCAACAGATGTTGTTATCCTTTTTTTCCACAAAACTTCCTCTGCCAATGGGGTGTTGTTGGCCTCAACTATCCTCAATCTGACTAACTTGGGAACCTTTTTAAACTTTTAATCAAGCCTTGTCAAGAAGAATTTGCTGTCACTTGTTTTGTTCCTTTATGTCTAAATAATGATTGTGTGTTGTTGGATGGAATGAGACTGACTGAATGCATGTTTGATCTTTTTGTTCTCTAATACAAACATGATAGTTTGCAATAGTTGCATTTTTGTGCATCATGGATATGATTGGTTGTGACCTTGTTAAAAATTTTATGCAAACTTTTCGAAGGTCGTTGAAGCTCTTCCTTGTCATTAAATGGATCATAGATGAGTTTCAAGTAGACTCAATAGCTTTGGCCAAGTGTCGGCTAGTAAGTGCATTGGGAACCAATGAACTCTTTTCAAGGATTAGAATTAGTCAAGGCTTTGCATATCATTTCGATGTTAATAAACAAATCAAAATCCTATATAAAAAGAGATCTAATATGAGCAAAAGGAATTCAGTTTCGACAAATCATCATCATCATAAATGGGACATATACCTTCAATTAAAAATTCCTTTATGTGTATATTGAGGCCCTGGTTGAAATGATATTTTGATCTCTAGAATGGGCTTCTTGTAAATTTTTTTTTTTTTTGGGGGGGGCGCTATAAATTCAATGCAATTGACTCACTAATAAATTTTTTACAATTAGCAAGGTAGTTCAAATTTCATTAGATGTGAAGGCTAGGAAGATGGTTTTTCTAGGGCGTGTCTGACTACTCATTTGAAATCCATGTTTGTCCTCTATTCTTTGCAAAAACTGGTTTGGCAATTCGAGGTCATACAAGAAAGTTGAAATCTCATAAAGTTAGGTAATATGATAGTTTCACCATGATCACGTTCATTATTATTAATCATCTAAAAGGAAGGTGCTCTAGTTTGTTACAGATCCTTCAAGGTTTGAAAGTTTGGCAACCCTATACTCCCATGGGATACCTCTCTTGTTCAAATGTTTGGGTATGTCTATTGTCGAGCTCATCTTTTGAAATTCCCTATTGTGATCTTTTAAAATGTCACGATAAATTCTTTTAAAATTCCTTGAGGCCTTATTTTGAAATCTCCCAATGGCATGTTTAAAATCTCTCAATGTGTTATTTTGATTTACCCCAATGAATTTTTGAAAATCCTCCCAATGACATATTTTATTTATTCCTAATTAAATCTTTGAAAATCCCCTGATGGCATCTTTAGATTTACCTCGATGGAATATTTTGTTTTACCTCAATGGTAATCTTGAAAACCCCGTGACTTAGCCATCAATATTCTTGTAAACACCATTTGTAATATTTAATATTTTCCAAATGGTTTTTCTATCAGATCATTTCTAAAAGTAAAACCACAAAATTAAAAAGGGCCTAATGGAAAGTCATTGAGATTCCTTTAAAGTTTGATGCTCAACATTTAAAAAGGCGCCAAGGGAAATCCATATAGCTTATTTCAGAGATAAACTAACATCTTTGAAAAGGTCCATATGGTAATACATCGGACCTATTTCAAAGGTCAATTGAAATCTTTGAAAAATTCAAGCAATGTTCTAATATTTGAACGACTTTCCCAAAGTGACTCACATAGACGTACATTTTTCATATTGGAAATATTGAAAGTTCTAGGGTCAAAATATGCCCAGTTTGTACAACATGCACTTCAACATTCAATGATCATGACCATTGTGAGTGATCACACAGACAATTGTCTTTCCAAAGTTAATGTTTCTATGATAAAGAAAAAGTAGAATGTTGCACTAAAAGGAGAACACCTTCTTTTGGAGGTTTTTACGAAATCTCCTCGAAAAATCTATCCTCTCTCTATATATAGTGGAGGTTGTTAGCGGAAGCGGGCATCTAGAGGTTTTTGTGGAGGTTTTTTTATTGGTGCAAATTTAAGTTCAATACGCACTGATGTCTCAATGCTCAAAAGAACTAGCATAATTTATAATAAAAATTGCATGCACCAAATAAAGCGCACTGGTGTCATTGAACATTACGCACTTGTGTGCCTCACTATTTTTAGGCACACTACGGTAAGGTAAATAAATAAAAAATACCAAATTGATTTCCATTATTACAATGCATCATTTTTTTCCAAGCTCTTAATAAAGAACCAATGTTGATCGTCCTTCCAAAGATGCCTTGTTTCTGGTGCTCTACACCAACTTGGATAGCTCCATTGGTAGATTCTACACATTTCGAAATTTTGGAAATCAACATGAATTTTCATTTACTTTCAATGATGAAACCATGCCTCCTTGGGACATAAGAGGCCAGGTAAATTTTTTATTTCCTTCCTATTTACATTTTAATCCAATCAAAATTTGAGTTTATCTTGAAATTTGGCATTTTTTTCATTTTGTTTCCAATTCTGCGTGATGCGCTTGAACACTTTGACTCGCCTTGAAGTGATTTGTATTGTTTTAAATCCACAGTGAACATCACCATCATCACATCTCATATGTATGTACACATTGTTTTCGTTCAAGCAGGAGCACCACGATAAACTATAAAAATAGTGGTTTGTCCTTTGGAATGCCCTGCAACTGGCGCATAATTGGCTTTGACCCACACTGATACATTTCAATTAATTAAATGCACTACTAACTTAACAATTTATAAAATTTAACATAGTGGTGAAAACATTTTAAACAAATGCATAGATATTGTTTACAGAACCGCACCAAGAAATATATTGCCCGACTTAGCATAACAGAGTGTCTCATTAGACACCTCATTCTTGGAGCTCTATCCTTTACAATTCACCACATAACAAAACATAGGTGATCCGCTATCATGGTGGCAGTGGTGATTTAATAGTAACACATTGTTACCCATGATTTTGGTCGTCGTGATGTTGTATTGATGATGGTGTACTCGGGCTCTTCATAAGAACTTTCTCCTGAGAAAAAGTTATTTTTATCTCTTCCAGAAAACTCATTTTTGAAGACTGTTCGCAGGCTGCTAGTATATTTTCCTGCGAGAATGCATGATTCTCGCAAGCTGTCTTAAGCCAGGGTGCAAGAAGTTCGCACCGTGTTGAACTGCTAGGGTGTGAACTCTTTCTAAAGCAAGGAAAAAGATGAATTCTCGATGCTTCTAGAAGGGAATCTTCTAGAAGGATGAGATGGCATTCGAATGGTTATCCTAGTACTAGATTCCCTGATATTTTGGGATCATTCTTATCCAAGTAACTAATTCATTCTCTCCTATATATTGAGTGAATTCTCATGGAAAAGGTGAAGCAAGATTCATTGGAGAATTGGTGAAAGAATTGTGTGAAGGACTGAAGCTACAGTAGCTTGGAGACTCCAGCAAGTTTATTCAAAGGAGTTGATCTTCATGCAAGTGAGCAAGTGTATGTGTCGGAACTAAGGGCCATTGAAAGGAAGTTTGCAACATCAAGGCTCAGGTTGTAATCTTTACTTTCCATTAATATGATACAGTAATATGTCCCTTTCCCATAAAGCTAATTCCATTTTATTTTATAATTCCTTGATCATATACATAGATTGACTATTGAATATATTGTGCTTTCTTCACTTTGGTTGGTTTGTGTTGTCTTGGTCTTGGCTACACGAGAGCACTGGAGCGAAGCGAGAGCAACAAAGACCATAGAAAGCGATAATAAGGTATGTTCTTTGTTCTTACCTCCTATTTAATTCAATGGTTATAATCTAGGGAAAGAGTCATGTTCTGTCTTGCTTTGTTCTAGATCCAGGTGGATCTAGGGAGATCGATCCATGTCCGCGCTTACGGATTTATCCAATAACAAAATTGGCAACTCCACTGGGGAACAATCCCATTTTCTTTGTGGCTTTTGATATTTTTTTGTGGCCATTTTCTCTGGTTTCACTTTTCTCCTTTCATATCAATCTCTGAGTCTTCAGGATATCTTGATAGACTCTCTGGGTCCAGAGGCCTTTTTCAATTTTGCTTCATTTTTCAAAATTTTGACTATGTTCAGGCATTCTCGCACTGTACTTCATTGCAGCCTGTGAGAATAGGTAGAGTTCGCACTCTGCCTTTAGGTTTCAGTGCGAGGTTCTCGCATCCTACTCAAGGGTCACCTGCGAGAATCAGTGATTCTCGCACTGTGTAATATTGTCTGCCTGCGAACTCAATTTTCAAAAATTTGGATTTGAGTTTTGGTATTTGCAACTGGCCAGATCAGTTTGATTGCCTCATAAGAGTTTCTTGGACCATAGATTTATATCTTTCTTGTCTTCGTTTGCATGCATGAACAGTTTTACAATTTCAAGGCTTTTCTTGTCATTTTTGTCTTGCCTTTCGTTTCTTGACTTTTCTTGGCAAAACCATTCTCTCTGACTTCAGAATCTGAATGTGTTTGATTAGTTAAGAACCAGTGATTGGTTGAAAGTTGAGTGCTTGGTTTTTCTCATTTTCTTATTGATTTGAAAGATCATTTTCTTTTGCATTTGAAAAGACTAAATTGGTTTGCTCTTTATTTTTGTTTTCGTTGAAAGAGTGGATTGGGTGTTTATCAGTGCTTGTTCATTTGGTTTTTGATTTTCTGTACTCTCGCTGTTATAGTGTGGGTCCTTTTTGAAAAGTGAACAACAAGTTTTTCTTTCAAAAAATTCTTTTTGTTTTAGAAAACATTGAAAATCAAATTATTGAGATTGTTGAAGTATTTGAAAAAGACACAATAGAAAATTGTCATTTGATAAGTGATTGTTTACATTTGCATTTTAAAGGAAATTTTGCATTGTAGTTCAAGGTTGATCTGGAAAAATTTCTCTCTCTCCCATACATAGCATTCATTGAACGAAAAGTGATATGTTTCATTCTCATCCTTGCATTGTTGGGTCAGAGTCATACAACATAAGTTTCACATCCGTTTCCTTTGAGTAAACAACAGATCTTAATAACACTGCGTAATCATAAAATTTATCTAGTAACTCTTTTATAGGGCTCTTTTACACCAACATTTAGCTAGGATAGCACTTTGGAGTAGGAAGAGAGATACACTCTCCAAAATCACAAAACACACAATAGCATCTTGTGTTAGGGAGTGTTAAATTCCATTTGCAACATCTTGTCCTAGGAAGCCCTCCTCACACAAGGGTCAAACACTAGGTCGCATTGATATTGGCAGAGTTACTCACCCTGCTTTGTTGATGTCAGTGTAGAGATTGCACGTATTACGGGGATCACTCGAAGGTATACCCACAATGATGAGTGGAAGCCTTTTGAGTTGATTTCGAGCTCGATACCCTGCCCTTGCATGTGGATTGGACTGTCGACTGTTCCCCCAGGATTTATTGTTGTTGGTGGTGACCTTAGTGGCCTATCTCTCTAGGTTCTTACCCGAGGTGACTATGGAGGGGAAATTCTTCACGGTACCTAGAATTGACGTTGATCAAACTCACTCGGGCTCCTTGGAGGGTATACCCACGATTATGTGTGGGAGCTTGCACCAGGGTGTAAGTCCGTTAAGCAGGTCGTCAGCATAAATTTTCCACCCTAGCCCCGCCCCTTCTCATCTAGTTGTTGCGACGTTGGATTTCATCACCAACTAGTGGCTTCGAAATTAGAAGGTCTTGTTTTCTTGGTGATTGCTTCCTAGATTTTGTTTACTAGCGCGTGTTGTTTGTTTCTTGAAGTTGACCATAGGATTTTCTTCACAAAKTTTGTTACTCGTTTACAATAGCCCCCCCACGTCATTCATGTAGAATGCAGGGTTTATCTCTAGAGCATCTGGACGGTTCTCAACCCTTGCCTACAGGTGCACTTGAGGGCTCTCCTCGACAAAGTGAAGCCACAGTTGTCACCACACCACAAGTGGAACCAACTGACTCTCTAGAACCTTTCCGAATTACCAATACTCGAGAGGACTTTCGACTTCACCGTGGTTCTAAGCGACCATTTATGCAACTGAATTCTTTCGGAGAACTAGTTGTTACATCTTCTGGATCACCCGTTGGGCCTTTTCCGGCATAGAAGGCCAAGATCCTTTTTGGTGTACAGGTGTTTTCCAAAGGGACATTTTTGGTCCTGTTTCGCCTGTAGTCTCCGAAATCAACCCTCCGATGTTTTCTGAGACAGAGACTGTATCGTCGACTACCACTTATCACTTTACTGTCCCTACCGAAATGGCCCATCTCATGAATACTACGAGTGTCCCAACCAGGTTCACTGTGGCTGGTCTTGCTCCTATAAACACGTAGCAAACGCCCAATGTCACTCCAACATTACCACCGAGATACCATGCATTGAATGCTTCTATTCCAACACCTCCACAAACCCCATCTGGTTCTCCAGGTGGTCCTTCTTTTCCTGGGCACCCTATTCCCGGTTTTATTCCGACACTCCCTCAATTCCCTTCTGGAAGACCTTTATTATCTTCCACTGGCGATCCTAATCCTAGTGGCATTGTCCTGTCCATTACACCGAACTTGCAGATTCCCATTGGTGGACAAGGTGGTACGATTCAACCTCCTCTTACCGGACACATTCCAATTACTACACAACCTTCAATTGGAACACAACTTCTGGTTGGAACACCACCTACGATAGGGGGACCAACCCCACCTTTTGGACAAAATATACCTCCCTCTTTGGCCCAGTATTGGAATCAGATGATACAAAATCCTCCTCAAATGACTGGGCGGCAGTAGTTGCATGTCCCTACTATAGGCCAACCATATCCAGGTATACCCAATCCTATTTGGAGTCTGAATGCTCAAACTCATGTCCCCGCTCAAGGTTACAATACCTGGAGCTACTATCCTCTCCAACCACCACCAAATCTACCTGGGTCTTCCCATTATGCACAGACCACTTACGGTCCTACTGGTTTGCCGACAGGGCTTCCACCCCAAAGCCACCAGTACCCACAGGTGAATCGACAGTTGCCTTTTCTTGCTACTTTGGATTTGTCGGATTTGTCAAGGATTTTAAATGATCCTATTCGTCACTCTCCCCAATGGCCTATTTTTCCAGCCAAGCTTCCATCGAACATTCCTAAATTCGACGGAAAAGTGGGAGAGGACCCAAACAATCACATTATGACTTTTCACCTATGGTGTTCATCCAACTCATTGATGGATGACTCTATTCGTTTACGTCTTTTTCAACGAACCCTTATCGGTTTTGCTGTGAAGTGGTATATTGAATTGACACGAGGTTTCTTCTCTGATTTCAACACTCTAGCTATGGCTTTTCTTACACATTACCAGTTACCGATCTGTTATGATACCGGGACTGAGATTTTGACTTCCTTCAAACAAACTAAAGGCACTCATATATCTGATCATATCCATGAGTGGAGAAGGAGACGACGTCTCATTAAACTTGAGCTTCCTGATCAGTTACTGGCAGAATGGTTTACAAAATCATTTGTGAATGAAATTGGTAAGGACATTTCCATGGGTGGCATTGTCATGGAAGAGCAGGCTATAAGTCATGCTCAATATCTTGATCTCGTTTATTCACAAACGGGCACTCTTTATGATTTATTACCTGATTTACCTCATCCTAATACTTCCAGTACTTCAACTACTTTCGCTGCCTCACATGCAGCTGATGGTGTGATTGGTACTGCCCAAACCCAATCACATTTCGTTTCAAGCACAACCCCTAAATCTGCTTCTTCTAATGTTCCAAATGCTCCGTCTCCTGCCACTCCCACCGGCAATACTTCTGAGGTAAATGTTGTCCAATCTACCCCAGCCGGTAAAAACAAATCTAAAAAGGGGAGAGGTAAGAATAAGGAGGACAAAAATAATAATCAAGCAGAGCAAACTAAAACCACTCCTGTTGAAGATCGAGATAATAGAAAACCCCAATACCCTTGCCTTATTTGTGGTGACGATCACTACATGAAGGATTGTCCATGACGTGCCGAGGTCACTAAGTTCCTTCAAGGAGATCCAAAACCACCTACACTGGTAGTCTTGTCCCAACCCTTCCCGTCTCAACAACAGGCTCAATTGGTCATTCACAACCAACCCTCCTCTTCTACGACATCATATGTTTTGATGTGTACTGGTGATTCTAAGAAGAACAACGTTGCAGTCACTACTCGAGCCAAAGATTATTATCCATCTAAGGAGAAGGTTGATGATTTACCTCCTTCGTTGGTCCAACCCTCTCCCGCGACTCCACCTACTAATGGTCCTCTTCATCTCGAACAACTGAGTCTTGATACAGTTCTGCGACCACCCCCAAAAGGTGTCGTTCGAAAATCGACTTTCAATCCTCATGCTCATGCGGCCCAGAACTACAGCATTGTTGAAGATCTGGCCCAGGCACCTTCAGCGATGTCAGCCCTTGAATTCCTTCAGTCTTGTCCTGCACAACGGAAGGCATTGTTGAAAGATATAGGTGGAATTGACCCGACAGATACGAATTTGAAAGTCTTTTACTTGGAAGATCACATTCCAAGGTTACCCCCTCAAATTGCATTTCAAATACAAGAGGTTATTTCCGACAAAAACATTTTCCGAACTGTTATCGACGAGGGTGCCTCGACTTGTGTTATGTCTCTTGCTTGTTGGAAAGACATTGGCTCTCCTTCTTTGAATGAATCCCATAACACTCTTAAAGCCTTCAATGGCTCCGGTTTTAATCCCTACGGTGTTCTTCCTTCGTTGCCCATCACGTTAGAAGGTAAAACGGTCCAAGTCGAAGTGGAAGTCTTTGACGCTCCTCTTGATTATAATCTTTTACTTGGCCGTAGTTGGATCGATTCCATGCACGTCGTTGTGTCTACACTTTTTCGTGTAGTACGTTTCCCTCATTAAGGAAAGGTTGTTACCGTTAACCAACTTGCCTTCTTCAATTCTGATACCCGTACTGGCAACGTGTCGTTTATTGCTAAAACCCCACCGGGTTATGAGAATGTCGATTTAAGCCTTTTAAAGGACTCCTCGTTAATGGGTACTTTCTCCATTCCATTGCCCGATGTTCCATGCCCATATGTTGCTTCTATTAATATGATCTCCACCGTGCCTCACGAACTTCCTGCGTCATAGGACCCTTGGATTGTCCCTGATCCTGGAGATCATCTTTGTTTCGGTGATGCAATGTCGTTAAGTCCGGTTGAATCTTCCTATCAGGCCATTCAATCGGAAACACCTTCTACCCTATCTCTTGATGAGTTTTCTCCCGATCCTTTTCGTGTTATTTTTCCCACTGACGAGATGATCATGTCCGTCATGGAGGACACCCCTTGGGATGATGGGCATCATCGTTCCATACTTTTTCTGGAGAAACATACTCTTGAGAACTATCAATGGATTTCGACTCCGTCGACCGTTGTTGTCATCTCGACGGTTCCCGCGACTACACACGATGTGTTTGCTGAAGGGAACTTAAGCAATATCTCACCCATGATTCCCATTGACATATCCATTAAACCTGGGATTGTTGAAAATGTCCATATTGGTGCTTCATGTTCCGCTGACGAAATAGTCACCTATACATCTCTTTTCAAATAATTTCGTTACATCTTCACCTGGAGCTACGAAGAGATGCCAGGTATCGACCCTGCCATTGTTGTACATGAGATAAGGACATACCCTGGAGCTAAACCTGTCCGGCAACGCCTTCATCCAGTTCACCCACGTAAAGCGACTGCTATCAAGCTCGAAGTTGAAAAACTTTTGAAAGCCGTCTTTATTTATCCGGTGGCTCTTACAGAATGGGTTTCCAATCCTATCCCGATTGACAAGAAAGGAGGAAATATTTGTGTATGTGTTGATTATAGGGATATTAACAAAGCTTGTCCCAAAGACAACTTTCCTACCCCCTTCATCGATCAGATTGTCGATGATTGCGCTGGAAGTGAAATCTTCTCTCTCATGGATGGTTTCTCCAGCTATAATCAAATTAACATTGCTCCCGAGGATCAACATAAGACTACTTTTATTTGTCCTTGGGGTACTTTTTCCTATCGAAAACTCCCTTTCGGTCTTAAGAATGCGGGCGCAACTTTTCAACGTGTTATGTCTTATGCTTTTCATGATATCAAGCATATCGTTCAACCCTATTTGGACGATTTACCCGCTCATTCTATGTGCAGAGTCGATCACCCTACCCACCTCCGAGCAATTTTCGTTCATTGTCGGTTCTATTGTATACGTTTAAATCCTCATAAATGCATTTTTTGCGTAGAATCCGGCCGTCTTCTAGGTTTTATCGTTTCGCGTCAAGGGATCCGGGTGGATCCTATTAAGGTTGAGGCGATTCTTAATCTCCCTCCTCCTTCTACACTGCGCCAGTTGTAAAGTTTGCAGGGGAAAGCAAACTTTCTTCGTCATTTTATCCCAAATTATGTCGAGATCACTCGTGGTTTTACGCAGCTACTAAAGAAAGATTCAGAGTTCATCTGGGATACCATTGAAAACAATGCTTTTGAAGCTTTAAAGTTGTCCCTAACGCGAGCTCCGCTTCTCTTTCCTCCCGATTACAGTCGCGATTATTTCCTTTATCTTGCTGCCTCGGAGTACACTATTGGCATGGTTCTCGTCCAAGAGGATGAAGCGCATGATGAAAATTTTATTTACTACTTGAGTCGAAGTCTCACACCAACTGAAATCAAGTATCAACATGTCGAAAAACTGGCCTTGGTTGCCGTTCAAGCCATCCAACGCTTCCGGCACTATATCCTATCACGTAAGACTACGGTGATTTTTCATTGCCACCCTATGCAACATATTTTGACATGTCAATTGCTTGGGGGCAAGTACTCCAAATGGATTGTCATACTCCAGGAGTTTGACTTGGAATTCGACCACGCCAAGTCCAATAAATCCTTAGTTTTTGCTGAGTTGATATGCAATTTTCCTCATTCTGCAACGAAAAATGTAGCAGTAGATTCGTTACCTGATGAATCTCTTTTCCTTATTAGCACTGACGATCTTTGGTATGGGGATATCATTATATGTCTCCAAACCCAAACTTTTCGGCCTACTTTGTCTAGAACTGAATGACGTCGCATACGCTATCAAGCTCGTCAATACATTATCCTTGGGGATACTCTTTACCATCGGGGGATTGACTCTGTTTTTCGACGTTGTCTAACATTTGACGAAGCTGAGAAAGCTCTGAATGATTTCCATTCCGGAGCATGTGGTGGTCATATGTCTGGGTATGCTACTGCCCAAAAGATCTTACGCACAGGGTATTTTTGGCCTTCTTTGTTTAATGATTGCATTACTTTCATTCAGAAATGCCATGCCTGCCAGACCTACAATCAGAAAATTCGGTCACATCCTGCTCCTCTTCATCCTGTGGTCTCAGTTGGTCCTTTTGTGAAATGGGGCATCGATTTCATGACATGTCACCCTCACTCGGCCGGGGGGCATGGTTACATCATTGTAGCCGTTGATTACTTTACAAAATGGGCCAAGGCGATGCCAACATTTGACAATACTGGAAATACCACAACATTGTTTCTTTTTAATCACGTCATAGCTCATTTTGGTGTTCCCCAAGCTATCGTCACTGATCACAGTAGCCACTTTAAGAATTTTATGATGTCCGAACTTACTGAGAAGTTGGGTCTTCGTCATGATAACTCAACGCCCTATTATCCACAAGCCAATGGCCAGGTCGAATAAATCAACAAAGTTCTCATAACTATGCTTCGACGAATGATAGGGATTCATAAAACAAGTTGGCACATGATGTTGTTTTCGGCATTGTGGGCATACCGGACATCTGTCAAGTCCGCTACTGGGTTTACGCCTTTTCGGTTAGTCTATGGTGTGGAAGCCATTCTTCCTATAGAATGCGAGATACCCTCTCTGAAGCTAGTTGTTGAACTCCTTCCCAATACTTCTGCTGAAGAAGAACGTCTATTGTATCTTATGCGATTAGACAAAACTCGACATGATGCCACTCTAGTAATAGAAGCCCAGAAGAAACGGGTCAAGGCCCAATATGACAAGCATGTCAAGCCTCGTGTTTTCTCTGAAGGTGATCTTGTTCTTCTCTATGAACAGGATCAAGATGTGTTAGGAGTTGGGAAATTCGAACCCATGTGGCAAGGTCCGTATATTGTTCACCGAGTTTTGGAAAAAGGAACATATGAGTTGGTAGATTACGATGGTATCCCTTTGAGTGAACCCAGGAATGGGTTGTACTTGAAGAAGTACTATGCATAAATCATATGTGCACAAGTACTTGTATTTTAATGTATCATACTTTTTGTGTGTTACTATAGTTTTCTTTTGTCGTTATCTGGTCTCTACCCTTATGTGACGTTATGTTTGATTTCTAGATGTCGGAGTCTTCGCTACCCTATATTGGCTTCTGTGATGGCGCTAGCCATAGTACTCAGAACCTTGCTTCCGCTGCATGGGCAATATATGCCCCAACAAATTAACTTGTATCTTTACGAGGTGTGTGCCTCGGCTGTGCGACCAACAACATTGCAGAGTATAGCGTCATTATTGAATTATTGGTTGATGCTATCTCACTTAGAATTCGTCATTTGGTTGTGCGACTTGACTTGCATCTTGTAATACTACAGTTAATAATATCTACTCTATTCAAAGTCCTACTTTGTTACGGGTGTATTTGCGAATTCGCCTCTTGGAACGTTATTTTGATCACATTGAATATCAACATATTCCTAGATGTCTAAATATATTAACAAATGCATTGGCTAATTATGTATTGGACAAACATTTGAATCATTTATAAATCAAACACCTCGAAATTCACACAATATAAAGTAAACCGGTAGAAGCCATCTGTATATATAACGATCAAAAGAGTTTTTTACAAAAAGTTTGTCTGAAGACCAAAATGTCAAAATTTGAAGCTTATAGCTTCTACAAAGTGACTTCATGGATGACGTTCATGATAACACACGACTGCCCTAGCAACCCTATGGAGCAGTCGACTCATAGATGTTGATACCCCTACAGTATGACGTTGATCGCGTTGTGGAACCTCTTCCAGAGTCATGTCTGGAATGTCTACAGTCAGGCCCTCTAGATTTTGTTCCACCACTTGATAATCCTCAGCATACTATGGTGCTGCTTCTACCTCTCCTTGCCGCTAGATGGGATAAGTGCCAGGAGGTCTGTAAGGCCCAACATCTGTGTTATCAATAAACGATTTTGTATTAGTCTTTGGACGAACATATAAAACAAAAACATTTGAATATGATAAAAAATTCAAAAACATTTAAAAGGAGAAAAATGCGTGTACTTCTTACCAAAGGTCACCCCACTGAGTATCCTCTGGCAGTGCTAAGTTCAGATCTCCTCAGAAATCCAACCCGGCATAAGCGTAGTCATCAACCATCAGCATCTGGGTTTGAAGCCAGTCAAAGAAAGTATCATCGTACTTGATGATCGGTCCTGCTATGTGTCGGGCCATGAGCCGACACCATCTCAGCATCCTTGGATCCCTGGGACCCGGTATATTCCACTCAACCTGCAGTCTCAGTACGGAAACCCTCTCAAGGAAGAAGGATACCAACAAAGATCCATACCCGAATTGCTTCAGATCACCTCGCCTACATTTGGTCAATTGTTTTTTGATACTGCAAAGCACAGCATCTTCCCAGTTGAACACCCGAGGCTCAGTACACTCAATAGCATACTGGAAGTAACTCTATAATGCCATGTGAGGAGTAGAACTCCCATCCATCCAAGCTATCGTGAAAAGGATAGTACGGAGGGTCAAGTCTTGTACCCCCCAGATAACTACTTTTCCTTTCTTTCTCTCAGCCTCGGGAACGCAGTATAAATTGCAGTACTCACTCATCTTTATCCCACCACCTCTACTACCGGTCAGGCTCACATAGTACCCATGCTAGGACAATCCAGTCAAAAAGTAAATGTCCTCAATGTCTAAGGACAGTGTGTGAGCCCCCACATGAAACACCTGTTGATCAGGGTCCCAAATACGCACCAGGTACTCTAATAGTTTGATTTGGGGCCTCATTCCCGGGATGCGAAAGTACTTCAAGAGACCACAATATCTCAAAGCAGCTATAGTAGGAGGATGATTTTCGGCCATTGCATTGTCTTCTTCATGTTCTCTTTTGCTCCATTCAAGCACCATGTTGATGGCCAATTATCTGCATAAGGAACACAAAGAGAAGATTAGCAACTTTGTTCATGATTTGATTCTTGTTCATTGGCTAAATTTAAAAAAACAAAATTGAGCTTTGTGGTTCTCGCAGGTACCCTGTGTGCACAGTGTGAGAACCTTGCAGGATGCCCATGGGCCACCTGCGAGAATCACCCATTCTCGCAGGGCCCGTGAAGCTTGCCTGCGAGAATGGCAGCACGCATGTAGGGCTTGGAAAATCAACTTAAAAATGCAAATTTAACCAATGAAATTACAAATTTAAACCATGAAAGTGTTAAGGATGAAGAGATTACCTAACTGTCATAGACGGCTCGCTAAATGGTCTCTCATAGCTCCCGCATTCTGACGCCGAACTTGGAGGGTAAAAGAGGGGTTTTTTTAAGATAGTGGAAATGTAAAAATGATGTAGTAAAAAGAGTATTTACTTCTTTTATTTATTTTTACTATATCATTTTGGTTTTTTATGATTATTTATCAATTAAACCCTAATCCCTAATGTCATGTTGAGTGTAACTCTTGCAGGCGTGATAACTTTGATGATCAAACACAGGGATATAAACATGTTTTTCTTTGTTATCACGTGTTTTTGATTGTTTTTTATGGTTTTTACATAAAACCTTGAGCGTCGTTTTTGTTCGTTCTTGCGCTCATAAAAACTTGAGAACGTGATTGAGCATACTTTTATCACTTTTTCGGGCTCAACAATGTTATACGAAAAAGGAACCCCCTGGAGTCCTCTTTAAGCTCTTTTCAGACTCTCTAAACATGAAAAGATCGTCGAGCGACCTTGCTATTTTCACGCTCGATAAAGTATTTGAAGTAAGTGTTTGGTGAGCGATAATTTATCTTTTTTTTTATCTCATCCAGACTATTTTATGAAAAAGGAACTGAGAGAGTTCTCTTTTAAGTGTTTTTCCAAACTCTATAATCTTGAAAAACCTTAGAGTTTTCTAGCTCTGGACTCATTAAACAAACATTGTCAGACCCATGATGGGACCAAACCACTCCTTCTTAGGGTTCGTTAAACATACTCCGAGGGACTCGTCTGAAGGATGAGCTTATATCAACAAGCATCTGTTATCCTCCTCAAGCTTGCGTAAAAATAAAGAGGTACTCGCCAGAAATGGTGGGGGGAAATTTGGGAAAGGGATATGTTTTCATTTTCGTATTAATTGGCAGTAAGTGTCACTCTTGAACATGACACCCCCTATTCATCGCATTTGAAGCCGGTTTGGGAAATCCATTTGTCTCTCATTCGATTTATTACCAAGACATTCCCTGCGTCGTCTTTGAGTCAATGCTGCCAAATCATTGGTCGTGTTGTTCATATGTTCAAGAGAAGTCCATCTAAAACCTATATTGAGTCGGCCATCTACAGTTGTCCATTCTTTTCGTGTCGGCCTTCCCTGTGTCCGGTCCAATTTGCCAAATTCTCTGTTTCACCTTCAAAATATGTTACTCATTTCGTGTCATTGATGGGGGATACATCAAGGCCCTCCTGTGACGATTTTTTTTTCGTCGACTTCAGCTCATTATCCGGAATCAAGACTTAGAAATTATCTGGTACCTTGGAGCTTGCATGCCTCAATGGCAGGTTTCCTCGCTTTCGACAGTGGGTTTACATCATTGACCCGTGATCGAAAGATTCCATCGGATGTTTGACATCAACTCATTTATTCACACTCGATGGATTGTACTATGGTACCTTGGGAGTCATTGACATCAATGGTGATTTCCCTCGCACTTGTTAATGGTTTCATCATTGATCGGTAATCAAGTGGTTTCTACCATGTTCGACTTCAACACATGTAATCACATGGTTAGATTCGTACTTTGGACGACGAAATTGAAGACCCTGGATATCATCTTTATGATCCAGGTTGCGATGGAGTATGTATAATTTGCGACACATAGATCCACTGTGTATGTCTCCTGGCTATGTCTTCTTGATTTGAAATATCTCGCATAGATCCACAGTGTATTCTGGTGGCTATGCTATATTTTGACGGCATGGATCCACAGTGTATGATTGGTGGCCACGACCCATGTCTATAATGTCATTAGTCTGTGATCTGAGTATGGGAATGCCTACCTCAGAATTGATATATAGGATATTATGTAGATGCTTGGTTGTTCGCAAGTTTCCGATTAGGTGTTCTCCTGGTTCCCGACACACACATGCAGCTTACAAAGTCTATCGACTATCACTGGTTCTAACCTCATACTTTGCGGGGCATTCTGTTACCCATGATTTTGGTCATCGTGATGATGTATTGATGATGGTGTACTCAGGCTCTTCATAAGAACTTTCTCCTGAGAAAAAGTTATTTTCATCTCTTCCAGAAAACTCATTTTTGAAGACTGTTCGCAGGCTGCTAGTATATTTTCCTGCGAGAATGCATGATTCTCACAGGCTGTCTTAAGCCAGGGTGTGAGAAGTTCGCACTATGTTGAACTTCTAGGGTGCGAACTCTTTCTAGAGCAAGGAAAAAGATGAATTCTCGATGCTTCTAGAAGGGAATCTTCTAGAAGGATGAGATGGCATTCAAATGGTTATCCTAGTACTGTATTCCCTGATATTTTGGGATCATTCTTATCCAAGTAACTAATTCATTCTCTCCTATATATTGAGTGAATTCTCATGGAAAAGGTGAAGCAAGATTCATTGGAGAATTGGTGAAAGAATTGTGTGAAGGACTGAAGCTACAGCAGCTTGGAGACTCTAGAAAGTTTATTCAAAGGAGTTGATCTTCATGCAAGTGAGCAAGAGTGTGTGTCGGAACGAAGGGCCATTGAAAGGAAGTTTGCAACGTCAAGGCTCAGGTTGTAATCTTTACTTTCCATTAATATGATACAGTAATATGTCCCTTTCCCATAAAGCTAATTCCACTTTATTGTATAATTCCTTGATCATATACATAGATTGACTATTGAATAGATTGTGCTTTCTTCACTTTGGTTGGTTTGTGTTGTCTTGGTCTTGGCTGCACGAGAGCACTGGAGCGAAGCGGGAGCAACAAAGACCATAGGAAGCGATAATAAGGTATGTTCTTTGTTCTTGCCTCCTATTTAATTCAATGGTTAGAATCTAGGGAAAGAGTCATGTTTTGTCTTGCTTTGTTCTAGATCCAGGTGGATCTAGGGAGATCGGTTCGTGTCCGCACTTACAGATTTATCCAATAACACACATCGCACCACTTTAGCCGTGATAATGAAATTTAACCTAGCAATGCCCATCAATATAACAAACGCATATGTTCTATAAAGACAACAACACCAAGATAATTTTTTAATAATCAATCAGAGTGGCGTGAATTATTAGACTCACCACTACAATCCATGGTGGTGCAACAATAAGCATGACACACCGGAGCGTAAACACTAAACGTACGCACCACGACATGTCTTGAAAAATAAACATTGTGGTTCGTCTTCTATAAGACCATGTTTGTTGTGCGTTAGTAATACAATGAACCACTAAACATCATGCCATTGATCTGGTAAAAATGATGCATCGGTGATTTCGGTTTAACAAAGGGAATCAACAATTTTGCACGCCATAATTTTAGTGTTGTGGTTCATCTTTGTGAACGAAATGAACCCATGTAGTTAAAATAACTTAGTTGATGTGGAACATCTTATGGGATGTACAGGTCAAATACTTAGTGGTGCGACAAGAAAATTGGCACCAATGTGTGTTAGTAACAACACCTCCCAATGATGTTGTTTATTTGATAGAGTGCACCATTGGCAAGGCATGTGTTTTTTTTTTGACACATTGATTACTTTTTAATATTTTTTTACAAACAAAATTTAATTTTAGATTTTTTTAAATACATGTCATTTATATATGTATTTGTTTGATAATTTCAATTTATTATACGTGTGTGTGTGTGTGTGCGCGCACCTGCGCATGTAACAATATTTGTATATGAATCAGAGATGACGACGATGAGAGGAGGAAGAGTAGCAGTAACAATAGGTCAAGACACACACATTTGTGCATGAGTGGTGTTACGAAAAAAATCACTCTATGGCATGGGGTAAACCAAAACAGATAGAATGACACGCATAAATAAACTCTAATCCCAAGTATGCTATATAAAAGAAATGTTAATAGGAAAATATCAAGAGCCTACCTTGTCTGAACATTTGATGAAGACCATCGTTGAGCACACAACTCAAATCTTTATACATGAAACTTGTCCTCAACAACCAACATACACAAGAATATGGTGATAATATATAATGTTAGCATATAAAATAGCACAATCCATTAATATTCATGACAAATATGCCCATGGAATAATAATTCAAATATTTGCAAGATAACAATTGGATGAGAAAAGAGTATTTCTATTAAAAATGATCAACATAAGTGTATAAGTGACAAACTTCTATAACGACTCACATCAATATCGAGAAACTAAGTCCCTCTAGCTAGGCCTCCACCACTTCAATCCTCCATCAAATGCAAGATCACATAAAGGAGATAATCAGGTTCTCCATCAAAGAAGGAAGAGCTTGGGGGATGAACAATGTGTTCAGACTTTAAAGGATAAAGGGATGTAGACTCAATGTGAAGTGAAATTTCTTCTGAGTATCTTTTCTCTCAAAAGTTGAATTCTCTCCTTTCCATGACTTGGATATGGATCAATTTATAGCCTTCAAATGGAATTGAAGGGAAAATTCAAAATGTTTCCAGTATATGGAAGGTCAAGGATCGTGGATCTCGTGATGTGACATGGAAACCTGACACAATTTTTAATTTTGAGCACCAAACTCAATGTACGCATGATGTAGTGGTGAAACCTACGTATACACATGTGGCATAATTGGTAGGGCGCGTATATATGGAAAAATATGACTTTTTATCTCTAGAAGGAACAACAAGGGACTTCAAGTCTGCATAGGGAAATGGAAAGGACCTCTAAGAAAGTTGCATGGGATGAGTAAAAACTTGCTATAACAGATTCCCCCTAATGTGTGAGGTTAGAGTAGTATCTGTGATGGCGGAAATACATTATAATTCCCAGAAGTGGAGTAATGAAGACTCGGCTAGAAGTTCTAGTTGCTCATGAGAATATTAAAATTCATAATAACTTTGTACACATGGCTTCCAATTTTAATTACACTGTAGATCCATGCGGAAATATACCAAAAAGTTGTTCATGGCCATGAATAGGAAATATAAAGTAGACATATGCCATAGGTTGTCATAGTCACAAACACGGCCCAGTGGAAACTAGTCTCAAAATAAATCTAAATATATCTGTATACAATGGAGTATAATCCAATCTCCCATGATCAATGAAGTCATAGAGGTACTAGTCCATTGAAAGACAACAACAACTCAGGAAAACTACTAATGTGAACTGAATGTCTTCTACACGATCCACCAAAGGTGCAATTCTACATCATGTGAATAGAGGACTTGAAGTCGAACACAATGAGAATTTGTTTTATTAGTGGTCATTAATGTATACCGTTAACAAACGAGAGACAACCTACTGATAATGAAAGTAGGTATGAAGGCACCGAGTACATTCTTACAAGTGTGAATAAAGGTGTTTAGGTCGAACACTTGAATAATTCATCAATCATGAGACATTGATGTATTCTCAACTATCTATGGCGGGAGAATGTGCCACTGATGACTGCAAGCCTCTAGGTACTCATAGGACTCTAGGCCTCATTTCTAGAATAGATGAGCTGAAGTTGATGGAAGGAGGCCCATTGAAAGGAGGCAATTAAGACATCTCTCATCAGTCAACAAGAGGAACAAAGCAATAATTTGATGATTTGGAGGAACTCGGACAAAGAGGATGTTCACGAACCAATGACCTTGTGAGTCTTTCACATGCATCAGATGCAAGTAGTGCATAAAAAAGACCCTATGAATAGCAACCAATAAGGAAGACTATTGACAAAGGCTAGGAAACCACCAATAAGGCTAATGGCATCCAAGGCACTACACGAATCCCAATGTATGAATAGATTTATTTCCTTTGAACACAAGGGAAATGCCCTAGTCAGGGACCAATGAGGAGATGTCGATTTTTGGGTTCAAGGTTACCTACCCATAATGAAAGTAGGACTAGGGTGCATGGTAGGACTACAAATTCATGTGACTCTGAGACACACTAAGGGTATGATTGACATGAAAAGTTAAGAGTTCTGAGAAATGGCTGACACAGGCTTATAGACATCCTTTGAATAAGAGCATGAGTCATATGGATAACTCATGAATCATAGACTTGATGATGAAGCCTTGTGATGCATGAGGCATCAACGAAATCTCCATAGGGATTGGAAGAATAACCAGTCGGAGGAGTAAAATCTAAGTAGCAATCTTAGCTTCCTATGGTCATACTAAACCCAAAATTTGGATGACAATGGACTCAAAAGTTTGTGCTATGTTCAAAGGTGACACGACTTCTACCAATATAAGATAATATTATTTTCACACCCGTATTTTTTTGTTTTTTCATAGGAAAATAAATGCTATGATACAAGAGAGGAAATGTGTGTCACTATTAAGAAACTATCTCCAAACAGTGGAACATACCTATGCTCAATGCAAGGAAGTGCATGTGGAGCATAGACACTCGGGGTAATGTTTCCTCTTAGGGTACAGGGTGTCAAGCTACAAAGGATATAAACAAGGCTCTTCTTGGCTAATGATACAAATTGTTGAGGTAAGAGGATTATAAAGAGAAAGTGAGAACCAGAAATAGGCTCAATACTACAATAAAGATAATGAAATGCAATTACAACTTAAATCCAAAGAATGTCATTTTTCGTAGATTTAGTCCCCTTAGCCTAAAAAAGTATAAAACAATACCCAAGAGAACTCTTCTAGCTAATGGTGACTAGAGTATTCCTTTTTTGAAATTAGTCTACTTGGTCCGAAAAAGGGTTAAACTTACACCAAATAGGTGTCATTTCAAAGACATTTAACGAGTGTGAAAGAGACAAGTTCAGTCAATAATATTTTCACTCTTTTAGAGAGTCGGAAAAGAGCTTAACTAAGATTTAGGGGGGAGTCCCATAGACATAGGTCAAAATTCTTATGAGTAAGAATATGGGGTTCGAACGCAAATTCATATTGGAACTATAGGGGACTCCTGATCTTATGGAATAATTTTTGCATGGGCACCAAATGGAACAAAGGTTCTAACTAGGGCACCCATGTTTGGTAAGCCTATACCACTCAATAATGACACTTCTAGTAGCAGTAAGAAGGTTTTGTGTCGCTAATAAATGGGTTCGTACCTAAGGAATATGGATCATCATCATAGGATAATGAAAATATGAAAAATGGAGTGACAATCTATCCTATATGTTGTTAAAAGAATATACATGTCGAAGTCACAAACGGGAGATATGACACTAGAAACCGCAAAAATCCTTGGAAAAAACCACCAAAACCAACTCCTTCCACTGTACTATCAGTCCACTAGGTCAAAAAATTAGCATAAACTATGTAAAGTGGATAAAAATTTTCTACTAATAGTAAAAATAATCAATTTTACCATACCATTTGAGTTTTTTACCCACATAGTGCATTTTGGACCATTTTTCTCACGATCTTCAAGTGTCGATTGTGGGAGCTACGATCAACAGAATTGACAA
>JASDQU010099932.1:228661-239500 GCA_032191745.1 Picea mariana
TAGGTCAAAAAATTAGCATAAACTATGTAAAGTGGATAAAAATTTTCTACTAATAGTAAAAATAATCAATTTTACCATACCATTTGAGTTTTTTACCCACATAGTGCATTTTGGACCATTTTTCTCACGATCTTCAAGTGTCGATTGTGGGAGCTACGATCAACAGAATTGACAACTGTCTGGACCAAGTAAGTTCTCTTACTCTCCTCTTCATTTTTAATGGTTTAAAATTCCAATTAAGTCCTCATTTTTTGAGTTTTAGAGGGCACAACTTGTAAATTAGGGTGTACGTGTGCTATAGTTTATCAAGTCGCATATATGGAGACATGTACATAGAAAAATAAAAGTATGACCATGTATATGTGTCCCTACACACGATTATTAAAATTACAGCCCACGTACAAGTATGAAAACAAAAAAWTTTAATGAATTTAACTCAAAAAATGATTTTCCTTTGGCACGATGGTGCTTGAAGAGAGAGAGAGAGAGAGAGAGAGAGAGAGCATGAAGAAGTGGATGCATCAGTGGAAAGAGATGCATGGGMCCAAATGGATCTAAGAAGATGTTACCTTTACAAATTTTGGGCTCTCAAAGGAATGAGGGTGCAAGTAGGTTACTGCAAATGCTAGTAAAATTTTGGGATTTGAATACAGAGGCCTTCAATATCGATGGGAAACCATTGAGAATTGAATTAGATGACATATATTTCATCACAGGATTATCTCACCGAGGTGAGGTAGTGAATCTTAAAGCCCGGGGGGTTGGGGCTGGTATGAACATAAAGGACTACATTGGCACCCATTGTGTTGCAAGAACAAATAAAGTAGGGATCCAATTCCCCATCAGGATGATCAAGAACCTAAGTTTAAAGATCGACATCCTCATTCTTACATGGATATCAGGGTTTTCCTCGTTACACTAGGCATGAAGACCACTCATTTTTTACACAGTGGAGTGTTTACGACCCATGGTTTATGATTGGTGTACCTCTTTGCTGGCTAACATTAAGAGTCAACTGACAAATTACAAACAAGGGAGGAAGAGAAACTTCAGGTTTGCATCCATCTTGTGTAGTTCTTTCTTCAAGTGGGTTCCAGGATTGAGCCCTAGAGTAGAGATCATTCCACATAGATCGCTTGATCTATCCATGTCACGGTGGACTGGCATGATGAGGTGGTTAGGAGGTGGTAGGGTGCCAACTCCCTACAGCAATGAGCTCTTTTTCTGGTGGAATCGATAGGTGATAGCCATATACAACTACCCTTATGTTGGGATCAACTATAGAGGAGATCCAAATATGCCTTTTCCACCAGGTTCCACCTACGGTGATATAGGTATAATTTTTTTTAATATATTTCATTTTTTTGTGTTTTTTCAAAAAGAATAAAAATGAAAATATTTTTGTATGGTATCAAGTATTAACAAAATGATTTCTTATGCAAATGTGGTTCTGCGACGACTAGATGGATTCCCATGGCATCAACGGAGGAACCGAGGAGATGAGCATACATGAGGAGATGCAGAGAGAGTGCTACAAAATATGCAGGGGAACCTGTCTCGATTGATGCATAAGATTCCTATGGTTCAAGTGCAGGATCTTCTAGAGGCTATACAGTGATAGGTGGTGGGTGTGCCCCATGCGTGGGTGCAATTATTTCGACATCTCACAAACACCGTAGTGTGCTATCATGATACGCATCCAGTGCCATAGGCGTAGATTCCATGGTCATTATATATGTCAGCCATATATGTATTTTGAGGGTCTGAGCCCCATTTTGCACTATGATACCATATTTTTTGAAGAGATGAAATATAAAAAACATTGGTCCTCGACTTTACTTATATATGTTAMAATGTGTGCATTGATGAGTGTGTTTTCTTTACTTTAATTATGTGACAAATTCCAATCTAAGACATAATTAGTGTATGCATCAGATACATAATTAAAACTTCTAGGTATGTGATTATAAGTAATAAAATCAAAGTATCGTTCCAAAATTCATACCCRTAGGAATCGTCGGGGTAGATTAGGGTCTCACACATGGTAAATTCCATTTAATTGACATACGACTAACCTATAAATACCAAACACCATGCAAAATGACATCATATAAAAGATCTATAATGACGCTATACCCAGCCACATTATTCGTTGATGGATTCATACAAATGCCACCTGAAGACACTAGTTGACCCTTGGGTGAGTAAATGACCCAAGCAGTAGATGCCATATTCCATGTATGATGACTAGCATCATCTGTGAATCCTAAGTAAACTGAAGACTTCATTGGCATCTGCGAACCAAGGGAAAACTCAATAAGAAATCCGATGACACAAAGGAAGATATGTATATACAATAAGGTACACTATTATACAAAGAGTCACGCCCAAGCTTGAGGGCTCAAGCGTAATATCTTTTAAGGTAGAGCCCATTTCTGGGCTCATCTAGCATATTCCCTTCATAATCTTCTAACTCATAGGCTCATTTTTCTAAAACACGTCGCACGAAATAAGGATCGTGCCACATGGGGATGAAATTTTCTGCCCCCAATGGTTCTTTGGCTTGGTCATATAGGAGCACCAAGTCACCCTCAACGTACTGTTGAGGAAAGAAAAACTTATCATACTGAACCTTAACATGTCGTTTATTCACTTTGATATTTGTAGAGGCATCTCAACGCTGCTCATCTAGATGCTCTAGGTGCACGAGACGTTCTTCAACATCGGATGTGTCAGGTAGGAGCTCAATTGCCAACTTGAGGGAAGGGATTTCTCATTTAATCAGGAGAATCAACTCAACACCATGTACTAATTGAAAAGGAGAAAAACTTATGGAAGTCTTAACTGAGGTTTGATATGCCCAAAGTAAAGGGTAAAGCATAAGATTCTAGTCAGATTTACTCTGGATGACAGTTTTTTGCAAAATGGTATTGAGAGATTTGTACATAGCCTCTACTTGTCCATTTTCTTGGGAATAATAAGGGGAAGAATGACTGTGCTTAAACCCAAATTTTGATGCTAAGTCCTTCATCATTTCATTCTGAAAGTGACTTCCATGATTAGTGACAATCTCCTTTGGGATTCTGAACCGGGTTATAATTTGGTTGAATATGAAAAATGTTGTTGTCTTACCATCAGATTTAATGGTAGGCATGGCCTCTTCCCACTTAGTGAAGTAATCCATGACCACGATAATATGTGGATGCCCCCCATCCGATGTTGGGTTAAAATCCATAAAATCTACCCCCGACTTGGTGAAGGGACCGACAGTGATGACTGGGTGAAGAGGGGCTTGATGAGAGCACATTTTCTAAGCGAACACCTAGTAAGGGTGACACTTCTTGACCACTAAAACACAATATTTAAAAATTGATGGCCAAAAATAACCAACTCACAATATTTTTTGGGCAGTCGCAAGCCCAGATAGATTACCACCACAAGCCCCACTATGACATTCATTGAAAACCGAATCAACTTCCTCGTGATTCAAGAAATGATGCAAAATATTATCTATGCCTCAATGATACAAAGTATCACTGATAATAAGGTAGTTTTTAGCTTGATGTCGTATACGTCGTCGATCGTGTTTCGATAGATGCTGAGATAACTATAAGGTTTGAAGATAGATTAAAATGTCTCCATACCAGGGGTCCAAAAACGAGATGAGGAAGATATTTTCATCTACGAATGAATCGTTATGAATAGTGTCCTCATCTAGTCGAGGGAAGTTTGATATCAACTCAGAAAAAACTGGCGATTCCTTAGGCTTCGCTGCAGAAAAATCAAGATCAAATTCTTGCAAAATAACAATCCACTTATTGTATTTTCCCCCTATGATATGCCTAGTAAGGACGTATTGAAATGGATTGATATATTTAACTACTATATTTTTACAAAGCAATATATAATGTCATAATCTTTGAACTGCATGTACGGAGGCCAAGGATATCTCCTCGATGTGAGAGTACTTAAGTTCAAGACCGAATAAGTTTCAACTAAGATAGTAGATAATGTGCTCATGGAGCTCATCGTCCTCCTAAACTAGAACCATACAAATCCTCCCTCCAGACATGGAGATATAAAGCAAATAATCTCTATTGTAGTCTAGAGGCTTCAAAAAAGGCACCGATACCAAGGCTTTCTTAAGAGCATTGAAGGATTCCTTGGCTTGCTCATCCCATATAAACAGAGTATCCTTCTTCAAAATATGCATGAAACCATTAGTTAAATTGACATAGTTCACTATGAACCGATGCAAGAGGTTAGCTTTCCCCTGTAAACCCTGAAGTTGCTGAATGTTGCACGGGGGAGGAAATCAATGTATTGCCTCAACCTATAATATCCACCATGATCCCATGCTCAGAGACTAAGAATCCTAAAAGGCGGATAGACCTAATGCAGAAGATGCACTTGTGAGGGTTCAAATGGATGCGATAATAACGACATCTCTCAAATACTAGTCGAAGTTGAGTGGAATGATCTACTCTTTTGTAAGATTGATCATCGAGATCATCAAGTTATATGTTTGAGATCGTGAAAAGTAAAGGTCATGGCGCATTGGAAGGTTGCTCCGATGTTTTTAAGGCTGAAAGGCATTTTATGGTATGCAAAAGTAACCTAAGGAAAAATAAATGTCGTCTTCTGTTGATCCTTGGGTTTGATTTGAATTTTATTATATCCTAAAAATGTGTCCATAAAATAAAAAACTTCGCTTCCCGTGCACTCAACGAGAATTTGGTCAATGAAAGGAGTCGGGAAGTTGTCTTTAGGAAAAGCCTTGTTCATGTCTCAAAAATCCATACATACATGGATGGTTCCTTGTTTCTTATTCATCATAATGGTGTTGGACACCCATTCGGTCAAAGGAATCAGATAGATGAAACTAACATTAAGTAGCTTCTCTACCTTTGCCTTAATAGAAGGGGCCTTCCTAGGATTAACATCTCTAAGACATTGTCGAATAGGTCTAGCATCCAGATAAGTCTTGATATCATGTTTGAAAATGAGAGGGTCGATCCCTGGAATCTCTTCATACGACCAAGTGAATACGTCACAAAATTCTTTGAAGAAATCAATGTAGATTTGAATTAATAAATTAATTAATAATCAAATTGATGAGAAAATTTCATCCAGCTGGTAAGTCTAACAAATTAAACAGTAAGTTATGTAAGTTATGTAAGTTATAATTATTGAAGGGGTTTGATTTTAAACCAGGAATTCCATAATTTTATAATGAATGATCCTTACGATCTACAAAGAAAAAGTCGTGGATTAAGATACATTTTAATTCAATGATATCTATTGAACCATAAAATAATTTATAAATATTTATATACAATAATGTGTTCTTACAATGACTCTGTAATTTTGATTCTCTTTTCAAGTTTTAAAAACAATATAATATCATCATAATTATGAAACTTGAAATACGGGATTTTGCTTACTTAACTAAAGTGTTAACTAATCCATCAGGTTGTAATTAGTTTAATAACTAGTTGTAATTAGTTAAATGACTATAATTTTCTCATAAATATTACAACACCTATATATGTACGTTGTTCATAACGATTTTAATAATAACAATTTTTATTGTGCAGTTTTTCTTTCATCGGCTTGTTACAATGGTATCATATCCTATCAATTTGTTGTCCATCATTCACTAGTTCAAAGAGAAGTCAGAGAGATTATGTCTATTTTTTGGAGTCGCAGAGATCTCTCTCTATATTGATCACTGGAAAAGCATGGATTAAAGTATTTATCGGAGGCCTGAAATATGCAGGTGTCCCGATAAGACCTCATTTCTATGAAATTCACAAGTGGATTTGGGTGGCATAATAAAGAGACTCTCCAACAACCAAGGTCGAAGGTGTTCTTGTTAGATCGTGACGAGATATGAAAAAATAAACATGGGGAGTTTATATTTGTGATCTTTATTTAATTAATTGCAAGTGGAATTTAATTTACACACATATTGCACAGTACCTCCTACATATTTTGATTATTATAAAAACAAAATGGATTTACATTGTTCTTACATAGCGATTTACAATGCATTCTTTAATATTATTATAGGAGTAGTGATTTCCAGAAAAGAGAACTACCAAGAATGGTTTCATAAAATAAAGAATACTGTTATTTTTAATGATTTATGTGAGGATGTTTGTGAAGGAAAGGATGACAATGAACCAGAGAAACCTATAGATGACCAAAACTTGCAATTTGGAAGAATAAAGATAAAAAGGCATATGCTTTAATTACTTCTACTATAACTGAAGAGGTAAGTCGACATATTCTTTCAAGCACCACAACATTTACAACATTAAAGAAATTAAAAGATCTTTGTGACTCTCATTGAGAGCTGAAAAGTATACAATTGTTGATGAAGTTATTTAATCTTGAATTGAAAGATAATGATCCCATGAAGTTAGCTTCAAAAATTAAATCCCTTTTTCATGATATTGAATCTACCGGTGTCAAATTTGATATGCAACTCACTGCATTTATTAAATCCCTATATCCTACTCATTCACACTACTTACAGTCTCTTCAAGCTAGTGGACAGATGAAATCCATGACTTTTGATGTACTTGTAAACAAAATTGTTGAAAGAGAGAAAGCCTTTGGAAAGAATAAATCTATTTCCAATTCCATTTTTGAGACTGTGTGTATTGCACAAAAAGAGCATAAGCCTAGATGAGAGTATACTAGACATAACCATAGTAGCAGAGGTCATGGTAAAATATCATTTAGAGGTAGGGGGGGACATCTTTGTCAAGGTGACAAACAACAAGATGACTGACAACAAAAACATTTCCAGAATGATAACTAACTTGTTAATTGATATAGGTGTGGTAAACTGGGTCATAATGCCTCTCATTGTCGCACTCCTTGGAAAAACATTTGTGAGAAGAAAGATCAACAACCTCCAGACAAAGGAAAAGCACCTGAATTTGCCCATTGTATTGTTGCACATTGTAATCTTAGTATCAATGAAGTTTTTAACACTTCTTTTTCTTCTTGGGAAGACACTTGGATTTTAGATAGTGGAGCCACTTTTCATATGACCTTCATAAGACATTTTTTTGAGACATTCAGTAATCACATTAACGGAATAGTTTATTTTTCTAATAATTCACAGTTAAATCCTTCGAGAATTAGATCAATTCGACTTAGATTGCCAAGACTTGTTGATTATATTCTACATGATGTTCTTTATACTCCTCAATTAAAAATAAATCAAATGTCTCTCATACATATCAGGAAACAAGGGCATTCTATACATATGTTTGATGGCATAATTGAAATAATAAGAGAATATGATCGTGTGATTGTTACGACTGGTGTTGAAGAAGACAAACTTTTAAAACTCAAAGGGATATCATCTTTTCCATCCAATTCTACTCTTTTGGCTCAACATAGTGATACTTTGTCTTCCATCTTGTTGTGGCATGCTCATTTTGGTCATATTAATTATGATAGTATCAAGATTATGAAACAAAAAGGTATTCAGGGGCTTCCTACTATTCCAAGAAAACTTTCTCCATGTAATGCTTGTATTTTAGGAAAGCATTGTCAACAACCTTTTTATGGCTCTACTTCCAGAGCTTCCAGGAATTTAGCACTTATACATTATGATCTATGTGGGCCCATGATTGTTCCATCTGCTAATGGTAATAAATATATGTTGAATTTTATTGATGACTACACCATGATGTCTTGGGTTTATTTGTTGAAAGAGAAATCTAAGGATTTTGCAACTTTTAATAATTTTCATTTATGGATTACAAATGAAACTCAACTTAATATTGGTACTCTACGATGAGATAATGGTGGTGAATACATATATAATGAATTTGAAAAGTACTTGCAGGATAATGGTATTAAACATCAGACCATTGTCCCTTATACTCTGCAACAAAATGGTGTTGTAGAACACATGAACAAAACTTTTCTTAATATGGTTAGGTCAATGATGTTTTTTTAGAATGTCAAGTTGATATTTTGAGGAGAAGTAGTAATTTGTGTTGTCTATATTCACAATCAACATCCTTCTATTTCCATCAATAATAAGTCTCCTTATGAAATGTGGTATAATCGCCTTCCTGTTGTTCAACATTTTAGATTTTTTGGCTCTACATGTTATGCCTTAATTCCTAAACAACAACGCAACAAATTGGGTGCCATAAGTCATAAATGTCTTTTATTGGGGTATTCTAATACCTCTAGAGCTTATAAGTTGTATGATGAGGAAAACAAGAAATCTGTTCTTTCAAGAGATGTTGTTTTTCTTGAATTTGATAAATATGGTTCTACTATTGATAGACAACTCGATAATTTGGATAGATTCTCATCCAATAAGTTCTATTATGAATGGGATAATGATCTTCCACATCCTAAAGCGGGTATTCATATTCTAGATCTGTCTATGGATTTTTCTTCAATTAAGTTTCCTTTTGTAACAACACCAAAGAATGAGGAAAAATTAGTTGATATTAATGATTGTGATGAGGGAAAATTGGTTGATAATAATGTTTTTGATGAAGAAAAAATGGATGATAATAATGCAAAATCATAAACTAGTCTTAAAAAACCTATTCTTGAAGAACCTATTCTTCAAAATGAGCCATGACCACAACAATCAGTACGTAGACCAACATGATCCAAGACAATTCCAAGAAGGTATGATGAATTTGAAATAAAATTTTCTCCTATTGTTAATGAACCTGCGACCTTTGAAGAAATTGCTAGTTGTAATGAATGGAAATATGCAATGAAAAAATAGCATGATTCTGTTATTAAAAATGACACTTGGAGCTTGGTGGATCCTCCCATTGGCATCAAGCATGATTTTAGGGGCTAAATTTCGCTCATGGGCTAATTTTCCATGGTTTTTCCAAAAATGAGATTCGTTATTTTAAAAATGATTCGCCCAAATTCTATAGGATAAAATTATTTTACCTTAAAAATCGCCAAAATTTTATAAAAAATATATAAAATCTTTAGAAATTTGAATATTTTTACAAAAATATCACCAAACATTTATAGTTGGCATATGAAGGATTAGTAAGATTCGCCAAGGTTTCTACATTTTAAAATAAATTTCCATCCTTAAAATCATCCCTTATTGGCATTAATCCAATTGTCTATAAGTGGGTTTATAAAATTAAATATAAGGATGATGGTTTACTTGATAAGGACAAAGAAAGACGTGTAGCAAAGGGGTATGCTCAGAATGAAGGTGTTGATTACACAGAAACATTTTCTACTACTGCAAAATGGGGAACTATTAGAACTTTATTTTCTCTTGCATCTCAAAAATGATGGAAAATACATCACATGGGTGTAAAAACTACTTTCTTGAATGGAGATTTAAAAGAAGATGTATGTATGTTACAACCAAAGGGTCTTTTTGTTAAAGGAAAAGAGTAAAAGGTATGTAAATTGGTAAAATATTTGTATGGTTTGAAACAAGCACCTCGAGCATGGTATGAAAAGTTAACTAAACATCTTTTCAAGTTGAATTATAAGCATTTCAATCTAGATGACACAACTCTATTTGTTAAGAAAGTTGGAAGATCAATTGTATATCTAGTTGTTTATGTAGATGATTTGTTTATCACGGGAGATAATGATGATTATATAGCCTCTATTAAAAGGGAGTTGCAAAAGGTTTTTGATATGATATATTTGGGATTACTACATTATTATTTAGGAATTGAAGTAGATAAAAAAACGAAGAATATTTTTATTTCTCAAAAAAAGTATATTGGAGAGCTATTGAACAAATTTGGAATGCAGGATTGTAATTTTGTTTCTACTCCAATGGAGAAAAATTTAAAGCTTATTTCACATGAAGGTAGCACATTTGAAGATCCAACAAATTACATACAACTTGTTGAAAGCCTGATTTATCTTACTACTACTCGTCCTGACATAACTTTTGATGTAGGAATACTTTCCAAGTTTATGTATCATCGCTATGAAGGTCATTAGATAAAAAAATAATAAGTGCTCAAATATTTAAAAGGCACTCAATCATATGGCATCAAATATTCTAAAGTTTCATACTTCCATCTCACTGGTTATTCATATTCATATTTTGACAAAGATAAAGGGCATGGAGTGTCTACTTCAGGTTATTTATGAATCTTGGATTAACAACTATCACCTAGAGATCACGAAAGCAATATGTTCATGTTGATTCCACAACTGAAGCTGAATATGTTGCAGCAACTCAAGCCACAATAGAAATAATTTGGCTTTAGAAAATACTTGAAGACTTGCAAGAGAAATAAGTGACTTCAACGCCTCTCTTTGTTGATAACACTTCTACAATTCAATTGGCCAAGTATCCAAAATTCCATGATCGAACCAAACATATCAACACCAAATATCACTTGATTCGACATCATGTTGAGGCTAAAACCATTCATCCGACACATTGTTCTACTTCAAAGAAAATCGTAGATATTGTTACTAAAGCATTGAGCCGTGAAAATTTTGAAAAATTCAGAATGCAACTTGGCATGTGAGATGTCCCTTCGGATTAAGGGGGGAATGTTAACTAATCCATCGGATTGTAATTAGTTAAATAACTATAACTCTCTCGTAATTTTTACAACACCTATATGTGTACGTTGTTCATAACGATTTTAAGAATAACAATTTTTATTGTGGATTTTTTCTTTCACAAGCATGTTACATAAAGAATTGAATATCAATCCTTTTGCGAGATAAAGCACATAAAAAAAATATCAAAACCATGAAGAACTTGTACTAAGTATATACTGAGTAAAATATTTCATTTGGAACCTAGGTTTCAACATAAAGAATAATTTA
>JASDQU010099932.1:247228-275440 GCA_032191745.1 Picea mariana
ATGATGTATGTAATGCGATCTATTATGTGAATGTAAACTTTACGAATGTTTAAATGTTATTGATGATGATGTATATGATGCGACACATTGTGAGAATGTGAATTAAATGAATGTTTAAATGCTATTAGGATGATGTTGGATATTATGCAATCTAGTTTGAGTAAATGATAATCTTATGAATGGGTGCCGAAATTGAATTAAGGGATATTATGAGATCTATTTCTAATTGAAAAACTTTGATGTTAATTTATCGGTATAGGGATACCAAATTGAAATGATGATAGTATGCAATTACATGATGATAATGCATAGAAATGTATGAGTTTGTGTTACAGACTAATCTGCAGGTTATGGGCTATGAAATAGCCAAGGGATAATGATCATGAAAGTGGATATCAGGACCACTAACCGAGAAACATTATGGTATGAATATTGTATGTGAAATTTATATTGGTTTGGATGCATTGCTATGATATGTGGACAAGTGCATGATTTCAGGTGATGACACTGCCCAAAACCGAATAAGCGATGACAAAACCTCCAGCAACACGGTGCCACTGTATATTCCATTGTAGGGTGTGGACCCTAGTCCTGTTAGGAGGGCGGAGGCATTTCCCACCATGTATCCTCCATTGTAGGGTGTGGACCCTAGTTATGATTAGGAGGGGTGGAGGCATTTCCCACCGTGTATCCTCCAAAGCCTGAAGTCATGGGAGGATGGTGTTAGTTCACGCTCTCCAAGACGTGTGATGATGACTGTCAGATGCCTGCTAGGGAAGCTTGGTCTAGATAGCGACACTTCCACTTAGGGGTTCTATTTGGAGTTAGGTCAATATAATTGACGCTCCAAGATAGTCTAGTAGAGGAAGGATAGGAATGGAGATGGAAGTAGGTTAGGGAGGAAGGATGAGTAGTAATAGTTGAGAAAGTATGGAGATCTGGCTTGTGGTGGAAGTTAATGTTTTTCCTTCAAAAAAAAAAATTTTGAATATTCATTATTACATAACTAAACCAAAGTTGTTTAAAATAAAATTGTTGAACCGGATAATAGTAATTAAAGGATTTCTCAAACAATTGATTGGTTTGTTGTCTTTTATAAAAGACTAGTCTTGCTGACTCGATTGGATGCGTACATAAAATACTAAAGGATGACAGTTTGATTATTAGTACATGCACGAGAATTGTATGTACTAGCTACACATGCAATTCTTGTACATATACACTAGTATGTATGAGTTTTCTTGACTTACTTACTAATAATTTCGATTACTTGTTATGAATGTGTGAACCATGTTTCTTGTCCTTTGTACCATAAGATACCTTAACTTCGGGGCGAAGTTTCCTGAAGGGTGGGTGTATGTAACGACCCTGCTTAAATAGGTGTATATGATAATTAATTATAATTAATTTAATAATATAACTGTCCTAAAGGATTAGCTAAACCTTAATTATTTCTTAAAATAACATTTTCTAATTAATTATTATTAATTAGTTATTCATGAGTGTCAATGATTTATTTAAGTATTAATTAATTCATTAATTAATAAGTTAAATAAATAAAAGAAGGATAATAAATTATATTATTAAATTAATTTACGTACCCGATACGGGATAACATATTAACTACAAGGGATAAGATATTAAATAAAGGGGATAAGGGGGCATTAACGGGAAAGGATAAGGAGGTAATAAATGAGTTAGGTAGGGAGTAAATGAGGCGGGGGGAAGTCGGTGAAGGAGGGATCAGGAAGGGAAGGAGTTTGACGGGAGGCCATTCTACAGGAGGTTGGGGGATGGATGTTGGGAGCTCTGGATTTGCAGAGAGAAGTGAAATTATGGAGTAGGATTGTATCAGTGCACCGGGGTTGCTGGAGGTTTTGGGCACGGGGGCCAGGATATCCGTTGATATCCTCGAGCTAGGGAGTTACCTAGTTGGCAGGGAGGAACTAGGTTTTGGGCAGTGTTTTGCAGAAGCAATCAAGGAGGCAAGCGATGGACAAACGGAGGTTATTAGCATCAGGTTCAGGTATTTCAAATTTTGCATTTGTTTTAATCAGTTATTAAATTTGTTATATGTTGTTAAATTTAAGTTAACAAAGTTATTATTATGAAGAATGCTATTATGTATGAAGTTTAATAAATAAATTGATGTTTTTAATCTCTTCGCCCCCTACAGATATATAATCCACTTGTGTATGAGTATTGATCTAAAAAAATTCTTACGGAATGTAATGAGCAAGAGAATGTTGACATCCTATATTGTGAGATGATATTGTCGGTGCAAAAATACGGGGACGAGAATGTGCATTGTATCAGTAACGTCCCTAGCCACCAACAGGCCAGGCAATAATGTCCCTAGCCACCAACAGGCCAAGCAACCTCACGACGTCTCTCTTAGCTCTGATACCAATTTGTAACATTTATATGCACCTATCTATCTTAGATTAATAGTTACATCACTATGTTCATGCCACTTATTCATGCAGAAACAATACTAAACATTATGTCTCTATAAGCATACAAATGACATATTCTAACCATACACAGATTAATGTGGAATTAAAAGTAAGCCTACACATACAACATATATGATCTATCTAGGTATTTCTCATCAAGTTATAAAACATGTACAATTACACCACATACAATCAACAAAGATTTGGTACTTATTTTCTATTAGATGACCACCAACTACATGCAGACCTTCCATGAACCTCCAGACCTTAGACCAAGCTGCTCATCATGCTCAGCAGTGGGTCACCCCTGAGTTGAGAATAAGCTCCACCCAGGGCAAAGGAATCCTAGACTAGGCTGAGGTTACAAAAAAATGCACAATGCATCTGGAAGGATTCTCTCCAAGAGCCTACTTACGCCCACTACTCACAGACTCTCATTCCCCACATGCATGTTCCACCCAGGGAATATGCACCTTCATTGTTCCATAGTCCATCGGTTGCTCCACTTCCCTTTCAGGGTCTCGGCAACATGCCGGATCAGGAATTCTCAGAGCTCCATAGTTGGTGTTGGATTCTCTCTAGGAGAAAATCACTTCCCAGCAAACTCTCTCACCTGGATGGTAGAAACCACAATTCGATAAGGCACAACACGGCTCTGGAAAGTATAGATACGATGTGATTCACAGGAAAACACAGGTCAGCTTCACGGGTTACTGGTTTCAGAGGTGGTTGAAAGATGTAGGGGTCGACGATGGAGGCCAAACGAGTTAGGCAAAGGATGGGAGAATGGGGAGCGAACCCCCCCAATGAGCTGACTTTCCATCTTTAACTGTATGCACCCAGGTTGACACCTGTCTTCCTGGAGCTACATGCACTCCATTTAGCACTTGTTCCCTTTCCGAGAAACTTAGGATAACTGGGTTTATTTTCCCCACTTTAGTATTTTCATTTTCATGAGTATATTATAATATTCCCTTGGGTTAAGCCCTCTAGCTTAGCCCCTCTTTCCTAGCCTCTCAGTGTCATCCCTTTCCCTACCTAATGGAGCTTAGTCCCCCATCACTCTTTCTTTGCGTTAGGTCTAAACGCAACGATGTATAATTTTTATTAATGATCTACATAATTACATATACAAAAATCAGGCTTATTGGCATTAGCATCCAAGATCTTCGACCTATAACACATAAGCCTACCAGCTTATCAACACTCGGCTCACCAGCCTACAAACATCAATACATTTCATAGGGGCTCGGCCTAGGGTATTATAGTATCCTAGATATATGTTGTGTGAAATGGATGTAAGAGGTAGAGTGTGGTGTGGTGCATCCAATAGTTGATGAGAAGTAGTTTTGGAATGACCCTCCATTTTTCAAAGTGAATTAATGATATATAGGACTTTGAGAATATTAGTAGTGAGTGGAAGTTGATTGTGCATGATATGGGGCATATAAATGGCTACAAAAGTGCCATGCCACATGATATCTCTCTTTGGAGGAAAAAATAACTGGTCTTGATCAATAGTTTAAGACCACATCTATGTTGGAATGAGATGTTAAACATGTGGATATCCTGGATTTGGTAGGAATGTTGGAGATCTGTTTGTTGGATTAGCTAGGAAGTGAGGTATAGGAATGGAGAGAGAGAGAGAGAGGAAAATGACAACATGGATATCCCATTAATGATTTTCTCATTAATGACCTGTCTTGATCCAATCCAACCTCATTTTCCTATTGAATTGGATGATCAAAGAAGTATTTTGAATCAATTATATGATATGTTCTTGAAAACAACAAAGAATCAAGAAGAATCATTCAAGTTCTTCTTATGAGGGGTTCAACAAATAATTCATTAAAATGAGTTCAACAAATAATTCATTAAAATGAGTTCAACATGAGATGGTATATTATGCCATGATGTAGAAGGTGACAGAGGAAATGGAAAAAAATTGTCACCTCTCCTCCTTTAGTCCAAAAGATAGTTTTTTCCCTCAAGAGGTTGTATTAAAGGCTCTTGAAGATGAAATTCAAAATGAAAGACAAAACATTCTCTCGTTCCATGAAGTCAAGAAGTCATGCATGAATAACTACATTGAATACCTAACTAGGGATAGCCGAGGGAAAACCCCCAAGTACTTCCCCTCATTTCAAGGATGGTACCCAAGGTAAACCCTAGAATCTTCAAAGTATAAGGCTAGTCAACAACAAGGCTTGAATTCAATACAAAAATATACTCATTATGTGCTCAACATGACACTTACAAGAATTGAACCTCGGTGGGGAGGATAACAATCATCCCTCCCAACCACCCGAGCTAAACCCAATTGACACATTTATTAGGACCTTCCTACCCAAGTGAGAGAAATTTGAGAAAACAATGAATCAAAGTATATATATTCCTTCAAAGCTCCTTTCAAATAGCTACACTTTCCTCAAATTGATATTATTGAGAAAACTTTTGAATCTTGGAAAGTCTATATTGAAAAATATATTTAAAAGATAAGGAACAAGCATCCACTAGCCAAATGTCGAATACCAACAGTGAGGGGAACTAAATTGTTCTCTCCCCTACCCTTTTGTATAAATAAGATAAATACTAAAGATAAGTGTCTTTTTGGCTAGACCTTGTAAACTAATTTTTTCAAGTTATTCAAAAAGCCAAAATTGGTCACTTTTGGAAGACTCAATCTATTGTCTTTTTATTATATGGGACTAGTCCTTACTCTCCAATACTGGAATGAGTATAAGAATGTTTTCTTTTGTCGTAGACGTTTCTCATACATTTGTAATTTATTCCTACTATTATTTTTTCAATAATTGTTAACCCATGAATGTGAGATTATAATCAATAATTTAAATGTAGACATACCTTGTTTGATTGATGGTTATTCAAATATTTCTATTATTAATGGACAATAAATTATTTTATGTTTTAATGGCTTAAATAACCGTTGATTTCATATTCATTCTTTGTTCTTAAAATCCTAGCTAGGTCTTTAGTTTAGGATTGCATTTGTTTTAGATTTAAAATTGCTTTTAAAGCCTAGTTTTAATAACTCAATGCAAATCCAATGTTGGTAACCATGCAATTAAAACGAAGAATTTTACTATGCCAAATGGAGAAAAGGATAATTGGGCCTTAGCTTAAAGTGAAATCCCTTTTTTTTTTACGATGGACATTTGTCCATGTCAACAGAGAGCTAATTGATTCAATCTTTAGATAGGTGTAGGTTCTAACACAATGCTTAAGGTTTGTCTTACCACTAGTATTATGGACTAGTGAAAGGTCGACTTTAGCACAACATCGAGTAACTAGTGTTTTAGCAACAACATTGGGACAATCATGTGCCAAAAATAGTTTAATTCCAATGCTAACAAAGTGTCACATTATTGTATGATGGCCCAGGAGAGTGCACATTCACACTAGGGTCTACACATGACCTACACTAGCTAGCATGCATAGCTCACATCCCTAACACATGGCGATGCATACTTACACAACCTACCACCAAATCCTTATCTAGCATATTTTTGTCTAAGTATGCAACACCAACATGGCAAAAATCCTTCTAGATTCTTTTGGAAGATCAATAATGTCCATATTATGTTGGGATGAATTATGTCCACATGATTTTGACAAATAATTGTCCACATCTTTACATTTTTTTATTTTTCTAAGAATCTTTAAAATTAGATTAAAGATTCTCTAATGACGAGGAGATGAATGAAAAACTCGTTCTATTATACATACTCCTTTATAGTCTTTTGTTACATCTCTTTTCAAAGATTTGTTGTATCCATTCCTCCTTTTTTATCCAATTCTCCTTAATGAATATTGTTGACATCTTATCTTCACTCGATTGCTTGCACAACTTAGTTAATGTTTTTTTGATGATTTTTGGCATCACTAATACTTCATAGCTTCTACCCATAGGTTGAGGCATTCACTAGTTTTTGGTTGCCCCTAAATTTACTCCTAGTATCCAGATAACTTAACCATGTGGCAAGTACTTGGCTACCCCTCCTCCCCAACCATTACAAGAAACTAAAGAGACAGAAGTGCAAGTTGTTGGGACACATAGAGGCAAATACAACTACAAAGGTCTAAATTCCCACAAAGATAGATTATAGATGACAACAATACCAAAATGACTAGTAGGACTAAAAATCCACATTGCAAGACCTTATTAAAACAATAACTATACTAGTTAAATTTTGGAACACCTACTGAGACCAATCAATAGAAGGAAAAAAGTGAGTTAATAAGTGGACAAACTAGAAGATCAACTAGTTGAAAATAGAGTGAGTTAATAAGTGGACAAACTTAACCTTTTAGACACATTCAATTTTTTCTATTTAAGCAAAGTTCTTCCATGTTCTAGTGATTTTTTCAAAATTTCAGTCATCTAGATCAAAGTTCCCATAAATCAAGGACAACTATGACTTCACGACAACTATGACTTCCCATTAAAAAAAAAATAGACTTCTTTACTTGTTTAACTTACTCCTTTGAAAATCATTACCATAATTACTTAAAACATTAATAATTAAATATGTTAAGTTCTCACCCTTCTTTTTTTAAGTTTTTTTATTTAAATGCAATATCATATAACTAATAACACATAGAGCTTAGTTGAAACTTTTGGGCTTTTGGATTACTACTTGCTTTAAGCAAAAGAATAAGCTAAAGCTAGCAAAATAGGTCTTAGTCCATGAGACAAGTAGAAATGTTATGTTGTAATCATGTTAATATGAAATGCATTATCCATTTGTGGGAATGTGAGTGGTTCTTTGTTGCTCTTGGCACTTGTTAGTTAGCCATAGAAATGCACAACTAAGACGCTCCTTTGTATTGCAATTACTCAAAGGCCAATAAAATCCAGTAAGCTCGAAAACAAGCCGAGTTCCACATTTCACGTAGCCATAGCCATAACCCAAAAGTACTTCGTGCAGAAGGCAATCATCCAGTGAGCTTTCAATGTGATAATGAATACATTCTTTGACTACCAAACGAGACCAAGTTAACTCCATATCACTGGTGGAGAAATGGACAAAATTCACGCTGAAGAAAAACAAACAACACACAGCTGCAAGATGATATCCTTAAAAATGTGATAATAAATTAAATTTCATCAGCTATAATCAATTAAATTACATCAACCACAGGGGCTATGAGGTATCAAGCACCGTCCTAATCTTGAGTTTCCAAAGGTTTAATCATCAGGGCCATGAAAGATGAAACAACATTCTCGTCTTGAGTTTACAAAAGTTGAATACTGAAGGGGTTGCTTTACAATGATCCCCATAAGCATAGTTCAATAAACTACATGCTTTTTGTTAAAAAGTTTTTTTTTTTTTATAAAAAATGTGTATGAAGTTTTGAAAATTTTTAGCATTATGAAAAACTGTATAAATTTACATAGTTCGATACATACTCTTTGTTGGCAGTACCTTCAAGAGTTCAATATCAAACCCTAATTATTATTTCCAAACCTCCATCTAGAGAACACTTTATCTAAGGCAGCCTAGTCAACTTGGAGACAATGGAACTATGATACCATTACTTTTACTAGATAAAAAAAACTTTTGCCACTTTGTATTTCTCTCTGGTTCATTAAATCAAAGATAGGCATTACAGCTTAAATAAAAGATAGGTAGTACAACTTGCAGCACATTGGAACATAAATAAACGATGGCAAACCACTTTGAACATGAATATTCAGATCTGCTGTATTGATTGTTTTTCAAAAACTTAGAATTTGTGTTTGATTATGTAACAAGAGAAGATTTGGGCAATCTCTTGATGAACTCCAGTGTGGCCTAGACAGCATTCCTAGCTGCCAGGGGCCCAAATATGGCGATTGGATTCTTCCCCTGCTGCGATCCAGTACCATTGATATTTCAATGGGTTTAAAAGGGTTTGGGATCACAGTACTATTCCTACACCACATCTTACATAGATCACCTTTTTTCCATAGATTGTTCCAATGCGAAATCTGCGACCTGAATAAAAGTAAATCAATCATATGAAAAAAGCCAATAGATTCGTAACATTGGACAAACTTGGCAGATGAGAAGCAAATATGTCACCAGAAAAGTGCAGCGATGGGTATTTGGGATGAGGTTTCAGAACTGAAGAGCTGAAGCGATGGGTATTTGGGAAGAGCTGAAGCCGTCTCATATGTCAACGACACCACCATTACCATAACTGCAACATGAAGAGTCACTGCTTTGAATTCCATACCGTCTAGCCTCTGCAATGCAATATAATTGGAATCCCTACTTCTAATCCAATCACGAAGCCTACGAGTCCCAAATCAAAGCGAACAGAGGGAATGGGTATCCGAAAGGAAAGTTCTGGTATTCGCGTTGGCAGTGCAGGCGACAGCGATAGGCGGTGCAGAAATCGCCATCTCCTGCTCGACGGTGATCCCTGATCTGGTAACTTTGATAATTCTAAATGTAAAACCGCCAGGGACTCTGCGCAGAAGACGCAGCAATGCATATGGCTGCAAAGACGAACTTAAGGATCCAAGAAACGAGAAGGATTTATGAAATTTAAAATTTAAATTTCATAAGCGTGGTCCAATCATGCTTGGATGGCATGGCATGGCGGCAGAGGAGGCCGAAACGGAGAACGGGAGGAGGAGGCCGAAACGGAGGACGGGAGCTTGGCAGAACACGACGTTCTATGGGATGGAAGCTCGATATCGGAGACGTTTCATCGAGTTCCATTATTCTCTACTTTAGTTAGCATGACTGCATAAAAGGTCGAAACTGAAAACGGGAGGAGGAAGTTGAAACGGAGGACGGAACCTTGGTCAACTACAATTAAGATGAAAGTTTCATTTTGTAGAAGAATTAGCTTTTTCCATTCTCTACTAACTAAAATTTTACTAACTAAATAAAATTCTTCTAATTAGCTAAAGTTCTTCGTCAATCAATAGTATTGGGCAGAATTAATCAAGTATTGTGGATAGGAATTATTATAATAATCGGCCACAAATGTAGCTACCTGTAATATGGATCCCGTCAAATCTACGAGGCGGCTGAGAATGATTTAGAGAAGAAAAACTGGATTCTAGAAAGTTACTACGAGATTTAACGGTGTAGAAGACTGACTTTTATACTTATGACATCGCTAAATATAGGCCGCATGATCGAGATACAGAGAAGCTCACCTTGGCCTATATAAAGACGAAGGCTTGGTTTCTCATAACCAGCAATTCAGGTATGGATGAGAATCCTCCAATGGCGCTCTTCATTATGGCATTGTTTTGCTTCATGGCATCAACAATAGTGCCTCTTGTTGAAGCTAACTCCTACTACTACAAGTCTCCACCACCACCATCTCCTCCTCCTCACTACAAGTCTCCACCACCACCATCCCCATCTCCTCCTGCGCCCTATCACTACAAGTCTCCGCCGCCACCATCTCCATCTCCTACACCCTATCACTACAGCTCCCCGCCACCTCCACCACCATCCCACTCCCCTCCTCCCTATCACTACAAGTCTCCTCCACCACCATCCCACTCCCCCGCTCCTTATCAATACAAGTCCCCTCCACCTCCACCATCCCCATCTCCTCCTCCTCCTCCCTATCACTACAAATCTCCCCCACCACCATCCCCATCTCCTCCTCCGCCCTCTCACTATAAGTCTCCGCCACCTCCATCACCATCTCCTCCACCTCCTTACCACTACAAATCTCCCCCACCACCATCACCATCTCCTCCTCCCTATCACCACAAGTCTCCACCACCACCATCGCCATCTCCTCCACCTCCCTATCACTACAAGTCACCTCCACCTCCTCCCTATCATTACAAATCCCCGCCTCCACCATCCCCGTCTCCTTCTCTTCCTCCATATCACTACAAATCTCCCCCGCCACCAAGCCCATCGCCTCCTCCTCCTTATCACTACAAATCTCCTCCACCACCATCCCCATCTCCTCCACCTCCCTATCACTACAAGTCTCCACCGCCACCGTCCCCCTCCCCTCCTCCTTACCACTACAAGTACACATCTCCGCCACCTCCTCCCTACCATTAGAAATACACTTCTCCACGGCCGCCAATCTACTGAGAAGCTCGTGCTGAAATACGAGGTAACGACTTTTTTCCTTGCTGTAATTTCTTATTTAAGCGCAATATATGCACAAATATACCATTAATTTGGTTAATCATATTACTCTTTTGCAGTGCAGGCATGAGCGAGCTTAATGCAGTCGAAGATTACGTGTTCATCCGGTAAATGTAGCATCCTAATATTTTAGGGCCCCTGCAATTCAATTCAACAGTCTGCAGGGAAATAGTAAGATAGCTAAATAAGGCGCCAATCGTATCAAATGGAGTCTGTAATAAGCATGGCCGTTGTTGGTACAAAGTTTCTCAATAATATTATTTCTATATTTCTACATTTCACTGTTTCAGAAGCTGTCAAATGGCTGAACTGTTTTATAAATGCCTATCATATATATTTGCCTCGTACAGTGTCATTTCCGATATAGAGTGAGTCTTTCTGCGCCTGCGAAGGTTCTGCACGTGACCAATTATATTCCACTGACTACTCATTTTTATTTTTTCATGTCACCATTGCATTGAGATACTAAGTAAAGGACATACAATTTCAACTTGAATGAGTTTTGTACATACAGATTAACCTCTTACATTATATTGTTTTTGTTTATACTAATGACGAGCACAGCCACATAATTATGGGTTTTTACATACAACATTAACTAGATTAATAAGTTTTGGACATACAGATTAACCTCTTACATTATATTGTTTATATTAATAATACAAGCCGGATAACCTATAACAATAATATAATTTGCATACCAAACCCTAAATCTATTATAACCTAATATCATTTACATATCAAACCTTAAATCTATAACCATTTTTGAAAATAAAAATTAATTTCATATATACACTACTGAATTGAATTCATGCTCAATTATCATCTTTTCATGTGTTAGGTTTAAATCCATTTTAAAATTTTATAGAACCCAATGCAGATGCGGGCACGTTTCACATCCACGCAGCCACACATTGATCATGCATGCTTCGGCCATAAGCACCCACATCCACGCGGCCACACTGATCTTGACATGCTTCGCCGTATCCACCCACAAACAGTGAAATAAAATAGATTTAAATGAGTTTTATATCAAAAATTCATGAACACCTGTAAAAAAAAATGATCTATCGAAGTTAATTTGTTTATAATTAGTATGGTTTTATCTTAATTCCAGATTTATATATACTGAGGAGATTAAACTTATGGAGTTTACAACTCTTTCTTAAATTCTTTCAATACAAAACAATTTGGACTTCATCTTTCTTTAGTCCATAATAAATTTATTATAAAGTTAATATAAATATAGATTTACCCTGAAGTTAATATAAATATAGATTTACCTTAGGGCGAAGTTAATTTGTTTATAATTAGTATGGTTTTATCCAGATTTATGTATATTGAGGAGATTAAACTTATGGAGTTTAAAACTCTTCCTTAAATTCTTTCAATAAAAAAAGTTTGGACTTTATCCTTCTTTTGTCCATAATAAATTTATTATGAAGTTATATAAATATAGATTTACCCTAGGCGTGAGTGCACACTGCACACTAGCAGTGGCACCCTTAAACTTTTTATTTTGACTTTTATTGAGCAAAGAGAGAGGAGCTAGAGATGAGAAAGAAGGGAGGATCTTGCCACAATGTCGAGGTATGTTTGATTTATCTTATTTTTAATTCAATTTAGTGATTTCCAATTTAGTCTTTTGCTCCCAAGAATCTAAATCGATTTTTTTTGTAATTTTGTATTTTAATTAAAAAAACAACCTAATTTACATGCCATGGCTTTTAAATTGCAACATATATAATATAATGGAACTCCAAGACAATGTAAATGGCTAAGAAGAAAACCAAGAAGATCAAAATCCCAACCCACCACAACCACCCAATGTAAACACTCAAATTGATGAGGGTTTGGTTATATTAAGAACCTTTGAAGAACAATTAAGGGACACTAGAGAGCCTAACAGAGTCTCCTTGACCACTTCTTTGGACATCATTGTGAAGTCCATTGCAAGTGCCCAAGGGAAATTGACCTCTATTTCTGATTATAGGGCAAGAATGTATGAGTACTATAACAATAGTTTGGACATAAACCAAGTCAAAGAACTCAACATTTCAAAACAACAAATATTGTCTATTTTTAGGGATCCTAGAAATGGACAAAAACTATTATTGATCAAGAAATGCATCTCCATTGAATGTGCATCCATCCCCAAATTAGTCAAAACTAGATGGATAGATGCTATATGATTTTTGATAAACCTCCCTATAATAACACAGAGATGTCCTTATATTTTATGAGAAAATTATGGGTTGAGTTTATTTTGGGTAATCCTGTCAACTACTTTGATATTGGTAAATTTCATGGGGTGGGTTGAGGATCTGCACAGGACCGAGAGCATGCCAGGCTTGACCCCATGTTAGGTCATCACCCCCCAAGCAAAGGCCTGACCCCCCTACCCAACATCCTCGTGTTGCAGAGAGATTACAACATGTACAACTAACCATTTCATCATTGACTCGTAGCCTAGTGAAACACAGTGGGTGCATGTCAGTGACATTAATACAGGGGTTGGAGCTTCAACATGCACATGAGAGTACAGTGAGGAGAGAGCACATGGACACAATAGTTTTCCATGTGAATCTCACAGATGCTCGAGCTGTGGGCAGACATGATATGGGCCTATAGAGCCCATTGGACAACATAGCTTCATGGAGGAGGTTAGTATCTTAACCCTCTCTATGTTCTTCATCGTTATATATTTATTTTGTATTTTGTGTATTTATATTGATATTTTAATGTATGTTGTTTTGCAGTTGTTACGTTTGAGCAGTAGAATCTCTATTCCCATGGATGCATCAATACCTAGCCCCACCACTGATACAGTAGTAGAGACAACATGTTCATTGTGTGCAGTGCACACACAGGTATGTATCACATTTGATAAATTCATTGTAGTCATTTAGTTATTTTATGGCATCCTCAAATTGTTAATGTTCTCATGTTTCTATAGGGTTTGAGACTAGGAAATGCCGAGGAATTTCCATCTGGGATGGACAAGTCACCTACGTCACATGTATCATTGTAGAGTTAAATATCATATAATTCTCAAATTGTTTGTGTTTATTTTTTTGAATTTTACTATTTGGTACTAATAGTTCAATTTTATTAATATATATACAGGTTGTGGATATATTTACTACCTATAGTAATATTGCACTCTTTGGGCACCTAGGCATTTCTTTTGGGTTACCTTTCGCCAGTCCTAGAGATTTGCAATTACTTGTACAACCTGTGAGGGTGCACACATCCTCAATGGATTCACACACAGGGCACCCATCTGCACCACCTCTATGCCACCCACCCCCACCACCATTTCCATCGTCCCCATCGTCCGAGACTTCCATAGTAGAGTTTGTCTCGAAGTAGGTTGTACAACCTATTGTTCAATATGCTAGTGAATCCCCATCAAGGCCTGAGATATTCACGGTGAGATAATGCATTGATGATAATTTTTTGTGTTTCATGAATTTGATTTTATGCGTATTTGTTTAATTTTCTTGACTTGATCCTTGTAATTGATGGAGGGTGGCATCACAGAGAGATTGGGGTCATGGAGGAGGGTAACACCCTCATGAATGACAACAACATATGCAGTGAGTTGTCTTAGGTAAAATTACAAAGTATCATTTTGTATGTTTATTAATTCATTGAGGAAAACAACTTATAACATTGTTTATTATGTGTATTCGAAGCACACTTAGGCCTAGAACCTTTAGAGGTGTTTCCTAGAGAAAGAGAAGAAATATATATTTCCAGGATGCTCCTGAGGGTGGTGAGGGTGACAGTGGTCAATGATTGACCAACTAGTGTCATTTTTTGTATAGGCCAACATACAAATGTTTATTTTATTTTATGTTAGGGCACTTGTTGTCGTTTTGTATATTAGGCACGAGTTGTCATTTTGTAAAAAATGTACAATTTAGACAATGTTGAATATATATATATATATATATATATATATATTTCATGGCACATTTTTTATGAATCTCATTGTTTTCGCATTTTATGTTGATGAATATATGAATTTCAAAGTGTTTGAATTCCAAAGTGTATGAATTTTATGTGTATTAATCCCTTGATTTTTTTCTAAAGTGATTATAAACACTTGCATTACGCATTAAGTCTCACGGTGGAAAATATTTCTAAGTTCTAAATCCATAATCAATTAATGGTTCTCAAGTAGCATTTCTTTCTAATCAACCATGTATCTCTACATCATCGATAGATCATTCCTTATGAATTATTTGCATGAATGTTGTGGGTATCCATATTCTAACTCACAACCAACAATATAGACTACCTCTTGAATTATCTCCATCTAAATCCAATGACAATCAACACTCAAATAGCGGTCACTTGAAAATATTGTGACCTAAAAAATGGCATATTACAATAATTATTATAGAAATAAATTTTCTCATTTATCTTCTACATAATTGTAAATCACTTAACAATATCAACTCAATGTTATGTCAAACTAACCTCCATAACTAGCATTATAATTACTCAATTACGAACATGACATAAGCTAAAATTCAATTATGCAACTAAACACCATTTGGACAACCCAAACACTTCATATATATTTAGAATATGAAGTACATGCACCTACCGATATCTTATTAGGGGTTGTTAGGAGTCGTTCTCTTCAAACCCTAGCGATGGAAACCACAAGATAGCATTAGCCAATAGATCACTCCATTAGAGATCATCAACAAGGTAGCATACACAATGGTAAGTCCATGTTTTTAGAACTTACATTTGTATCTCACACTTGTACAAGATCAACTCCCTCTATCTTCTCGATAACAAGCACATTAGGTAGCACTAGGGTTTTCAAATGCCACAAAGCCCTAACTTCTTCTCTTACCAGAGCTACATGATAAAAATCTTTATTTCCTCATCTAGGTATAAGTCCTAGTATTCCTAGTCTCCTTAGGACAAAACCTTTACCCTAGTCTTCTCTTAACATTCCTTTGAGAAGCCTAGTTATTAGTTTCTTAGTTGATTCAATCCATTATTTGACCATTTTCTAGGGCACAAACATTATTCTCCTCTTTCTATTTATGACATATATAAAATAATTTGATTTATGTGTAACCCTTCATAAATGCCAAAATGACTAGTCAATTACTCATTAATGCACTCGTGTTTTTTTAGATTGTGTAGTGGGTATATGTAAATTTTGTTAAACCCATCATTTATTATTAACATTGATTCAATCTTCCATGATGTCCACTAAATGTATTGATTTTGATCAATAGAATGAGAGAGTTCACATGGAAACTAGATCTTAGAATGGGTATAGTATTTCACCTACAAATAAAGGTTTTTAGGTTATATTTCATGACACACCATATAAAGTAATGCTATTCTACCAAAATTTCTCCAGGGAGACTTGAAACCATTATTCTTTTCCCTTCACCATCTATGAGAGTTTATTGCACATCCCTACTCACCATCTATGAGGGTTGATCTCTTTCCCTTGAAATCGCGATGAGCGAAACACTGAGATGGCTTGAATTGGCGACGCGCATCCCCCTAGATCTAATAGCTCTAAACTCACCCGATGATGCTGTGGGCCCCAAGTCCCTAATGCTCTTGTTGCTCCGTGCATCGGGGATATGAGGGGGCTGCTTCTTGTGCTTCGAAATCGCGATGGGAAAAAAGGCGGGGAGCCTAATCATGCGCCAGGTGTTCATTTTAGATGGACCGCTGAGACTGCCCCTCGATACTGTGGGCCCGACTTTGGGCGCTTTCGGCGCTTTTGGGGTTTGGGGTTTCGAGATGTAGAACAACATAAAACCCTCACCCCTTGAACTCCCGAATGTCGAATCGTCAACGCGACTAGATCTCGCGCCACGTGTCTTTGGATGGACGGCTGTTATCTTTCCTGTATGTATATAGACGCTACTTATCGCGCAACTCTGCTAACAGCGATTTCCTGTCAACCATCGATATGATTTTATAGATGAATCCGGGCCATTGACAATGTAATTTCACCCGCTTGCTCGATCGAAAGCCTTAGAACGAGATTTTTCCATGCTGCGCTCGGGCGCTTCTCGTGCAACTTATAGACCCGAATACTCTTGTTCCTAGGACAAGAAATGTCACTAACATTAGGCTCCATGGGGGATAGAGTTGCCCCTGTGATGCTCTAAGAACTCATTCTGCAGCTTCAGTGCCTTGCTGTTGGGCTATGGAGTCATGCTCAAAACATCCCGCTATTGAAAATACAAGCCGAAAAATAAAAGTAACAAAATAAAGCTACATGCTCAAAGGAGATTATTTATATACAGTCCTAATGCTAATAAAATATTTTACATGGGCTAGGTGAAAGAAAACTTCCACCATAGCCATTCAAGCAGCTTCCTGGATACAAGCTCCTTCCTTCTGTCGATGATCACCAGCAGATAGTGTAACCGTGACAACAAAACGACTACACTCTTCAACTTTTCCTCACAGGGTGAAGTTGAGATGAAATAGGGCGGCTCCAAGGCATAGGAGAAATGCCACTCCATGTACTCGCTAACAGGATCATAGAATGAGTGGAAAATTTCAGAAAATTGGCGACAGACAGCCTCCTCTACTACGCATATGTTCTCATGTGGATGAATATCTCTGACAGGCAAAGGTGAGTGGACAACTATCATAGGATCACTAATCTCAGGTGGTGGCTACTCGTTGACTGGCTCTGGATAGGAAAAGAAATGTGCGCTTAGCTGTTCTTCTGGTTCCTTTTCCTCTTCTTCTTGGCTCTCCCCTGGGTCAAATTCGTATTCATCATAAACAGCCTCCCCGAGTAAATTCTTCTCTTCCTCATACTGCTCAGCGTTTCCTAAAAGACTGAGATGGCTGATTTCCTCGTGATGATTTTCCTTAGTGAGCAGAGGACAAGGTTCTGCGACCTTCTCTTGGAAATCCAACATATCGAGCTCAGACTCTGATTCGTGACTATCATAAGTGGGTTGGCTGCACTGATCAACAAAAGATGATGTGGGGTTCCGCTGCTCCTCTTCTAGATAATCATCAAAATCGGGGGGGAACAGAGCTTCTCCAACTTGAAGAAGTGGAAGTATCCCCCGCTCCTTCGTTTCGACCCCGAATGTAAACACATCATGGGAGATCTCGTGAAGGAAAAGAGAACAATCCTCTTCCATAACTACCTCTTCATTATTTTGATCTGAGACAACAAGCTCATCGGGGGCAGATGTTAATGCATTTACGAAATCTTCAATCATCTCCTTGAAAGAGCCATCTAGAACATCTTCCTTGGAGACTGGAAAATCCTCCCCATTGTCCTCAGATTCCAACCTTGCATGTTGGGCAGTGAGATATTTCGCCTGCTCTATCAGTTCACTCAGAGCATCTTCTTCCCCCAGTCTTCTATCCTTATAGCCGTCATCATCACAACCTTCACCAGACATAATCATATCTGGGAGGATTTCTTCTTCTTGGCTCTCCCATGGGTCAGATTTATAATGACCATAAACAAGACCCGTGGGAAATCTTTGTTCATAATCACCTTCAATAGAGCTGCTAAGGGCCTCTGCTTCAAAGGATGGGAAATACTCAGCACATTGTTCAGCTTCCCACCTATCAAGTCTAGCAGTGATAGATTTTACCAGCTCCATAACTTCGCCCGAAGCATCTTCTTCCTCCCTGGGATCTTCATAATCATCCATTGTAGAGATACCAAAATCCTCTGTACATCGCTTAGCTTCCCACCTGTCAAGTCTGGCAGTGATAGATTTTACAAGCTCCGTAACTTCGCCCGAAGCAGACGAATGGGGAGGAGAAATGATTGATTTCTGATCCAGGTCATCAGGATCATCCTCATAGCCTACATAAGAGACAGCTCTATCTTGTATACATTTGTTGTAGTATCCCTCACAACAGCTATGAAAAATCAACTCAGAGGGATAAAGCTCCTGACAATAGGCAGTGAAGGCTGCATGGAATTCACTGAGTGAAGAAATGCTAGCAGGGGGTAAAGAATGATACCATTTACATGCATCCCCTACTAACGAGAACATGAATATCTTTAGTAATACATCCTCATGATGTATCTCCCACTGACGCATGAGTTCATGAAACTCGCTGAGGTGCTGAGCAGGGTTGTCCCTTCACATTTTTCAAATCTGGGCAAATAATCGCCCCATTCATTCAGAGAGGGGACAACATTAGGAAAACTAGGAATAGCAGAAAAATCGAAAGGAGCAAACCTGCGAGCCAAGATATTCTCCATCTGAACCAGTGGAGTTGCCAATCGATCCTCGAATCATGGAGTCGCCAGGTGAAAGATGCACAACTTCGAATGTGTTTGGTCCTTGTTCACCATCAAAGGCCAGATCCTAACGTTGTTGTTACCCCAGGAAGCTTCTCAGGCTGAGAGAGCAGCTGTTGAAACCTTCTTGAGAAAGATCCTTAGGGTCAGCTTTCAGGTGTGCTAACAGTAGCCATAACTGAAACAGTGATGTGGAAACCTTGGAGTCGCCATAGTGGAGTCGCCAGGTGCACAGTAGCAATATTTAAGGGCTCTGATGTCTGATGCACCTTTAGAATCAGAGGCTCAGTGTCGTTCTGCCCAGGGAAAATCTTCAACTTCGTCCCCGACAACGGTGCCAGAAATGTTGGCGACGGAAGTCACTCCTGGATTGCAACAGGAGTAGAGCCCGATGCCCATCAGTTTAATGTCACGATTTGTTTATAAAAAGGATGATCAAATAGAAGTAAACTCAGAACAATATCGTTTCAACTCTGAAACTAGGCCAGGCATGCGTGGGCAAGTGAGGTCTTAGATAAACTTCAAACAGTGAATTGTAATAAGAGTGAGTAGGGGGGAGATTTGTATAAGGAGAGTGCAAGGGTCTGTCATAAACAACAGGTTTCTAATAGACTGAGGAAGAAAGCGTCCAAACGCAAGATCTTCTTACATTCAAACACAAAAAACCAGAGAATACAACGATGCTACGATAAATCCTTTACCATAACATATTTGCAACAATTCATGCGAATCATTCGATCATGAACTCCCTTAGTATGAAATGAAAGATTAGATGGAGTAGGAAAATTGTTTGTCATAAAACAAGAAATCTCATATACAGATGCACAACCAGAGAACTAGAATGATTGTTAAAACATTATAGTCAGGAGCTTTGCTCTACCATCGATGGATTACAAAATGCAAAGACTGAGTCTATATACTCAGGAAAATTCACCTCACAGAGGCGTGCCCAGTCACCCCAGGCTTGGTGTCTCTTCAGTCAAACTCGTACTGGTATTTTTCTTCAAGCGCCACCTTAATTGCGCATGGCTCCTGCAAGGAGGGTAGCTGAGCCATTAAGTGTTGGGCTAGCATGCGCAGACTTCCTCTGGCTAATCGAGGACTGGGCATGGCCTCTTTAGAAAAAATGGTACGCAGGCCCCCCTCGAGCAGACCGCTGGCCAGGCTCTCCATATCTTGCACTTAATGCATGAAGAGAGGTTTCAACCACTCTTTCTTACCTTTATTTACTTTAAGCGAAAACTAGGCTTGAGGTCAGATCAAATGGTGCCTGGAGAATGCGATGAACCTTTCGGTGACTGGACCTAACATCTTTGGCCCCCTTTGCACAGCTCTTTTACTTCCCAGGTGACCACGGGCTGTGACCCTATGTTTACTCTCAAAGGAGCCTTCGACGTTCGTGGATAGGAAGGGGTTGATCCCTTTCCCTTGAAATCGCGATGAGCGAAACGCCGAGATGGCTTGAGTTGGTGACGTGCATCCCCCTAGATCTGATGAATCTAAAGTCACCCGATGATGCTGTGGGCCCCAAGTCCCTGACGCTCTTGTTGCTTCGCGCATCAGGGATATGAGGGGGCTGCTTCTTGTGCTTTGAAATCGCGATGGGCGAAAAGGCGGGGAGCCTAATTGCGCGCCACGTGTTCATTTTAGATGGACGGCTGAGACTGCCCCTCGATACTGTGGGCCCGACTTTGGGCGCTTTCGGCACTTTCGGGGTTCGGGGTTTCGAGATGTAGAACAACATAAAACCCTCACCCCTTGAACTCTCGAATGTCGAATCGCCGACGCGACTGGATCTCGCGCCACTCGTCTTTGGATGGACGGCTGCTATCTTTCCTATATGTATATATATGCTACTTATCACGCAACTCCACTAACCACTATTTCCCGCCGAATGTCGATATGCTTTTATAGATGAATCTGGGCCATTGACAACGTAATTTCACCCGCTTGCTCGATCGGAAGCCTTAGAACGAGATTTTTCCATGCTGCGCTCGGGCGCTTCTCGTGCAACTTGCAGACCCGAATACTCTTGTGCCTAGGACAAGAAATGTCGCTAACATGTTTGATCCCATATGGGTCCTTCATTATAAAGTTTTACGAGTCCAGAGAAGGTAAAATCGATGGCCTTTTAATATTTAGAGAGTCTGAAAAGATATGCACAAAAACATATATGTATAATATGTTTTGAATATTCAAAACACATATAATATATGTTTTGAATATACAAAACATATATTATATATGTTTTGAATATTCAAAATACATATTATATGTGTTTTGAATATTCAAAACACATATAATATGTATTTTGAATATTCAATATATATATTATATATGTTTTGAATATACAAAACATATATTATATGTGTTTCATCGCGTTAGCCCCTTCTTGGGCCTAACTAAGGTCCTATGGGTGCTCATCGGACCTGGGCCAGGCTCGCGAGGGAGCTAACGCAATGCCAAACATCACACCAACCCCACACAGACTTGGCCTAGGTCCCATTACATCATATATTCAAAACACATATGATATATGTTTTGAATATAACAAACACATATGATATGTGTTTTGAATATTCAAAACACATATGATAGATATGTGTTTTGAATATTCAAATCATAAATTATATATGTTATGTATATAAATTTGAATTTTTTTATATATTAATGAATTTGTTTTTATTTAATTTGTTTTTTAAAGATTTTTTATATAAATTTTATTTTATTTTTTGTAATTTTAATGCTTTTTAACTTATATTTGTTAACTTTTTTAAAATTTTGTATTAAAATTTTAATTTGAGGTTTTTTTATATATATTTTTAAATTTTTTTAGGTTTTTTCCTCTTTTTAATGTATTTTTGGGCTATAATTATTTTTTTGCCTTTTTTATTTTAAATTTTGTCTCATTTTCTCTTGCTTTACACATATATATTTTCAATTTTATGGAATTTTTTTCCTCTTTAGTTTTTAAAGTTTTTCTTCAATAGTTTTTTTAAATATAAATTTGTTTTTAAAATGTTTTTTTTTTTTTAAGTTTTTAATTGATCCTAAAAAATTGAATTATATTTTTTTGGTAAATATTTGAAAATAGTGTTATTTAATTACAATTATTTTCTATGTATTGAAGTAAAGATAAAACAATGTGTTAAAAATTATATTTTCCACTATATTTAAAAAGTATGGAATCATAACTTAATTAGAGACACATAATTATATTAAAAATATTAATTTTTAAAAAATAAATGGTGTACAACATTTTTAACAATGGATAGAGCATGTATATATGATTAAAAACACCATTGAATAAAAAAAAAAAAAATAGAAAAGTTTGAAAATAGATGAAAAAACACCGTTGAAAAAAAAAAAAAAAATTGAACAATTTGAAAATAAATGAAAATACAAGCATTTAAAAAAAAATGTGGAAACCTTATGTATCGGAAAATTTAAAATATCAAAAAACCAACTAAAAATGGAGGGGGGTGCTACTGGTAGCACCATTTTTTAAACGGGGTAAAAAACTTGACCCCCCCCAAAACGAGAATTCTGTAGAGTTCTCGTTATGTTGGTAACTATGTTTAAACCCAAGTTTTTCTAGTTGCATCATCAATAAAAGTAACATAATAATGAGAGCCACCAATAGATGATACCTGAGCTAGTCCCCATACATCTGTATGCACAAGCTCTAACCTTTCACTCTTCTTTTCTTTTCTAACTTTGAAAAATCTAACTCTCTTTTGTTTTCCATAAACACAATGCTCACAAAAATCCAAATCAATTTGTTTAAGATCTGGAAACAAATTTATTTTGTGAAGTATGTGCATCCTCTTCTCACTCATGTATCCAAGCCTATGATGCCACAATGTTGTATCCACTCCTGTAAAAGCTAAAGAGATAGAAGAGTCAGTATTACCGGTACATAAATACAATGTACCTACCTTGTCTCCTTTTTCTATCACCAATGATCCTTTGGTGACCTTCCACACCTTATCTATAAATTTGGATATACAACCTTCAATTTCCAACTGCCCTGTTGAAAATAGATTTTTCCTTAGATCTAGAACATGTCTTACCTCTTTCAACAACCATTGGTTTGCATTGTTTTTCTTTATTTTTACCTTTCCCATTTCAAAAATTTTGCATGGTGCATCATCACCCAAATGAACCTGTCCAAAATCACCTTGAACATAATCTAAAAAATGTTTCCTATGGGGTGTGGCATGAAATGAAGCCCCTGAATATACTACCCAAGACTTAGAAATATTGTCTACATAAATAATCAAAGCATCTTGTAACACATTACCTGTGACATTTTCTTCCTGATTTTTCTCATGTTGTCCATCTCTTTGTTTCTTTAGTGCTTTGTAGTATTTATTTAGATGTCCTTTCTTCTCACAATTCTGACACTTTATCTTTCCAAATCTATATTTGGATCTTCCCTTCCTATAATTATTGCGATTCCCTGAGCCCTTTCCTCCATCCTTTTATCTTCCCCTATTCTCCATGTTTAACGGATTACTTGATGCTTCACCTGTTCTTTTCCGTCGCATTTCCTCACTAAGGATAACACCAACAATATTATCAAATTTTAGAGTGTTTGAACTAGAGACAGAGTTACTTACATCCATGACCAAGCCATTCCAACTTTCTAGAAAGTAGCACAGGATTAGAAGATCCCTGACCTGATCATCAAAGTCCACTTTTACAGAACTTAGTTGATCAGTAACCGTATTAAATTTATTTAATTGATCTGCAACAGAACCACCTTCTGACATATTCATATTAAATAATCTTTTCATTAGAAATACCTTATTGGATGCTGAGGGTTTTTCATATAGTCTAGCTAATGCGTCCATCGAATCCTTCGTTGTCTTTTCTTTCGAAATATTGAAAGCCACTGATGTTGTTGGGCTCATCTGTATCGTTCCTAGTGCCTTTCTGTCAAGAACCTCCTATTATTCATTCTTCATGGTTGTTAGCTTCTTTGTTATTCCACCCAATGGTAGGAATAGATCCTTTTTATATAAATAGTCTTCCATCTGCATCTTCCATAAATGGTAGTTTTGGCTGTTAAATTTATTGACCTTAAATTTTTCATCTTCCGCCATTACTTCGAACCCTCTTTTCCTGCGAGTTATATTTCTCTCTGATACCAGTTATTAGAAAAACAGGATCGCAGAGCAATAAAATAAAACAAATGAGGAAATAAAACACAAAAGATACACAATAAAATAGAGACACAAATATACGTGGAACAACCAGTGTGGGCTACGTCCACCAGAGAAATTGTTAGGCCCTTCCTTTAATATTATTCAACAAATGAAGGGATACAACCTACGACAAACCCATCGTAACTTCATTTTCTTTCTCTCATAGTCTCCTCTTTTAGAATATAATATTTTCAATAATACATAGCCGCAATACATTTCCCTCATAAAAGAGGGTTTCCTTCTAGGGAAAAAAAACCTAGCATAACTTTTACCGTTAGATTTGTGACCTTATAATGAATGGTCTAGATTTACAATGAAATTGCAATATACATTTACAAGACAATTTTTCCTTTGGGGTAACCCCCCTTCGCACTCCCCCGCGTGGAGGAGTGTACATTCTTTCGGGGTGTAAAGTCTTCATGGGGTATAAACACAGCTGAAAAAACAAATACCTATGAATCAGGAAGATAATTGGGCTCCACAACCAACAAGATCTTCGTTATACAGAATAATAACACTATGGAAGAATACATGTCAATGGCCACAATAAGGGTAAGGAGATGAAGCTCTAATATCCCTATCGAAGAGATCACCATGTCCACTGCCAAATAAAATTCAAAATAACTTGGGTATACAATGAGAGGCTCATTCTCATCCAGAGATGAATGCATGGAACACGTTTCCACATAATTAACCTGTGGTAGGGGAAATACCATTTGCACATAAGGACCATTTAGGGAAGGATGGTGGCTAGAAGTCAAAGTAGGACCAACAAATGAAACCTGATCGATAGTCATAATTTTTCCATTATGAGGGAAAGATATCGCTCGAAAGAGAGTGGAAACGATAACTTTCATAGCATAGACATACTCTCTCCCAAGGAGCAAAGAAAAATACAAGGGGTCCTGAACTACCATAACATCAATATAGATAGTTTTCCCTCCTAAAGTAATGGGAAATTGAGGAAGGATCCCTAAAGGTTTCGTGATTCGTTTGTTAAAAGATAATATATTTTGGGTGTCCAACACAAGATGAGAACAACCTAAATATTACTAAGCAGTTGAGGATAAAATACTAATGGAAGCACCTTTGTCGACAATAGTTTGAGGGATGTCCCTACCACAAACTTGAACAATTATTTGGAAAGGTATGTAGGAAGGAAGACGAGGTCCAATTATCCCATGCCAATCGAAAAGAATGGCCTCACTACTTGTAGGGGGTTCCACAGTAGAAGGATAAATTCCCCCTTGTATGGAAGAATCGGTATTGAAAAGAAAAACATGAGTGGTATCGACTTCACTCTCTAACGAGAGAGTGGGATAAACCAATGATGGGATCAGATCGATCACTTGGCGAATGTCACTCTCTAAGGGGAAAGTGGGATCAACCAATGATAGACTCAAAACAACCACTTTGACTTCACTCTGCAAGCAAAGAGTGGGATCAACCAATGATGGATTCGAATCAACCACTCAAATTTCACTATTCAAGGGAAGAGTGGGATCCACCGATGATGGAACCAGAATGACTACTTGATCAACCAATGGATTTTTGGGAGAAAAATTATGATAATTGGCTGCAATTTTGTGTTGGGGAACAATAAGGTCTTCCAACAATTTTTAGGCTTCATTCATATGAAGGAAAAGGTAAGTTTGATGACTACCTTCACATAACCTACAAGGAAACTTGACTCTACATTTCTTTGCCCCAACTTTACTTTCACTAGTTGACGATTTTTCACCAACATGACCTGCATAGGTGTATGACACGAGTTGTTTGGAACTCGTGGACCACACATTTAAGACCTTGGGAATACCATGGAAATCCTTAAGAAGGTGGTCACCATTACAAATCTTGCAAGGAAATTTGTGCTTGTGAGTTGTCTTGGTAGGCTTATGAACCTCATCAATATTCCCAGCTTGATTGACAGTAACTGGTTGATTGCTTCCAACATGTCCTATAGTGGTTGGAAGTTTGGCCCCTTGCTTATTTTTCTTCTTCTTAATCTTCCTTTTCTTCTTCTTCTTATCCACCTAGTTGCCATCTTCAAATTTGACAGACGAAGAAGTCGAAGAGTCAACATGAGGTGGATGTTCTTGGGGTGAGTGGATTGCATTTGAAGGACCAGGAGCATTCAATATCACCAGAGTGGAAAATTACCATACTGCTAACCCTATAGTGAGTCTGGGAAGACTCAATATGGAAATATAAGGAGGAACAATGTTTCCAAAAGAAAAAAAAAACAAATGGTTCCTCGGGAAAATGGGTTCCTTCATTTTTAGTTCTATAGATTGATTCCATATACACGGATTCAACCTAAGGTCCGCTAGGGAAAAAAAACAACACACGCTAAAAAATCTAGGAATAAAATATACAAAATAAAACTTCCTCACAGTGAAACCACTAGTTGGTGATGAAATCCAATGTTGTAGGATCAATGTGAAAAGGGGTTGAGATAGGGAAGGTGGAATAGTTACCTTGGTGACCTGCTTAACAAAATTACACCCTGATGCAAGTTCCCACACGACAAAACCCTGGGTTGCCCTTCAAGGATCTCGAGTGAGTTTGACCAATGTTTGTTCTAGGTACAACAAAGACTTTCCTCTTCTTTGTGACCTTGTGTATGAAACCTAAATATTATGTCCACTGAAGTCACCACTTGCAACAACAAAATTCTAGGGAAACAATTGACATTCAGGTATACATGCAAGGGAATGGATGAAACTTGAAATCCCCTTAAGAGGTACCTCTCACTGAGGTGTGAACCTCCCAAGTGTCTAATGACACCGTTTGTAATACGTGCATACCATTCCACCAATACCAACGAAGTGGGGGTAGTTACTATGTTGGCCCCTATGTGACCTCATGATTGACCCTTGTGTGAGAAGGGCTTCCCAAGATAGTGATGTGGAAAATGAATTTCTCTCCCTAACTCAAGATTCTGTATTTTTTTTATAGCTTTGGAATTCTATCTTCAAAACCTATTCCAAATTCATACAACTAATCTAATGTAGGTTTGCAGATCCCTAGAAATAAAAGTTTCTAGATATATTTTATTTAGTGCTTTGATTTTATGGTTGTTCGTTACTCAAAGGTGTGGATGTGAAACTGATGATATTGTGACCTTGACTCCAAAAGAGTGCAACATAATGAGATGCAAAACTTTTTGATCAATGAACTATGTGTATGGGAGGGAGAAGAGGTGTTATTTATTTTTCCAAAAGAATCAACTACACAAGTCCCAATGCAATGCAACAACAAAAAGAATTCCTAAATCCCAAGAATATGCTCAAGACAATGTTGCTAAGTAGAATGCAATCAAATCCTCTTTGTTTGGTTCTAAAGTGAAATGTAATAAAATGTAAGTTATTAATTCTTATTTGATTTCAAATGAAATGAAAGAGTTCAAGGATGATATAGAGAATAACATGAAGCAGAAAGAATATCCAAACAAAGATGCATTCACAATCTTGAAAGAATCAAACATAGAAATGACCTCTAACACTCATTCAAGAAGAAAGTTTGAAACCAAACAATCGCTCTAAAAATAGATTTAGAATCAATAGATCTGAGATCAATTGATGTTACAACAAACCATAAAATATTCAGAATTGACTTGATGGATCAACAATTGCCAAGAAGAAAACTAAAATAACATGATTTGATGCACTATATTGTCTCCAAGTTAATGAAATGAACTTTCAAAACTGACAAAAAAAGAACTTGAAAGTTTTTAAAAAGAAAAAGAAAGAAGTTTAATGATTGGAAAATCACCTAAAAATCAAAAGCACTGACAATCAAAACTACATCCAAGGATCATATGAAACTTAAATGTTTGAACTTTCACAACTTGATCCAAGACAATAGATTATAAAAAGTGAAAAGAGTGATATAAAAAAACCTTTCAAACAAACAGATTCCTAAGAAGTCCAATAAGGATTTGAGCCTTAATTCTAAGTAAAAAAGGATCAAGAAACAGAGAGGAAAAGGGCCAAAAATCAGTCCTAAAACAGGGGGGATGATCTTATAATCAAGAAGACATGGCATCTAGAGGAAACTCCCTAATATACTAGTAGAGGGATTCCATGATGCTCCTAAATGTTTTAATA
>JASDQU010099932.1:275617-286655 GCA_032191745.1 Picea mariana
GGGGGGGGGGGGGGGGGGGTGTCCTAGCTCTAAACAAGCCAAAAAAGTGCTCCACTTCAAGTGAAATTCATCCCAAAAACAAAAAAAAAAGATAACAAGGGACTTTGTAAACTAATAAAAGAGGGTGAAACTATAGATAACCTCAGAAAGCAAGCATTCAAATCAGCAATACAAAAGGAAAGAGACTAAAAACCAAGGAAACACTTTTTCCCTAGTATGGTCACCAAACACTGTGGTGGGAAATCTACCCCTGTAGAAAGGTTGAGCTCTCCTTATCTTGGTTTTCTTAAAATAAGAGATTTATAACAGATAGACACTAACATTCCAAACTCCATCTATTCTATTCATTTACTTGCAGAGAGAGATAAAGAAAATAAAGAAGATTGGTACTTTTTCCCATAGTTTGTCCTCATTGTTCCAAAGCTTGAGTTCCAAATCCACACCTCAATCATGAAGATGAACCTACAAAATGTTGGTTTGTTATATTCTTTGTAGTGAAATTATATTTGAGGTGAATCGACTGACGTTTGAATTCGAGGTGGATCGACAATAGGTCGCAGTCGAGGTAGATCGAAAACAGGTCAAAGGTCGAGGAAGTCGAAGATATCGACAGAAAGTCAACTCACAAGAGTTCAAAGTGTGGACATGAGACAACCGACTAGAGACTGAATGACGGTTGACTGGTAGTCAACTGGTAAACCTGACTTGGATTCGACTAGAACAAAATCCTAGGATTTGTTGGCTTTGTAGCCAATGATATGCATGGATCTATAACCATTTTTGGGCGCCAATATTTAGGGTTTTTCTTTTTGTAAATCCTATAACGAGCGTTTTGTAAGGCCGTAAATGATTCTATTATATGTCATCATATAATGTTGTAATGCACTTATGAAGGTTAATGCATGTGTAGGTATAGGTTGTTGTTCATGCACATGTAAGCCGAATTGGCTATAGGGTTGTTCTTGCCTGTGCAAGAGGGTATGATGTCGATTGTGTCTTAGATGTGGACCAATGTTAGACATGTAACCTTTTATTCTGAATGGATAATAAAACAAGAGAGAATAATTCTCAAAGGAATGTTGGTTTTCCTAGTTAAGGGTTTCCAGGGTAAAATCTCAGTGTATTGTGTGATTTCTTGTGTCATTTTCTTTCTTGATTAAATTCTTCTTCTTTTATTCTAGGATTAGTGTGGAAATGTCCTTCATTTCCTAATGTGTGGTATTAGATCTTAGGTATTCCCTGACAAGTTAGTTATCAAAGTGGTGTAATTCTTTGGCAAGTATATCAGATCTTGATTTTCCAATCTTGAATATGAGAATTAAACCCTAGGTACAGTAAGAGTTGTAAGTCATAAATTGTTTTAAATATCATGGTAAAAAAAATGGCGAGCAATTCCAGAATAGAGATAGAAAGATTCAATGGCTAGAATTTTGATCTTTGGGATATTAAAATTAAATATCTTCTTGTGGATCGAGAACAATGGAAAACAATCTGTCGAGGTACCCAATCGATAGGCATGTCGATGGAAGAATGGGAGAAAATTGAAAGAAAAGAAAGAAGTAAGATACAACTTTGTGTTGCAGATTTGGTGTTGCTAAATGTCTCGAGTGAATATTCGGTCAAGAAACTATGGGACAAACTGGGAAGCTTATAACAGTCGAAATATATGGTAAATAAGTTGTTTCTAAAAAATAAACTATATCTTATGAGGATAAGTGATGGAAGTTCGTTGATTGAGAATTTAAATGCGTTTAACATTGTGTTAAGCCAGTTATTGTATGTGGATATAAATATCACTGATGAGGAGAAGTGTATCATCCTATTATGTTATTTTCCAAACTCCTAGGAGAGCTTACTCGTGGATTTTGGGAGTTATAGAACCACACTAGTTCTAGAGGACGTGGTTTCTTCTCTACTATCAGAATAAATGAGAAGAAAGAACATGGAAGGATCGACCAAAGATGCTCTGGTAGTGAGAGGTCAACTGGTAGACAAAGATAAATTCAGATTCTCTGGTAGGAAGTTCAAGTTGAAGGGTAGATCTAGATCCCCATTTTAGTCAGCATGAAGATGTTGGAAATGTGGTAAAGTTGGGCATTATAAAAAGGTCTATAAGTCAAAGAAAAAAAAAGGCATTGTTGGATCCGACGAGAAGTAGTCAACTGAGAGAAAGATGACCTCAGAAAAGGGAGGTGATGTGTACCTGGCATCAAACAGTACACATTAGTATCAAAGTGTTTGGTTGATCGACTCAGGAGAATCCTTTCACATGACACCACATAAAGAGTGGTTATGTGAATATGAACAATATGATGGGGGTGATTTGTTCTTGGGGGATGACTCAAAAACTAGAATTTTTGGATGGGAAAGAGTCTGACTGAAACTACAGGATGGGAGGAAAAGAACCCTTCTAGGTGTGCTACACATTTCAATTTTGGAAAGAAACTTGATATCTGCTAGTAAGATGAGTGATGCAGGTGTGCATACTCTGTTTTAGAAGGACTTTTGCAATATGGTTAGAGGTGTGATGGTCTTAATGAGAGGAGTTTCTATTGGTGCCCTGTACAAGTTATTAGGGAATGTCGACTTGACTAGATGCAACAACATTGTTTCTCCTGAAATAGACTTGAATGTGACCCAACTCAACTCGATGTCAACACAAATCGACTCAACTCAAGCTAAGTCGGTTCAAACTGAATCGACAAGACATGATGAACTCGACCCGACTAGGTTATGGCATGAGAGGATGGGACACATTGGAGAAAAAATACTTCAAGCTATGTAAATAAAAGGTATGGTCGAAGGATTTACTAAATGTGGTTTAGAAGTCGACTTTTGTGAACATTGAATATATGGGAAACAAATTCGGGTGAGGTTCCCATCCTGAGTAACAAGGGAAAATGAGATTCTAGAACTAGCGCATAGTGATGTGTTTGGCTCAGTTACAGTGCCTTCACTTGGTGGATCCGTATATTATGTATCCTTCATAGATCATTTTTCCAGGAAGACATGGATATATTTCTTGAGGAAGAAATCAGAAGTTTTCGAGAGATTTAAGGAGTTTAAAGCTCTTGTGGAAAACAAGATAGAGAAGAGGATTAAAGTGTTGATGATTGACAATGGTGGTAAATTTTATGGAAAGGAATTTGATCAGTTTTGTAAGAAGTGTGGCATAGCACGCTAAAATACCACACCATATACCCCACAACAAAATGGATTTGTCGAGAAAATGAATATAATGTTGATGGATAAGGCAAGGAGCATGCTCAGTGTTGTTGGGATCGCACAAAAATTCTAGGCGGAGGCAGTCGAGAATGCAATATATTTGGTGAATATGTCTTCTTCGCCAGCGCTAGTCGACATGAATCCAAATGAGGTATGGTCAGGTAAGAAGCCTTTGGTGGCACATCTCAAATTGTTTGGTTGTGATGCATTTGTGCATGTTCCCAAGGAAAAGAGGAGCAAGTTGGACAAGAAGGAAATCAAATGTATTTTCATCGGATACAAAGAAGGGATGAAAGGATATAAGATTTGGGATTCTACATCAAGGAGAAAAGTGTACAGTCGAGATGTGGTTTTCAAAGAAGTCAGAGGTAAATTCAATCCTGAGGAAGTTGTTTAGACTGAGAATAATCTTGATACAATGTAGTTTGAATTGAGGAATGAAGAAGATGATTCAGATGAGTCAATTGAATCTTAGGAAGAGGTGGAACAATTGACTTCGGTGATAAGGAGGTAATAAAGAATAAGAAAAATAGTTGAAAGGTATAGTCCATCCAACTTCCATTCCAAATTCATTCTAACTTCCATCGACAATGATCCCAAGTTGATCGATGAGGCAGTCGATTCGGTAGAGGGTAAACCCTGGAAGGAAGCCATGGTTGAAGAGATGGAGTCCTTGTACAAGAATGAGACATGGGATTTGGTTAAGTTACCTAGTGGAAGGAAGCCCATTGATAGAAAGTGGGTTTTAAAGAATAAAATGAATGTTGCAGGTCAAGTCGAGAATTTTAAAGCTCGACTGGTAGAGAAAGGATATTCCCAAGTCGAGCGAGTCGACTTCAGTGATATTTTTTCCTATGTTTCAAAGCTAAATTCCATTAGAGTACTAATTTATCTGGCTGCAACATTCAATATGGAGATAGAACAAATGGATATGAAGACAACCTTCCTACATGGGGACCTAGAAGAAGAAATCTACATGAAACAACCTAAAGGATTTGTAGTAAATGGAAAGCAAGAGTTGGTGTGCAAACTCAAAAAATCCCTTTCTGTTCTAAAGCAATTGCCAAGGATGTGATACCATAAGTTTGAAAATTACATCCTTAGTTTGTGATTTGTGATAAGCAAAGATGATCACTGCATATATTGCAAGGAAGAAGGTGGGAATTTCATATGTGTAGCTTCATATGTCGATGACATGTTGCTGATTGGAAACAACATGGAAGCAATAAAGGAGGTGAAGAAGAAGTTGTCCTTCAAGTTTGACATGAAGGATCTCAGAGAAGCTAACTTCATTTTTGGAATGGAGATTAAGAGAGATCGAGATCCTAGAAATATCTGTTTGAATCAGATGAAGTATATTGAAACAGTTCTAAAATGATTCAACATGTAGGATTGAAAACCTGTGAAGGTGCCAAATCCAATGGGAGCAAGTCTTACTGTTGAACAATGTACAAAGACACGGGAATAAACAGAGGACATGGAACTTGTTCCCTATGCAAGTGATGTTGGTAATATAATGTATGCGATGATATGCACTTGACCAAGAATTTCCCATGCAGTGGGAGTGTTGAGAAAGTACATGTCAACACTTGGAAAGGAGAACTGGACAATTTTCAAGACAATATTCAGGTATTTGTGTGGAACAAAGGACTATACTATATGATACCAGGTAGAACCTCGAGGTGACAGTGGTAAATTAGATGTACATGGATTTGTCGATGTTGATTGGGCTGGATATCTAGATCGATGGAGGTCGACCAACATATATGTATTCAAGATGTTTAGTGGAGAAATAATTTGGATGAGTAAGCGATAGGTAGTCATAGCCTTGTTGACAATAGATGCTGAATACATGGCGGCCACTCATGGAAGAAAAAAAACGATATGGATTCAAAGGTTATGTTCAGGAATCGGGTTTGGGTACAGAGATATGATGGTAAGTTGCGATAGTCAAAGAGCAATATTTATGGAAAAGAACCATGCTTATCATTCAAATACTAAGAGCAATGATGTGCAATAACATTTTGTAAGAGATATGGTGGAAAGTAACAAGGTGCTATTGGATAAAGTAGACACGTTGGAAAACACAATAGACTCATTGACCAAGTTTGCGAGTGTTGTGAAGTTCTCTTGGTGCAGAGAGGAAATGGGCATTGTTGCCCTCGATTTGTGAGTGAAAGTTCAGGAATCTCTCATTTCAGCAAAGAAGAAAACAAGTGGGAGAATGTTGGGTTGTTATATTATTTGTAGTGAAATTCAAGTCGAGGTGAATCAACTAATGGTTGAAGTCAAGGTGGATTGATAGTAGGTCAAAGTCGAGGTAGATCGACAACAAGTCGAAGGTTGAGGAAGTCGATTGGGTAAATTCAAAGTCAAAGATATCGACAACAAGTCAACTGACAAGAGGTCAAAGTGTGGTGATGAGACGATCTACTAGAGACTGAATGAAGGCCGACTGGTAAAACTGACTAGTAGGCAATTGGTAAACCTAACTTGGAGTCGATTGTAACAAAATCAAGGGATTTGCAGGATTTATAGGCAATGATATGCATGGATCTGTAACCATTTTTGGGCACCAATTTTTAGGGTTATTCCTATTGTAAATCCTATAAAGAGGCGTTTTGTAAGGCCATAAATGTTTTTGTTGTAGGTGATCATATAATGTTGTAATGCACTTATGTAGGTTAATGCATGTGTAGGTATATGTTGTTGGTCATGCATAAGTAAGTCGAATTGGTGAGAGGGTTGTTCTTTCCTGTGCAAGAGGGTATGATGTAGATTGTGTATTATTTATGGACCAAGGTTAGACATGTAACCTTTTATTCTAAATGAATAAGACAACAAGAGAGAAGAATGCTCAAAGGAATGTTGGTTTTCCCGGTTAAGGGTTTCCAAGGTAAAATCTTGGTGTATTGTGTGATTGCTTGTGTCATTTTCTTTATTGATTAAATTTGTATTCTCTTCTTCTATGATTAGTGTGGAAATGTCCTACATTTCCTAACACAAAAAGGATAGACATACTCTCTACCACTACTACCTAATGTCATATGATAGAAATTGCACTTGAAACACAAGTAGACACATGTAATAAAGAATGAATAAGACAAATGTATGGAAATAGGCTAAGTTATTTATTAATATAAGAAACATGAACAACTTAAAACCATGATGTGTTTCAAGTATTCCTCCACGCTTCTCCTTTCCATACCCTTATGTGCACTGCAAGAATACTCTTGAAGTCTGAGATAAAAAATTTGATACCTTTCATGAATTCCCTTCAACCTTGAGAGACCTAGTTTATATAGGAGCTTGGGAGGCTTAACCAACATAGGGAATCAAGAGAATGGTTCAGGATATTCCTCCTTAGGTTAGGATTTATTTACCAAAATGGAGGAACTCAAAGCCATGAGTGATATCAAACCATAACAACTCAAAGATGTGTCAGAGTTGTCCCACAGAAAAAGGAGGAATTGGTTAAAATTGTCCTAATAGGAAGGACGCTCCCCAGAGTGGCAGACAAGGCGTCTTAGATGCTCCCCTTGAGTTGGTAAAGGAAGAGGGATTCTCCCCTAGAGTGGGGAGGGGGCGTCCTTGGTCAAACAAGGATAGAAACACAAGGATAAAGGTGGGTTTTTGACCTCCAAATGATGGTTATTCTCCTCTAATTTCACTAAGGATTATGACATGTCATTTTACATGGTGTCAAGGTTGTAATACTTAGAAAATAATGAAATTTAGGCCATGGCACTTAGTAAAGTACTCCATTCTAGTTTTGACACTTAAATGGTGAGATGTCACAATTACGACACTTAGAAAAGTGAGATGTGACACTTGCGACACTTAACAAATTGAGATGTGACACTTGGCTAGGTGTGACAAATGGTGTATAACACCTTTCCTTGCCATTCCATTTTATGGTATGGTATGCCTTTCATTTCCATGCCATGGTATGGTATGGTATGGTATGCCTTTCCTTGCCTTTCCTTACCATGGTATGGTATGGTATGCCTTGGAAGGAAAAGAAAGTGAAGGAAAGGTATGCAAGGTATGAAAGTCAAGGTAAGGAAAGTGAAGGCAAGGTATGTCATGCCTTGCCTTGCCATGCCATGACATGCCTTGCCTTTCCATGATAGGCCTTGCCTTTCCTTGAATTCACTGTCCTTTCCTTGCCTTTCCATGCCATCCCATGTAGTTCCTTTCTTTCACTTGTCATGCCATGCCTTCCCATGCCTTGTCTTGCCATGCCTTGCATTTCCTTCACTTTCCATGTCATGCCTTCCCATGCCTTGTCTTGCCATGCCATTCCATGCCATGCCTTGCATTTCCTTCACTTTCCATGCCATGTCTTCCCATTCCATTCCATACCTTGAATTTCCATGCCATGCCTTGTCTTTCAATGTGATGCCTTTCCATTCTAGTCCATTTCCATGTCAATTCTATGCCTGGCCATGCCATTCCATGTCTTTCCTTTGCATGCCTTGCCTTTCCATGCCTTTCCTTTGCATATATTTCCTTTCCTTTACTTTCCATTCCATGGTATGGTATGGTATGCCATGTCTTTCCTTTCAATGGTATGGTATGGTATGGTGAAGGCATGGCATGCCTTTCCTTTCCTTTCCAAGCCATGGTATGGTATGGTATGGTATGCCTTGAGTTTCCTTGCCATGGTATGGTATGCTTTTCCTTGCCTTTCCATGGTATGGTATGGTATCTTGGGCATGGTATGGTATGCCTTTCCTTTCCATAACATGGTATGTTATGGTATGCATTTACTTTCCTTGTCATGCCATGGTATGGTATGATATGCCTTGCCTTGCCTTGCCATGGTATGGTATGGTATGGTATGCCTTGCAAGGAAAGGTATGCAAGGTATACAAGGTATGTAAGGCAAGGCAAGGAAATTGAAGGAAAGGCAATTGAAGGAAAGGTATGGAAGGTATGGAAGGAAAGGAAAGGAAAGTGAAGGCAAGGAAAGTGAAGGAAAGGTATGCCATGCCTTTCATGTCCATGCTATGCCATGCCTTTCCTTTCCATGCCATGCCTTTCCTTGCCTTCACTTTCCATGCCTTTCCACACCATGTCTTGCCTTTCCATGCCATACCATGCATTTCCTTTCCTTCACTTGCCATGACATGCCTTCCCATGCCTTGCCTTGCCATGCCATGCATTGCATTTCCTTCACTTTTCATGCCATGACTTGTCATTCCATGCCATGCCTTTCCTTTCCATGCCATTCCTTGCCTTTCCATGCCATGCCATGACATTCATTGCCTTTCTAAGCCATGCCTTTCCTTTCCTTCACTTTCCATGCCTTTTCATTCCATGTATTTCCTTTCCATTCCATGCCATGCATTGCGTTTCCTTCACTTGACATGCCATGCCATCCCATGTCTTACCTTACCATGCCTTACATTTCCTTCACTTTCCATGCCATGCCTTTCCATTTAATGCCATGCCTTGCCTTTCCATGCCATGAATTTCCTTTCCATGTGATGTCTTTCCATGCCATGACTTGCCATGCCATGCCATTGTGAGGCCAATGCTATGCCTTGTCAAGCCATGCCATGCCATGCCTTTCCTTTGCATGTCTTGAATTGACATGCCTTGCCTTTGCATGCCTTTTATTTCCTTGCCTTTCCTTGCCATGGTATGGTATGGTATTCCATGCCTTGCCTTGCCATGGTATGGTATGGTATGGTGAAGGCATGGCATGCCTTGCCTTTCTTTCCTTGCTTTTCCTTTCCTTACCATGGTATGGTATGCCTTGCCTTGTCTTGCCTTGCCTTTCATTACCATGCTATTGTATGGTATGGTATGGTATGCCTTTCCTTGCCTTGCCATGGTATGGTATGGTATGGTATGACTTGCCTTGCCTTTCCATGGTATGGTATGGTATGCCTTGCCTTGCCTTTCCAAGCCATGGTATGGTATGGTATGTCTTTCCTTGCCATGGTATGGTATGGTATGGTATGGTATGCCTTTCCTTGCCTTGCCTTTCCATGGTATGGTATAGTATGGTATGGTATGGTATGCCTTGTCTTGGTATGGTATCCTTGACATGGTATGGTATGGTATTATTGGCATGGTATGGTATGGTATGGTATGGTATGCCTTTCCTTTCCATGCCATGGTATGGTATGCCTTCCCTTGCTCTTGGGGCTCATAAATGTCCTATTTTCATCCACCTTTCCCTTCATCATTCTTCACATTTCATCGCCCCATTAACCTTTCACAATATCATTTCATAAATATACTTGGGTTTCACCTTATTATTTTCCACTTTATTCATTTTAGTATTAAAAGGGAATTTGTGATTAAATGTTAGAAAATTGACATGTTTCCATATATATCTCAAAAATGTGTGATCTTTGTAATGTGTAGGAATATGTGAAGGATTAATTCAAAAGGACTTCTCAAATACTTCCTCCACCATTTCAAGATTTGAGGAGATAATTCAGGGAGAAAATCATGGAGATTTGGTTGGCATATCTTATCCAAGATATATGAGAGATATGTGTGAGGATTTGAAGGGATTATATTTTGTAAAAATGGGAAATAGGTTGAGAGAAAAGTGGATCTGTAATAATGATATGGTTATCTTATCTTCAAGGCTTTCATGTATAAAAGAGAGTGCTCTCTCTTCATGAGGATTCAATGAGAGGATAGAATTAGAGTGGTAATCAAGTAGAGAATTAGAGTAGTCATTTGGATTTGAAAGAAAGGGATTCTTAGCTTTGATTCATGGATTTGGTTTTCATGCTTTCAATATTTTGTTATGAAGACCTATTTGATTATTATAATGTAAGATTGCTTCATTGGCGTGAGCTCACATATGTTGTTGTGTCATTCAACTCTTCACATGTTGTATTTGCATATTCCTTCATGTAGTTCTCCATTCTTAGATTAATTTCATTTATGCAATTTCCCATTCCTAGATTAATTTCATTTATGCAATTTCCCATTCCTAGACTAATTTCATTTACACAACTAGATTAATTTAATTCCAAGTCATGTGTTTCAATTTCCTGCATTATATTAATGATTCAATATCAGTTATATCTTAAACATTAGATTAGATTAGTCCCACTTCAGTCCTGCATATACTTTGCGTGTGCTTCGTAAGTTTATGATTCTCGGATTGACAAATTACATAGTTGGGCAAGTACTACAACTCAATTAATACAACATTAGTTCGGCCCAATATAACGACTGTCGTTCCCTTGTCACGATTGTTTTTCCTTTTGCAGGTAGTGTTGTTCATTTGAATGGAACAACTATAGTTCCCTTGTTACGATTTCCATTCCTTTTGTTACGATTGTTGTCCCTTTGCAGGGGTTTCATCTTTGGAGGACGGGTATTGAAAACAGAAGGTAAGAACCTACGTAGGCAACAAGTAAAATGCTTGTGCCAACACCTACCTTTGGATGATGCATAGAGGTTATATTTTAGGACATATTTAGAGCCCAACATTTTGGCACCGTTGCCGGGGAAGCACGATGGATTGAGGTATTAGTTTATTTTTCATTTTAATTCATACAAGTGTGATCTAGACGTGTTGGTAAGGGATCATAGAAGCTCGTGAGAGCAGACTCCTTATGTTCTCCCTACCAACTAGGTGTTGTAGGAAAATCTGCCTGCGGACAAGTAGATCGACCTCTAAGGTTTGACCTTAACCCTAGACAGAAAAGTGCTTATCATGGACACTGAATTTCTTTCGAATCTATCTAAGCCTAATGCATGAGAAGGAAGAGTAACATAAGTACCTTTTAACTGACGTTTGTCCCTGCACGCTCCGAGTTGCGCTCCAATCCTT
>JASDQU010099932.1:296709-308775 GCA_032191745.1 Picea mariana
TTCCACCAGGCTCCACCTACGGTGATATAGGTATAATTTTTTTTAATATATTTCATTTTTTTGTGTTTTTTCAAAAAGAATAAAAATGAAAATATTTTTGTATGGTATCAAGTATTAACAAAATGATTTCTTATGAAAATGTGGTTCCATGACAACCAGATGGATTCCCACGACATCAACAGAGGAACCGAGGATATGAGCATACAGGAGGAGATGCAGAGAGAGTGCTACAAAATGTGTAGGGGAACCTGTCTTTATTGACGCATAAGATTCCTATGGTTCAAGTGCAGGATCTTCCAGAGGCTATGCAGTGACAGGTGGTGGGTGTGCCCTATGCGTGGGTGTAATTATTTCAACATCTCACAAACATCGTAGTTTGCTATCATGATACGCATCCAGTGCCATAGGTGTAGATTCCATGGTCATTATATATGTCATCCATATATGTATTTTGAGGGTCTAATCCCCATTTTTCACTGTGATACCATATTTTTTGAAGAGATGAAATATAAAAAACATTGGTCCTCAACTTTACTTATATATGTTACAATGTGTGCATTAATGAGTGTGTTTTATTTACTTTAATTATGTGACAAATTCCAATCTAAGACATAATTAGCGTATGCATCAGATACATAATTAAAACTTCTAGGTATGTGATTATAAGTAATAAAATCAAAGTATCGTTCCAAAATTCGTACCCGTAGGAATCGTCGGGGTAGAGTAGGGTGTCACACATGGTAAATTCCATTTAATTGACATACGACTAACCTATAAATACCGAACACCATGCGAAATGACATCACATAAAATATCTATAATGACACTATACCCAACAACATTATTCGTTGATGGCTCCATACAAACGCCACCTGAAGACACCAGTTGGCCCCTGGGTGAGTAAATGACCCAAGCGGTAGAATCCATATTCCATGTATGATGACTAGCATCATCTACAAATCCTAAGTAAATTGAAGATTCCATTGACATCTACGAACCAAGGGAAAACTCAATAAGAAATCCGATGACACAAAAGAAAATATGTATATAAAATAAGGTACACTAGTATACAAAGAGTCACACCCAAGATTGAGGGCTCAAGAGTAATATCTTTTAAGGTGGAACCCATTTCTGGGCTCATCTAGCATATTCCCTTCATAATCTTCTAACTCATAGGCTCACTTTTCTAAAACATGTCACACGAAATAAGGATCGTGCCGCATGGGGCTGAAATTTCTTGCCCCCAATGGTTCTTTGGTTTGGTCATACAGGAGCACCAAGTCACCCTCAACGTACTATTGAGGACAAAAAAACTTATCATGCTGAACCTTAACATCTCGTTTATTCGCTTTGATATTCATAGAGGCATCTCAACGCTGCTCATCTAGATGCTCTCGGTGCACGAGACGTTCTTCAACATCGGATGTGTTAGGTAGGGGCTCAATTGCCAACTTGAGGGAAGGGATTTCTCATTTAATAGGGAGAATCAACTCAACACCATGTACTAATTGAAAAGGAGAAAAACTGATGGAAGTCTTAACCAAGGTTTGATATGCCCAAAGTAAAGGGTAAAGCATAAGATTCTAATCAGATTTACTCTGGCTGACAGTTTTTTGCAAAATGATCTTGAGAGATTTGTACACAGCCTCTACTTGTCCATTTTCTTGGGGATAATAAGGGAAGACTGACTGTGCTTAAACCCAAATTTTGATGCTAAGTCCTTCATCAATTCATTCTGAAAGTGACTTCCATGATCAGTGACAATCTCCTTTGGGATTCTGAACCGGGTTATAATTTGGTTGAATATGAAAAATGTTGTTGTCTTACCATCGGATTTAATGGTAGACATGGCCTCTTCCCACTTAGTGAAGTAATCAATGACCAAAATAATATGTGGATTCCCCCCAACCGATGTTGGGTTAAAATCCATAAAATCTACCCCCGACTTGGTGAAAGGACTGACAGTGATGACTGGGTGAAGAGGGGCTTGATGAGAGCACATTTTTTTAGCGAACACCTAGTAAGGGTGACACTTCTTGACCACTACAACATAATATTTAAAAATTGATGACCAAAAATAACCAACTCGCAATATTTTTTGGACAGTCGCAAGCCCAGATAGATTACCACCACAAGCCCCACTATGACAGTCATTGAGAACCAAATCAACTTCCTCGTGATTCAAGAAATGATGCAAAATATTATCTATGCCTCAATGATACAAAGTATCACCGATAATAAGGTAGTTTTTAGCTTGATGTCGTATACGTCGTCGATCGTGTTTCGATAGATGCTGAGATAACTTTAAGGTTTGAAGACAGATTAAAATGTTTCCATACCAGGGGTCCAAAAATGAGATGAGGAAGATATTTTCATCTGAAAATGAATCGTTATGAATAGCGTCCTCATCTAGTCGAGGGAAGTTTGATATCAACTCGGAAAAAATTGGTGATTCCTTAGACTTCGCCGCAGAAAAATCAAGATCAAATTCTTGCAAAATAACAATCCACTTATTGTATTTTCCCCCTATGATATGCCTAGTAAGGACATATTGAAATGGATTTATATATTTAACTACTGTATTTTTACAAAGCAATATATAATGTCATAATCTTTGAACTGCATGTATGGAGGCCAAGGATATCTCCTCGACGTGAGAGTACTTAAGTTCAGGACCGAATAAATTTCAACTAAGATAGTAGATAATGTGCTCATGGAGCTCATCGTCCTCCTAAACTAGAACCATACAAATCGTCCCTCTGAACGTGGAGATATAAAGCAAATAATCTCTATTGTAGTCTAGAGGCTTCAACATAGGTGCCAATACCAAGGCTTTCTTAAGAGCATCAAAGGATTCCTCAGCTCGCTCATCCCATATAAACAGAGTATCCTTCTTCAAAAGATGCATGAAACCATTAGTTAAATTGACATAGTTCACTATGAACTGACGCAAGAGGTTAGCTTTCCCCTATAAACCCTAAAGTTGTTGAATGTTGCCTTGGGGAGGAAATCAATGTATTGCCTCAACCTATAAGATCCACCATGATCCCATGCTCAGAGACTAAGAATCCTAAAAGGCGGATAGACCTAACGCAGAAGATGCACTTGTGAGGGTTCAAATGGATGCGATAATAACGACATCTCTCAAATACTAGTCGAAGGTGAGTGGAATGATCTACTCTCTTGTAAGAGTGATCAGCGAGATCATCAAGTTATATGTTTGAGATCATGAAAAGTAAAGGTCATGGCGGATTGGAAGGTTGCTCCGACATTTTTAAGGCTGAAATGCATTTTATGGTATGCAAAAGTACCCTAAGGAAAAATAAATGTCATATTGTGTTGATCCTTGGGTTTGATTTGAATTTGATTATATCCTAAAAATGTGTCCATAAAATAAAAAACTTCGCTTCCTGTGCACTCAACGAGAATTTGGTCAATGAAAGGAGTCAAGAAGTTGTCTTTAGGAAAAGCCTTGTTCATGTCTCAAAAATCCATACATACGTGTATGGTTCCTTGTTTCTTATTCATGAGAATGGTGTTGGACACCCATTCGGTCAAAGGAATCAGATAGATGAAACTAACATTAAGTAGCTTCTCTACCTTTTCCTTAATAGCAGTGGCCTTCCTAGGATTAACATCTCTAAGACATTGTCGAATAGGTCTAGCATCCAGATAAGTCTTGATATCATGTTTGACAATGAGAGGGTCGATCCCTAGAATATCTTCATACGACCAAGTGAATACGTCACAAAATTCTTTGAAGAGATCAATGTAGATTTGAATTAATAAATTAATTAATAATCAAATTGATGAGAAAATTTCATCCAGCTGGTAAGTCCAACAAATTAAACAGTAAGTTATGTGAGTTATGTAAGTTATAATTATTGAAGGGGTTCGATTTTAAACCAGGAATTCCATAATTTTATAATGAATGATCCTTACGATCTATAAAGAAAAAGTTGTGGATTAAAATACATTTTAATTCAATGATATCTATTGAACCATAAAATAATTTATAAATATTTATATACAGTAATGTGTTCTTACAATGACTCTGGAATTTTGATTCTCTTTTCAAGGTTTAAAAACAATATAATATCATCATAATTATGAAACTTGAAATACGGGATTTTGCTTACTTAACTAAAGTGTTAACTAATCCATCGGGTTGTAATTAGTTTAATAACTAGTTGTAATTAGTTAAATAACTATAATTTTCTCATAAATGTTACAACACCTATATATGTACGTTGTTCATAACGATTTTAATAACAACAATTTTTATTGTGGAGTTTTTCTTTCACCGGCTTGTTACAATGGTATCAGATCCTATCAATTTGTTGTCCATCATTCATTGGTTCAAAGAGAAGTCATAGAGATTATGTCTATTTTTTGGAGGTGCAGAGATCCCTCTCTATATTGATCACTGGAAAAGAATGGATTGAAGTATTTATCGGAGGCCTGAAATATGTAGGTGTCCTCATAAGACCTCATTTCTATGAAATTCACAAGCGGATTTGGGTGGCATAATAAAGGGACTCTCCGACAACCAAGGTCAAAGGTGTTCCTGTTAGATCGTGACGAGATATGAAAAAATAAACATGGGGAGTTCATATTTGTGATCTTTATTTAATTAATTGCAAGTGGAATTTAATTTACACACATATTGCACAGTACCTCCTACATATTTTGATTATTATCAAAAAAAATTGGATTTACATTGTTCTTACATAGTGATTTACAATGCATTCTTTAATATTATTATAGGAGTAGTTCTTTCCGGAAAAGAGAACTACCAAGAATGGTTTCATAAAATAAAGAACACTCTTATTTTTAATGATTTATGTGAGGATGTTTGTGAAGGAAAGGATGACAATGAACCAGAGAAACCTATAGATGACCAAAACTTGCAATTTGGAAGAGTAAAGATAAAAAGGCATATGCTTTAATTTATTCTACTATAACTGAAGAGGTAAGTCGACATATTCTTTCAAGCACCGCAACATTTACAACATTAAAGAAATTAAAAGATCTTTTTGACTCTCATTGAGAGTTGAAAATTATACAATTGTTGATGAAGTTATTTAATCTTGAATTGAAAGATAATGATCCCATGAAGTTAGCTTCAAAAATTAAATCCCTTTTTCATGATATTGAATCTACTGGTGTCAAATTTGATCTGCAACTCACTGCATTTATTAAATCCCTATATCCTACTTATTCACACTACTTACAGTCTCTTCAAGCTAGTGGACAGATGAAATCCATGGATTTTGATGTACTTGTAGACAAAATTGTTGAAAGAGAGAAAGCCTTTGGAAAGAATAAATCTATTTCCAATTCCATTTTTTAGAATTTGTGTCTTGCACAAAAAGAGCATAAGCCTAGATGAGAGTATACTAGACATAACCATAGTAGTATAGGTCATGGTAAAATATCATTTAGAGGTAGGGGGGGACATCTTTGTCAAGGTGATAAACAACAAGATGACTGACAACAAAAACATTTCCAGAATGATAACCAACTTGTTAATTGATATAGGTGTGGTAAACTGGGTCATAATGCCTCTCATTGTCTCACTCCTTGGGAAAACATTTGTGAGAAGAAAGATCAACAACCTTCAGACAAAGGAAAAGCACCTGAATTTGCCCATTGTATTGTTGCGCATTGTAATCTTAGTATCAACGAAGTTTTTAACACTTCTTTTTATTCTTGGGAAGACACTTGGATTTTAGATAGTGGAGCCACTTGTCATATGACCTTCATAAGACATTTTTTTGAGACATTCAGTAATCACATTGACGGAATAGTTTATTTTTCTAATAATTCACAGTTAAGTCCTTCGGGAATTAGATCTATTCGACTTAGATTACTAGGACTTGTTGATTATATTCTACATGATGTTCTTTATACTCCTCAATTAAAAATAAATCAGATGTCTCTCATACATATCAGGAAACAAGGGCATTCTATACATATATTTGATGGCATAATTGAAATAAGAAGAGAATATGATCATGCGATTGTTACGACTAGTGTTGAAGAAGACAAACTTTTAAAACTCAGAGGGATGTCATCTTTTCCATCCAATTCTACTCTTTTGGATCAACATAGTGATACTCTGTCTTCCATCTTGTTGTGGCATGCTCATTTTGGTCATATTAATTATGATAGTAACAGGATTATGTATGAAAAAAAAAGGTATTCAGGGGCTTCTTACTATTCCAAGAAAACTTTCTCCATGTAATGCTTATATTTTAGGAAAGCATTGTCAACAACCTTTTTATGGCTCTACTTCCAGAGCTTCCAGAAATTTAGCACTTATACATTCTGATCTATGTGGGCCCATGCTTGTTCCATCTGCAATGGTAATAAATATCTGTTGAATTTTATTGATGACTACACCATGATGTGTTGGGTTTATTTGTTGAAAGAGAAATCTAAGGATTTTGCAACTTTTAATAATTTTCATTTATGGATTACAAATGAAACTCAACTTAATATTGGTACTCTACGATGAGATAATGGTGGTGAATACATATATAATGAATTTGAAAAGTACTTGTAGGATAATGGTATTAAACATCAGACCATTGTCCCTTATACTCTGCAACAAAATGGTGTGGTAGAACACATGAACAAAACTTTTCTTAATATGGTTAGGTCAATGATGTTTTTTCAAAATGTCATGTTGATATTTTGAGGAGAAGTAGTAATTTGTGTTGTCTATATTCACAATCAACATCCTTCTATTTCCATCAATAATAAGTCTCCTTATGAAATGTGGTATAATCGCATTCCTGTTGTTCAACATTTTAGATTTTTTGGCTCTACATGTTATGCCTTAATTCCTAAACAACAATGCAACAAATTGGGTGCCATAAGTCATAAATGTCCTTTATTGGGGTATTATAATACCTCCAAAGCTTATAAGTTGTATGATGAGGAAAACAAGAAATATGTTCTTTCAAGAGATGTTGTTTTTCTTGAATTTGATAAATATGCTTCTACTATTGATAGACAACTCGATAATTTGGATAGATTCTCATCCAATAAGTTCTATTATGAATGGGATAATGATCTTCCACATCCTGAAGGGGGTATTCAAATTCTAGATCTGTCTCTGGATTTTCCTTCAATTAATTTTCCTTTTGTAACAACACCAGAGAATGAGGAAAAATTAGTTGATAATAATGATTGTGATGAAGGAAAATTGGTTGATAATAATGTTTTTGATGAAGAAAAAATGGATGATAATAATTTTTCTGTAGAAGAAAAATTGGATGATAATAATGCAAAATCAGAAACTAGTCTTAAAAAACCTATTCTTGAAGAACCTATTCTTCAAAATGAGCCATCACCACAACAATCAGTAAGTAGACCAACATGATCCAAGATAGTTCCAAGAAGGTATGATGAATTTGAATTAAAATTTTCTCCTATTGTTAATGAACCTGCGACCTTTGAAGAAATTGCTAGTTGTAGTGAATGGAAATATGCAATGAAAAAAGAGTATGATTTTGTTATTAAAAATGACACTTGGAGCTTGGTGGATCCTCCTATTGGCATTAAGCCAATTGGATATAAGTGGGTTTATAAAATTAAATATAAGGATGATGGTTCACTTGATAAGGACAAAGCAAGACGTGTAGCAAAGGGGTATGCTCAGAATGAAGCTGTTGATTACACAGAAACATTTTCTACTACCACAAAATGGAGAACTATTAGAACTTTATTTTCTCTTGCAGCTCAAAAATGATGGAAAATACATCACATGGGTGTAAAAACTACTTTCTTGAATGGAGATATAAAAGAAGATGTATGTATGTTACAACTAGAGGGTTTTTCTGTTAAAGGAAAAGAGTAAAAGGTATGTAAATTGGTGAAATATTTGTATGGTTTAAAACAAGCACCTCGAGCATGGTATGAAAAGTTAACTAAACATCTTTTCAATTTGAATTATAAGCATTTCAATCTAGATGACACAACTCTATTTGTTAAAAAAGTTGGAAGATCAATTGTATATCTAGTTGTTTATGTAGATGATTTGTTTATCACGAGAGATAATGATGATTATATAGCCTCTATTAAAAGGGAGTTGCAAAAGGTTTTTGATATGATATATTTGGGATTACTACATTATTATTTAGGAATTGAAGTAGATAAAAAAATGAAGAATATTTTTATTTCTCAGAAAAAAGTATATTGAAGAGCTATTGAGCAAATTTGGAATGCGGGATTGTAATTTTGTTTCTACTCCAATGGAGAAAAATTTAAATCTTATTTCACATGAAGGTAGCGCATTTGAAGATCCAACAAATTACAAACAACTTGTTGAAATCTTGATTTATCTTACTACTACTCGTCGTGACATAACTTTTGATGTAGGCATACTTTCCAGGTTTATGTATCATCGCTATGAAAGTCATTAGATTGCAAAAAAATGAGTGCTCAAATATTTAAAAGGCACTCAATCATATGGCATCAAATATTCTAAAGTTTCATACTTCCATCTCACTCGTTATTCATATTCATATTTTGACAAAGATAAAGGGCATGGAATGTCTACTTCAGGTTATTTATGAATCTTGGATTAACAACTATCACCTAGAGATCACGAAAGCAATATGTTCATGTTGATTCCACAACTGAAGTCGAATATGTTGCAGCAACTCAAGCCACAAAAGAATTAATTTGGCTCTAGAAAATACTTGAAGACTTGCAGGAGAAATAAGTGACTTCAACGCCTCTCTTTGTTGACAACACTTCTACAATTTAATTGGCCAAGTATCCAAAATTCCATGATCAAACCAAATATATCAACACCAAATATCACTTGATTCGACATCATGTTGAGGCTAAAACCATTCATCTGACACATTGTTCTACTTCAAAGAAAATCGTAGATATCGTTACTAAAGCATTGAGCCGTGAAAATTTTGAAAAATTCAGAATGCAACTTGGCATGTGAGATGTCCCTTCAGATTAAGGGGGGGATGTTAACTAATCCATCGGGTTGTAATTAGTCAAATAACTGTAACTGTCTCATAATTGTTACAACACCTATATGTGTACGTTGTTCATAACGATTTTAAGAATAACAATTTTTATTGTGGAGTTTTTCTTTCACAGGCATGTTACATAAAGAATTGAATATCAATCATTTTGCGAGATAAGGCACATGAAAAAAATATCAAAAGCATGAAGAACTTGTACTAAGTATATAATGAGTAAAATATTTCATTTGGAACCTAGGTTTCAACATAAAGAATAATTTAGGAAGGTGCCATTATTGAGAAGGCCGGTTTGACAAAAATGAATTTGATAACAAGTATAATGAATGGTTTGGATGGTGGTCTATCTGCGATAGCTAGGCCTGAAGACGATAAGACCCATATTAATCATGTATTGGAAAGAGGATACAAAGGATGATACACTTGTTAACGTGTCCCAACTTGGAACCCACAATGGTTTTGCAAAATGACAACTTTGAAAGTTTTCTAGAAAAAATAACACTACAATTAAGTAGGAGTTACAAGTTTTGTGGTTCTAAGCCATTAGGGTTTTTCTTGAAAGGTAAACCAAGATGTACAAAAGATTCTGATTCTACAATGTGAACTGATAATAAATTTGAACAGGTCGAGAAAACTCTACGTTAAGGAACAGAGAAAATATGAGCCCACAAAATGGACAAGAACAAATAAGAGAGACAAGAATGGTGTGTTGCAAGTTGGTACCAATAATTAATATGTAAAGGCTACAAATATTACAAAATTAATTAAAATTAATAATATACTTACTATACTGGGGAGCCAATTAATACTGGAGAATAAACCAACTTAGCCAATTAATATTGGTGGGGCTGGGGGAGGGAAATAGAGAAACATATTATGTTTCCTCTATTATTCCCCCCATATTCCCCCCATAGAGAGACATAATATTTTTCTCTATTATTCCCCCCACCCCCATCCTCATATGGTGAATAATAGAGAAAACATAATACGTTTTCTCTATTATTCCCCCATATGAGGGTGAGGGTGAGAGTGGGGGTGGGGGGAATAATGGAGAAAACATATTAGGGTGGGAGTGGAGGAATAATAGATCAAACATATTATGTTTTCTCTATTATTCCCCCCACATGAGGGCGGGGATGGGGGGAATAATAGAGAAAACATATTAGGGTGGGATGGAATAATAGATCAAACATAATATGTTTCTCTATTATCCCTCCACCCCTACCCTCACCCTCATATGGGGGGGAATAATAGAGAATACATAATATGTTTTATCTATTATTTCCTCCTACCCTAATATGTTTTCTCTATTATTCCACGGACCCTCACCCTCATATGGGGGGAAAATAGAGAAAACATATTAATTTTTTTTCTCTATTATTCCCCCCATATGAGGGTGAGGGTGGGGGAAATAATAGAGAAAACATATTAATATGTTTTCTCTATTATCCCCCGGACCACCACCCCCACCTTCACCCATATGTTTTCTCTATTATTTCTCCGACTCCCACCCTCACCCTCATATGGGGAAAATAATAGACAAAACATAATATGTTTCTCTATTATTCCCCCCACTCCCACCCTCATATGAGAATTATGTTTTCTCTATCATTCCCCTCACTCCCACCCCTATCCCCAGCCGCACCCCCACCCCCATATGAATAATAGAGAAAACATAAAATGTTTTTTCTATTATTCTCCCCACCCTCACCCTTATAATATGTTTTCACTATTATTCCCCCCACGCCCATCCTCATATGAGGGTGTGTTTTCTCTATTATTCCCCCTACCCTACCATCATAATATGTTTTCACTATTATTCTCCCCACCCCCTCCATGTGGATAAGAAATGTGTCCCTCTTGGTGTGCAAAAGAAACATGTGAAGAAGAAACTCCTTGCTCTAAGAATAAATGTGTCAAATTCCTATTAATAAGATGATGATGATACTTTCACAAGATGGAAAGAAGATATCAATAACTCTCAGCAAATCTAGCATATAGCAACAAGTTAGTTTTTTACATAAATCATTTAATTAGAAGGTAAAACATATTAAAAATATTTCCCTTTTTACTTCCATTGCAAAATTATGAAAAAAAAAATTCACAATTAAATTTTTATTTTAATTTGCATTTACATAAGAAATAATTTTTAGCCTTCTATAAAAAGTTAAATAACTCTCGAGTACAATAAAAATCTCAATTTTGATCCCTGGTCAGTATCCCATAATGGGACGCCTATCAGAATAATAATTGGAAACCACCATTAGTTGCCTTCCATTCTCAAGGTATAGGGTGTGAGTTGTGCCATATTGATTTTCCCACTGTCATAAATGAGCATCTAACATAGGACACTCATTGTACTCACTATCTACCGAATCTGTTTTTCCTCGTTTACAGAAACGATGCCCTTCGTTCTGAACATGTTAGTTCTCCTTTTACCCCACGTGGTTCAAGCGTTATTGATATATAAAACGACTGACGTATTCACTCATTGGACTAGTCTGTGGCTGCTTCCTACTCATTTTGAATTCTTCTCTGCTTCTCCATAATACAAAACGCTTGTCGAAATACTGAACCACTATTTTATAGATAACGTAACTCATAATTGAAGTCGTAGTAGTCATACATTATTCTGGCCTCCTTACATGATGCTGCACTTTCCGTACCCATTATTTAATACTGTTCAGTGTCGTGCATGGAAAAATCCTGCCACAACTATGTTGCTTGTTCTGCTGACCAGATCGTAAAAATGGCTTCCAGCTATCATACTGCACACCGCCTCCTTCCAGTTGCGTGTATACTCGACGTGCCCGACTTTTCAACGGAATGGATTCGATCGACAATTATATAAATTCTTTCTCAACAAACTCACATTTATGACAATTGAGAAAATTCCCACATGAAGGAATACGTCACGGTGGCCTGCCATTCTCTACTTTAGTTAGCTAAAGTTCTTCGTCAATAGTGATAAATTGTGAAGGACAGAGAAAATGCAGAGAGAAAAGAATAGTATATTCAAATGTATGAAGAAGTACAGAACAGAACTGAAGAG
>JASDQU010099932.1:308795-321479 GCA_032191745.1 Picea mariana
TTCTAGAAAAAATAACACTACAATTAAGTAGGAGTTACAAGTTTTGTGGTTCTAAGCCATTAGGGTTTTTCTTGAAAGGTAAACCAAGATGTACAAAAGATTATGAGTCTACAATGTGAACTGATAATAAATTTGAAGAGGTCGAGAAAACTCTAAGTTAAGGAACAGAGAAAATATGAGCCTGCAAAATGGACAAGGACAAATAAGAGAGACAAGAATGGTGTGTTGCAAGTTGGTGCCAATAATTAATATGTAAAGGCTACAAATATTACAAAATTAATTAAAATTAATAATATACTTACTATACTCGGAAGCCAATTAATACTGGAGAATAAACCAACTTAGCCAATTAATATTGGTGGGGGTGGGGGAGGGAAATAGAGAAACATACTTTATTTCCTCGATTATTCCCCCCATAGAGAAACATAATATCTTTCTCTATTATTCCCCCCACCCCCATCCTCATATGGGGGAATAATAGAGAAAACATAATGAGGGAAATAGAGAAACATACTATATTTCCTCTATTATTCCCCCCATAGAGAAAGATAATATCTTTCTCTATTATTCCCCCAACCCCATCCTCATATGGGGGAATAATAGAGAAAATATAATATGTTTTCTCTATTATTCCCCCATATGAGGGTGAGAGTGAGAGTGGGGGTGGGGGGAATAATGGAGAAAACATATTAGGGTGGGAGTGGAGGAATAATAGATCAAACATATTATGTTTTCTCTATTATTCCCCCCACATGAGGGTGGGGATGGGGGGAATAATAGAGAAAACATATTAGGGTGGGGGGGAATAATAGATCAAATATAATATGTTTCTCTATTATTCCCTCCACCCCTACCCTCACCCTCATATGGGGGGGAATAATAAAGAATACATAATATATTTTATCTATTATTTCTTCCTACCCTAATATGTTTTATCTATTATTCCACCTACCCTCACCCTCATATGGGGGAAAAATAGAGAAAACATATTAATTTGTTTTCTCTATTATTCCCTCCATATGAGGGTGAGGGTTGGGGAAATAATAGAGAAAACATATTAATATGTTTTCTCTATTATCCCCCTGACCACCACCCCCACCCTCACCCATATGTTTTCTCTATTATTTTTCCGACTCCCACCCTCACCCTCATATAAGGGGAAATAATAGACAAAACATAATATGTTTCTCTATTATTCCCCCCACTCCCACCCTCATATGAAAATTATGTTTTCTCTATCATTCCCCTCACTCCCATCCCCACCCTCACCCCCACTCCCACTCTCACTCTCATATGAATAATAGAGAAAACATAAAATGTTTTCTCTATTATTCTCCCCACCCTCACCCTTATAATATGTTTTCACTATTATTTCCCCCACACCCATCCTCATATGAAGGTGTGTTTTCTCTATTATTCCCCCTACCCTACCATCATAATATGTTTTCACTATTATTCTCCCCACCCCCTCCATGTAGATAAGAAATGTGTCCCTCTTAGTGTGCAAAAGAAACATGTGAAGAAGAAACTCCTTGCTCTAAGAATAAATGTGTCAAATCCCTATTAATAAGATGATGATGATACTTTCACAAGATGGAAAGAAGATATCAATAGCTCTCAGCAAATCTAGCATATAGCAACAAGTTAGTTCTTTTCATAAATCATTTAATTAGAAGGTAAAACATATTAAAAATATTTCCCTTTTTACTTCAATTGAAAAATTATGAAAAAAAAAAATTCACAATTAAATTTTTATTTTAATTTGCATTTACATAAGAAATAATTTTTAGCCTTCTATAAAAAGTTAAATAACTCTCGAGTACAATAAAAATCTCAATTTTGATCCCTGGTCGGTATCCCATAATGGGACGCCTATCGGAATAATAATTGGAAACCACCATTAGCTGCCTTCCATTCTCAAGGTATAGGGTGTAAGTTGTGATTCTCCTTGGCCATATTGATTTTCCCACTCTCTCATAAATGAGCATTTAACATAGGACACTCATTGTACTCATTGTCTACCGAATCTGTTTTTCCTCGTTTACAGAAACGATGCCCTTCGTTCTGAACATGTTAGTTCTCCTTTTCCCCTACGTGGTTCAAGCCTTATTGATATATAAAACGACTGACGTATTCACTCATTGGACTAGTCTGTGGCTGCTTCCTACTCATTTTGAATTTTTCTCTACTTCTCCATAATACAAAACGCTTGTCGCAATACTGAACCACTACTTTATAGATAACGTAACTCATAATTGAAGTCGTAGTAGTCATACATTATTGTGGCCTCCTTACATGATGCTGCACTTTCAGCTGGTTCTCAGGCCGTGCCCATTATTTAATACTGTTCAGTGTCGTGCATGGAAAAATCCTGCCACAACTATGTTGCTACCAGATCGTAAAAATGACTTCCAGCTATCATAGTGCACACCGCCTCCTTCCAGTTGCGTGTATACTCGACGTGCCCGACTTTTAACGGAATGGATTCGATCGACAATTATATAAGTTCTTTCTCACCAAACTCACATTTATGACAATTGAGAAAATCCCCACATGAAGGAATACGTCACGGTGGCCTGCCATTCTCTACTTTGGTTAGCTAAAATTCTTCGTCGATAGCTGGCATTGGGCAGAGTTAATCAAGTACGGTGGATAGGAATTATTATAATAATCGGCCACACATGGAGCTACCTAAAATATGGATCCAGTCAAATCTACGAGGCGGCTGAGAATGATTTAGAGAAGAAAAACTGGATTCTAGAAAGTTACTACGAGACTTTAACGGTGTAGAAGACTGACTTTTATACTTATGACATCGCTAAATATAGGCCACATGATCGAGATACAGAGAAGCTCACCTTGGCCTATATAAAGACGAAGACTTGCTTTCTCATAACCAGCAATTCAGGTATGGATGAGAATCCTCCAATGGCGCTCTTCATTATGGCATTGTTTTGCTTCATGGCATCAACAATAGTGCCTCTTGTTGAAGCTAACTCCTACTAGTACAAGTCTCCACCACCACCATCCCCATCTCCTCCTCCTCCCTATCACTACAAGTCTCCGCCATCACCATTTCCATCTCCTCCACCCTATCACTACAGCTCCCCGCCACCTCCACCACCATCCCACTCCCCTCCTGTTATCGGAAGTCACTCAAAGTTCGCAAGGAGTGAAGCCATTATTAGATTATGATATTTGTAATGATTATAATTTGCAATTCATAAATATTGGAAAAAGTACACCGTACAAAGACCAATCATGTCTGTTAACCTCMTGTAATTTAATTTTCTAATATTTTTAGAAAATTGAATTTATTTACATAATTACAAAACATGAGTTAGAAAAAAAGCCCYACATAAACTATATAAAATAAAGCCTCTCAGGCGTTAACCATAACACAGAAATGCACAACGTGCAGATTGTGAATGGCAGTGGGGACTCCATATCCCCGGCCACGTTTTGCTTGACCTGTAGTTGGTGGATCCCGTTATCATTGGAATTTCAGAGGCTACTAAACCTAAGAGTCTAATAGATCGGAGGTGGGTTAAATTAAAAATAAAGCAAAAATTAATCATATCCATGATTCGTTCTTGATATTTGATTTTAAAAGTCCAAATCTAAATTTATAAAGTAGCAAGCTAAACCAATTTAAAAGAGGAATGTAATAATTGGGCTGGAGACTTAACTCATTAGAAAATACAAGTGAGGTTAGATTAATAAAAAAATATTAAATTCCATAATCAAAGATGGCCCAGTTAAACTGCTCAAAAAGCAGATTAAACTGCTGAAAATCCAATGAAAATTTACTTAAATAAATAGAAATAATATAGGTAGGCTAACCACAAAAAAGAGGGATCAAGTAAATGCCAACTGGTTAAACTAATGACAAAGATTATACAAGAAATTAAAAAACTAAACAAACTGGTTAAATTACTAACAAGGCAGGTTAAACCTCTTTGTAACTAAATATAAATGTATTCATCATGGCCGATACCTGGAGCCATGGCCAGAGCAATGGCATCAAGATTAACCACATCCAAAAAAGTGAAACCAAATCCATGATAAATTGTGAAGCAAGAAATGCAGAGAGAAAGAATAGAACAGAAATAGTATTCAGTATATTGAGAATGTAAGGAGAAAGTACAATGAGAAGAGTTAATGAAGAAGTACTGTGCAAAAGGAAAATAGCTAAGCTAAATAGGCTCAAGCAAATCAAGAAAAGAAAGTACAGTTGGCCATGACAGCTGGCAGTGTACAGTCAGACTGTTGAGGTTACATTATATTTAACACTCCCTCTTAAACTCAACAGTTACAAACATCAGCACTGATTATGCCCAAGTGTTGTCTCTGAAAATCAAAAACAGATTTTCCCAGTGGCTTTGTGAAGATATCTGCGAGCTAATCTCGAGAACCACAGAATTGAAGTGCAATATCACCATTATTGACTAGCTCGCGGATGAAGTGAAAGCGAGTGTCAATGTGTTTGCTTTTCTTGTGAAACACATGATTTTTGGATAGAGCTATTGCTGAAATATTGTCAGAGAAGATAGGAGTTGGATCATTTTTTGTATGTGACATATCTTTCAATATTCTTCTCAGCCACACAGCTTGACAAGAAGCTGAGGTAGCAGCGACCTACTCTGTCTCTGCAGAAGATATTGATACAATTGGTTGTTTCTTTGATGCCCATGATATCAGGTTCATACCCAGGTGAAAAACATGTCCTGAGGTGCTTTTCCTGTCATCTAGGCTGCCTGCAAAATCACTGTCTATGTAACCAGAAAGTTGGTTACTATCAGATTTAGTGTACCATAAGCCAAAATTGAGAGTTCCTGCAATATATCTCAGAATCCGTTTCGCCATTTTCCAGTGAGAATCTTTGAGAGATTCCATGAATCTGGAAACAAGGCTAGTTGCATACATAATATCAGGCCTAGTTGTTGTAAGATACAACAAACTGCCTACTAAACTTTTGTACACGGTAGGGTCCATTGTAGGGCCTTCATCTTTCTTGCTCAATTTTGTGCCTAGAGGTATAGGGGTTTCTGTTGGATTGCATTCTTCCATGCAAAATCTTTTGATGATGTCTGCTGCATACTTTTTCTAACAGACAAAAATGCCTTTGGTTGATTGATCAACCTTAATCCCCAAAAAGTATTTCATTATGCCAAGATCTGTTATCTCAAACTCAGATTGCATGGCATGTTTAAAACTTGTTAACTCAAGATTTCCAGTATATATCATGTCATCAACATATAAACATACAATCAAAATTTTACCGTGCTGATTTGTTTTGGTGTAAAGAGTTGGCTCATTTTGGCTTCTGTTGAAACCACTTTTGATCAGATAAGTGTCAATTCTGCTGTACCAAGCTCTTGGAGCTTGCTTTAAGCCATACACGGCTTTCTTCAACTGATATATTTTGGCTGGCTGCTCTTGGACTTCAAATCCAGGTGGTTGATCGACATAAACTTCTTCATCTAAGAAACCATTTAGGAAAGATGACTTGACATCCATCTGGTATGCTTGCCATTTATGTTAGGTTGCTATGGCTAATAGAGTTCTCACAGTGTCTAATCTTGCTACTGGAGAAAAAATTTTGCCATAATCAGTACCAGGTTGTTGTGAGAATCCTTTGGCAACAAGTCTTGCCTTGTGATTTTCGATCTGCCCTTTTTCATTGAGTTTAGTTTTGTAAACCCACTTGACACCAATACTTTTCTTGTGACTTGGCAAATCAACAAGATCACATGTCTTGTTCCTCTCAATGGAGTCAATTTCTTGGTTCATGGCTTGAACCCAATGTGGCTCCTTAGCGGCTTCCTTAAAAGATGTAGGTTGACATGACATTAAAGAAAAAAGGTTGTGTTGTTCAAAGTCATCCAACTGCTGATGGATTTCTCTCAAACTTCGAGTTCTCTGATTTTGAATTTCAGAGGATGAGTCTCTTCTTGAAGTTGAGTTATCCTGAGAATTTTCAGATCGTCCTTATACCTACAATCTTGGAAGAACAGGTAGAGGTATTTGCTGTCCTGAATTTTCTGTGTTTTCAGAACTGGGCAACAATGGATTTTGACTGTCAAATTGTTGATTTTCTGATTCATTCCAGAATTGATTTTCCAGAAATTTTACATCTCTGCTGAGAATTAGTTTCTTGGAGATTGGATTGTAAAGTCTGTAAGCTTTAGATGTTTCACTATATCTAGTAAAGATACATTTCTCACTTCTATCATCCAATTTCTTCCTTAATTCGGAAGGTATGTGAGTGTATGCTATGCATCCGAATGTCCTTAGATGTGCAACATTTATCTTTGTCCCACTCCATGTTTCTTGAGGGACTTTCATCTTTAGACTTTTGGTTGGAGATCTATTCAAGAGATAAACTGAGCATGCTACTGCTTCAGCCCAAAAAATATTTGACAAACTTTTCTCTTTAAGAAGTGTTCTGGCCATATTCATTATTGTCTGATTTTTCCTTTAAGCCACTCCATTTTGTTGTGGAGTATACCTGGCTATTGTTTGCATGATAATGCCTTGGGATTTGCAAAAATTTGCAAATTCATTGGAGTTGTATTCTCCTCCTCCATCGGACCTGAGAACTTTTATATATTTGCCACTCTGTTTTTCAGCTTCTGCTTTGAATTCCTTGAATTTTGCAAAAGTTTCAGACTTGTGTCTGAGAAAATAGATCCAGATTTTCTTGCTAAAATCATCAATAAATGTTAGAAAGTAAAAGCTACCACCTATTGACTCTGTTTGCATTGGTCCACATAGGTCAGTGTGAACTAGTTCGAGATGTTGTTTGGCTTGATTGGATGACTGTGGAAAACTAATTCTCTTATGTTTTCCAAGTATGCAAGACTCACATGGGGAATTTTGTTCTTTGAAGATGGGAATACATTTGACCATGGAGTGCTTCTAAAGAAGACTGAGACTCTTAAAGGGTAGATGTCCAAATCTTGTATGCCAAACCATTGTTTCATTCAGGGTGGATGCAGTTTGTGCATATGGTTGAATCAGATTTGCAGTTCGGAGTGTAAGGGGAAACATCCTATTCTGAGTCATGTGGATTTCAGAAATCAATTTTCTTCTTGGGATTTTGTCATATATCTTGCAAGATGCTCCCTCAAAGAGTACCTTATAGCCATGTTCAATGAGCTGTCCTACACTTAGCAGATTATGTTTCAGATCTGGAACATGATAGACATTGTTTATGTCTTTCTTTTCATTTTGTTTAGTAAGAATAGGTACAGTTCCTTTGCCTTGAATTTTGACTAAGGAATCATTTCCAAGTGTAATATCAGATGAGATTGAAGAATCAATGCATGAAAGTAAATCTTTGTTACCTGTCATGTGATTGCTACATCCACTGTCCAACAACTAGAGATCTTTAGGTTGTTCTTCAAACTTGTGACATTAGAGAAACATACCTTTTGAGGTTTCTCCCGTATGATTTGACACATGTGCTCTGCCTGAAAGATGATATTCTTGCTTCTTCCGGCATTCAGATTCATAGTGCCCATACTTTTTGCAGTAATAGCATTGTATGCTTGATTTGTCATTTGATCTTTTCCCTCTGCCTCTTTGAGGCTGGAAATTTTCATTCTGGTGTTGTTGTCTGTGACCTTGGAAATTTTGATGTTGGCTCTGTTGTCTGTTACTTCCATTCAAGTGTTGGTCACTTGTAGTACTCCCTCGTCCTTGGTGACCTCTACCTCTTCCTCTGCCTCTCCCTCTGCTGAAGGAGAGTTGAGTTTTGAAGGCATTGGTGAGTGACTCATCTGTGAGATGCAGTCTGGTCTCATGTGTCACCAGGGAACCAGTCAGTTCATCTGTTGAAAAGCATGACAGATCCTTGGATTCAAGGATTGCTGTAACAACCATTTCGAATTTCTTTGGTAAAATTTTGAGGACTTTCTCAACAATGCATTGATCAGTGATGGCTTCACCAGTCAATCTGATCCGGTTCACGATTCCCATGACTCTGGTCATGAACTGATCCACATTTTCAGACTCTGTCATTCTTAAAGTCTCAAATTTCATCCTCAAGGTCTGCAGTTTGACTGTTTTGACCCTATCATTTCCTTGGTAGGCTGATTTAAGGATGTCCTGGACCTATTTTGAGGTACCAGCACCTGTGATTTTTGAGAAAATCGAATCATCCACAGTTTTGAATCCAGAATTTAGCTTTATTTTCTCTATTCCTTTGAGTTGCCTGAGCAATTCTCTGCTGGTTTGTCATGGCGGCAAGGTCTGCTGGATCTGGATCCACATATCCAAGATCCACTGGATCCCAACACTCTTTTGCTTGCAAGAATGATCTCATTCGAAGAGACCAAAACTCATAGTTCTTTCCAAGAAGATTTGGACCCTGAGTTGGTCCTAAATTGCTAGACGTCGCCATATTTAAAGAATTTGAACAAAACAGAAAAAAAATTGTCGGGAAAATTTTGTGTTTACCTGTTTCTTGCGTTTAAACCAGGTTTGCTAAATTCTTCCAATGACTTTGGAACTCTGTGTTTCCAGATTTCACGAGTTTTGACTTCGCGATTCTGACTTCGGGACTCTGTTATACGAGTCCTCTGAACTCTTGTCTCTCCAACTTCCGGTCGTCGAAACACCGAAGAGAGTTGAATGACCTTGGATTGGCCCTTAGTCTCCATTCAATGTGACCACACCCCTAAATGTTAAAGTGCTACCAGCTTTTCGCGATTCGGAGAATAGCGATGCCTTTGTCGGTTCTCTGTCCCTCAATTTGTCGAAATCCGAAGTATCCTGGTGCTTATTCAAATGACTTTTCAAGATTTCGCGTTTCAGGACTTTCAATGTTGAGTTGCCTGACTTCTTGTCTCTTGGATGGCCGAAATGCCGAATCCCGAAATATCTTGGCACCTTTCCTTCTCGAACGTCTTTTCATGATTTCGCATTTTGGGACTTCGCAATGCGAAGTGGCCTGGTCCTCTGTCTGTGGGATCCCCAGTATGTCGAAACGTCGAAAATATCCCTTCTCTTATTCTTCTAGATGTTTTTCGGGGTTTCACGATTCGGGACTTCCTGTTTCCCGATGTCAAGAGTCCTTGACCCTTCGTCCTTCCGATCTCCGAAATGTCGATTTGCCGAAATGGATTTAACAACAATTAGCCCCAAGGCTATAGCTTCAGTCCATGTGACCGCTTCCCATATGACCACAGTCCTATTTCAGGGTTTTACGACGCAAAGCACCCGACCTCCTATCCTCTGGACTCCCGAATCCCGATTCTCAAAAAGCCAATATGTCTATGCCCTAGCTTCTTCCTTCTTTCTCTATTTCGGAGTTTCTAATTCCAAAATGCTTGGCTCTCTTGGTCTTCAGGATTCCCGAAATGTCGAATTTCGGTATCCCGAAATTTCTTTACCCGGTCTTCTCCTTTCATGCTTTCGGGACTTCAAATGCCGAAATGCCTAGCCTTGTCTTCAGAATTCCCGGTATGCGAAGTGCCGAAATTTGCCTTTGGACAATCAACAGTCCAAATCCTCTTATGATCTAACTGTCCAAATCCTTTCGGGATTTTGCGAATCGGTATTTCGTGACACTTGACCTCTCATCATGCTGTTCTCCAAATCACGAACTCCGAAATGCCAAAATTTGATGGCGTAAGGATCTGCTACCACCTATCCTCTGAGATGGACGAATCACGATCGTTTCGGGATTTCACGGGTTGTGAAGTCAAAAGACTCCACTTCCTTATATTGAGAGGAGGTTTAAGCCTCGCGCACCTTTTCTGGATCCGTCGGCTTACGGACCTTGGTGCTAGATCAGACGGTTCAGATCTTTCTTCCTTTGCTTTGATCCAGTGGCTCTCAAGCCATCGCGCTCCAGATCCAATGGTCTGGATTCCTTCGGGATTTCGTGGACCAGGACTTTGTGAGGCAGCGACTCCATGACCCCTTATTGCTCCAAGTCCCAAATTTCGAAATGCTGAAATTTTGAAATGCACTTTCTCACGGATCCGACGGCTATCTGTCCTCTGCACAAAATCCAAAGGCTGTAATTCTTTCACCTTTTTTGCGCTATCCTCATCCTTTCTGAACTAGATTCTGTTCGCAAGATGGATCTTACGGCTGTGATTGCTCGCTCTTGGTTGTTTTCGCGAGTTCTTTGTTGTTCTTGCAAAGAGTTTCTCCTGAGGAAAGAAATCCGTGAATCTTTCACGAAATGAAAAAAATTCATGAATTCTTTGAATGTTTCCGCCCTCAGTAACTATCTTTCATGAAACTTGAACGAATTTCCTTGAGTTCTTCAAATGTTTCTACCTTCTGAAGAAATCTTTCATGAATCTTTGACGAGTCTATAAATTGTTCACGAATATTTACTCTTTCTCCTTCTGCGGTCTCTGCTTCCTCGATCTTTTGAGCGTAGAGTGCTCTACTTCCTCGTGTGAGCTTCCTATGACGATATTTTGAGTGTATGGCAGACAGCTCTCCAAGCCTTGTGAAAAAGGTTGTGTCTCGTGCTCTCGATGTCGATTTAAGCTATGCGCTATGAGGATCGTGTTTCTCTCCAGCCTGTGTGAAGAGGCTTACTGTTGAAGCCCTGATACCATGATAAATTGTGAAGCAAGAAATGCAGAGAGAAAGAATAGAACAGAAATAGTATTCAGTATATTGAGAATGTAAGGAGAAAGTACAATGAGAAGAGTTAACGAAGAAGTATTGTGCAAAAGGAAAATAGCTAAGCTAAATAGGCTCAAGAAAATCAAGAAAAGAAAGTACAACTGGCCAGGATAGTTGGCAGTGTACAGTTAGATTGTTGAGGTTACATTATATTTAACAATCCATACATGCTAACTACTAAAAAGAGGGATTAAGTAAATGTTGGCGGGTTAAATTACTAACAAGGCAGGTTAAACCTCTTTTTAACTAAATATAAATTTATTCAACATGGCGGATACCTGGAGCCATGGCCAGAGCTATGGCATCAAGATTAACTAGATCCAGAAAAGAGAAACCAAATCCATACATGCCTGTGGATCGAATTTGTTTTGTGAAAGTGTTTCGAAGGGAAGGTTGTAGATGAGATTTGAGATTTGAAAGGGTTTCAAAGGGAAGGGCTTCGAATTCACATATCAATAAAATAGAACTGAAATATTTACAATCATGAGATTTGAGATAAGCAAGAAGAGAAGGCTATACATGAGATTTGAGATAAGAAAGAAGTCTATACAAAATAATCTAGGGCTTCTGAGAAGAGAAGGAGGTAAAGGAAATAATAATAAAAAATTTACAGAACAATCTTTCGATTCTAAGAAGGTAGAGGAAATAATAATAATAATGTACCGTGGACAGAGTAATGACCAACAGCTTTACTGCTCTTCCCTTGAAACTTTGGTTGCTCCAGCGAATGATCCAGTTGCCTATAATTCGGTCCAATCTCATCCTCTATCACACATACACATGACTGACGAAGACTTGACCACTCAGACATCCAAACTCAAACTCATCTAGACTCAGATCACACACAATTTTAGACAACCAATCACACCGGCCTACCGGAAAGATCATAGAGGATGAGGAAGTTGAAACACAGTAAGATTTCAGTATATATTACTTCTCTGACTGGCCTTCAACGGATAGATAGGCCTTCATCTTTCTGGAACAATCCATGGGTTACAGATGAGACAAAATTCCTCTCAATGTTGACATGTGAAACAAATTTCCAAACTTGAAGCAGTCCGTTAGAGGTTATCATGTTTTTTAAGGTTTGATTTTGAATTTTACGTTTAAGGTTATCGTGCGTTTTTTATTTTGATTTCGAATTTAATGGATAGATAATGATTTTAAAGGCAATTATGATTTTTCTGTTTTGATTTCGAATTTAACGGATAGATTTTGACTCATCCCCAAATGTTCACTTTATTCATGCATTTGAAGCATCTTCGGTTCGCGATTATCATGTTTTTTGAGTTTTGATTTCCAAATAAGTATATTTTTTATTTTTTTTTGTTGAGTAATGATATGATTAGCACCATTTCATTTCATAATTTTGATTATTATATTTTTTGAGTTTTGATTTCGAAATAAATATATTTTTTAATTTTTTTTGAATGATATGATTTAGCACCATTTCATTTCACAATTTTACTTCAGATTTTTTATTTTGAGTATATAAAATTCGAGTAATGATATGATTTAGCACCATTTCATTTCATAATTTTGGTTCAGATTTTTTTATTTTGAGTATATAGAATTGGAAGTTTTTTAAAGATAATATTATAGAAGAGAATTTTCACAAAATTGGATGGATTTATGTTTTTACATATTTATTGATTTGTATTTATTTTTCTTTTCTACACTTTCTGTTATATTATAATTGTTTAAAATATATCTATTTTTTTGTTTAAAAATATTTATGGTAGAAGCTTATAATCACAATGAATGTTTTGTTAGCAATAAAATAAAGATAAGGATTTTTCTTAAAATATATAGCAGTATTCTAAATTCTTTGTTATATGAAAGAACTTTATTTTATCCAAAATATCAATATTTCTAATTAGAAGTGTGCAATATCTCAATGATTGATATGTGAGTTGTTAATGTATGTGTATATTTAAAAATACTTTAATCATGCTAATGTTGTCCAACCATTGTTTAATATGCCATGACACCTACATTTTTTAATGAAATCACCATGAATAGAGTAGA
>JASDQU010099932.1:321529-342239 GCA_032191745.1 Picea mariana
TTTTTGGCTGAGTAATGATATGATTTAGCACCATTTCATTTCATAATTTTGATTATCATGTTTTTTGAGTTTTGATTTCGAAAGAAATATATATTTTTTTTTTTTTGGCTGAGTAATGATATGATTTAGCACCATTTCATTTCACAATTTTACTTCGGATTTTTTATTTTGAGTATATAAAATTAGAATAATGATATGATTTAGCACCATTTCATTTCATTTCATAATTTTGGTTCAGATTTTTTTATTTTGAGTATATAGAATTGGAAGTTTTTTAAAGATAATATTATAGAAGAGAATTTTCACAAAATTGAATGGATTTATGTTTTTACATATTTATTGATTTGTATTTATTTTTCTTTTCTACACTTTCTGTTATATTATAATTGTTTAAAATATATCTATTTTTTTGTTTAAAAATATTTATGGTAGAAGCTTATAATCACAATGAATGTTTTGTTAGCAATAAAATAAACATAATGATTTTTCTTAAAATATATATCAGTATTCTAAATTCTTGTTATATGAAAGAACTTTATTTTATCCAAAATATCAATATTTCTAATTAGAAGTGTACAATATCTCAGTGATTGATATGTGAGTTGTTAATGTATGTGTATATTTAAAAATACTTTAATCATGCTAATGTTGTCCAACCATTGTTTAATATGCCATGACACCTACATTTTTTAATGAAATCACCATGAATAGAGTAGAACATGTGATCTTGTTTTGAGTTCGAGTTACTAAGAAAGTTGATTATCACCTTAGGTGAATTGGTGTCTATTTACCTACCCTCCAAATAAGATTGTGAGATGATGATGAAATCATTATAGGTAGGTCTAGCCACAACTCATTTTTCCTTTATTATTGAGATTGGATTGGGATGAACAACCCTTGTAATCTTGATGATTAAAGGGATGCTACTTTTAGTTCATGGATCATCTCAAGAAATGCATGAAGGTGGTTCTATAAATATTTGTCTCTATGTGCTCACATGGTTGAGAAATGTTATCAAGAATTTTAATGCACTATGAGGATAGTTGACACCAAACGGTATAATGGAGATGGTTAATTTTATTTAATATAAATATAAAATGCCCTCATCCTTTATTGTGAGATCTATTCTATTTTTTTATTTTTCTATTTCTCACTTCATCATTAATTGACCTTATGGTACCAAAAATTAAGGGAGAAGGTCAAAGGTGCCTTGTGAAATGTTTGATCATTTATTTTGATAACACAAGGTATTGCAAGATGGAGTAATGAGAAATTCTAAACATTAACAAGACCTTCAATCTAACCATAGATTTTAAATTGTGTCCCAACCTAAGTGGTTGGGATTATAACAATGTTCAACAATGCTCAAATTTAAATATATAGTTGTGTATGTTTTATTCTTCCTCGTCACAACAAATGAACGACTGTGATGTGAAGAATTAACTTATTTGCATGAAAAAATATGTTTGTTTATCATTAAAAATGGTGATTAAGGTGATTAGCATAATAATAACTATTCACACCTGTTTTACTCCATTTAAATTCAAGTTTTTTACTTTTTTTTTTTTACTAGGTGCCCTCATTTTTTAACAACTCTCCCTAAGTTTTTAATATAAATATCATTTATATATATATATATTTTTACATTTAGTGGATGGGCGTTTGTGGTCACGTGGATGTGAAGCATACTAGGATCCCAGTTAGCGCTTCAATTAACGAGGCATGGTGTTAGTGCTTCAATTAGGGTTTCAATTAACTCGGCGTATATCTCTCTTCGTGCCAAAATTTACATGTTTCAATCTTGGAGGTTAGAGTTGAGGCCAAGAAGCAATTGGATTTGGATGGCATTATGCAGGTGCACAACAGGTTAGAGTTGAGGACGAGAAGCAACTGGAATTGGATGGAATTCTACACGTGTGCTAATATGAGTAATAACATATGACAAGAGATATTCCTAAGGGTTATGATATAATCAAACATATGCTATTGGATGGCATTCTGCAGGTGCGCAGTAGGTTAGAGTTGAGGATGAGAAGCAACTGGAATTGGATGGCATTCTATAGGTGTGCTAATATGAGTGATAACATATGTGGGAAGTATGACAAGGGATATTCCTAAGGGTTATGATATAATCAAACATATTCTATGTATATTGGATTACAAGTGTCTATACTAGGGAAGGAAGGTAGAATTTGCATCCATACTAACGTATTATACATTCAATTGATCAAGGTGCTTTCTAAATTTTTACAAGTGTCTATACTAGGGAAGGAAGGTAGAATGTGCATCCATACTAAGGTATTATACATTCAATTGATCAAGGTGCTTTCTAAATTTATTCTACACATGGATATGGGAATATCATAAAACATAGTCTCATCTACATAAATCATGGTTTAAAAAAAAAGAAATTTAGACTATATTTAAAGAAGGTTTATGAAATATATGTACTTATTTTAATATTTGATTAGTGTTAGAGCATTTCACTTCATTAAATTAGACTTTTACCAGTAGAAAATTAAAGTCATAGGATTCTATCTATCTCTTGTACTCAATTTTCACAAGACAAATAACAAGGCTGGTTATGCGAAGAACAAGTGTTCAATGTGCCATGCCACTATTTTCACAAGATGAATGACAATGCAAGTTATGCCACCAAGAAAAACAAGTGTTCACCATGCCATGTCCATGGGAAGATGATCTTAGTGATTATATCATTGTTCATGATGATTTCCATGAGACATGAATCAACTATAGTAACCATCGAAACATCGACAAGTCCCTATGTCACTTACGATAAAAACAGTTGTGTACATGACCATTTTAAATTTTTGTATTTTTAAATGATTTACAATATCTAAAAAATAGTAGGAGAATATCAAACAGACCGGGGTTAATTAATTACCATTTCAACCCCTATCCCAATCACAAAATTCAAATTATCGAATTGAAAAACATAAAAAAAAAAAAAAAAAAAAATTAAAAATTTAAATAATCAAAATAATAAATGTTTTTTTTCAAAACATTGGGAATTTTTTGCAGGGGAATTGAGTAATAGTGAGTCAATGAATGTTGATTCAGTACTAAAAACTATAGACCCTTCTTTGTTAGGTACTAATAAAGGGATCAAAATATTTATTGATGGGTTAAAAATATTTGGTGGGTTAAGCTAATTAAAAAAATCCTAAATTTTATAGACAAAGGTAAGACAAGTTAAAATAATGAGAAATATAATCCAAAGGTTGGGTGAATTAAACCTCATGGAACAACCATGTTATTAAGAATTAATTATTGATACGGAAAATATATCCATACATACCTATAATTGATATTTGTTATGTTAAAGGAGGGTTCCAAAGGATCTCTTTATGTTTGTCTTGTTTTTTCCATCCATTTCTTGAAACAATGATTCACATCCCACATCAAAATAGTGATAGTTCCTAGTAGGATGGAATCCATGTCAAGAATTTTTTTGAAAGAGAAATCTCAGGTTTTTGTAACTTTTAAGAATTTTCATTTATGGATTACAAATGAAACTCAACTTAATATTGTAACTCTACGATGAGATAATGGTAGCGAATACACATCTAATGAATTTTAAAAGTACTTTCAGAATAATGGTATTAAACATCAGACCACCGTCCCTTATACTCCGCAACAAAATGATGTGGCAGAACACATGAACAAAAATTTTCTTAATATGGTTAGGTCAATGATGTTTTTTCAGAATGTCAAGTTCATGTTTTGGGGAGAAGTAGTACTTTGTGTTGTCTATATTCACAATCAACATCCTTATAATTCCATCAATAATAAGTCTCCTTATGAAATGTGGTATAATCGTCTTCCTATTGTTCAACATTTTAGATTTTTTGGCTCTCCATGCTATGCCTTAATTCCTAAAAAAAAACGCAACAAATTGGGTGCCATAAGTCACAAATGTATTTTTTTGGGGTATTTTAATACCTCCAGAGCTTATAAGTTGTATGATGAGGAAAACACAAAATCTATTGTTTCAAGAGATGTTTTTCTTGAATTTGATAAATATGCTTCTATTGTTGATAGAAAACTAAATAATTTGGATATATTCTCTTCCAATAAGTTCTATTATGAATGGGATAATGATATTCCACATCATGAAGGGGGGATTCATATTATAGATCAGTTTCTGAATTTTCCTTGAATTAATTTTCCTTCTGTAACAACACCAGAGAATGAGGAAAAAAGAGTTGATAATAATGATTATGATGAAGGAAAATTGGTTGATAATAATGTTTTTGATGAAGAAAAATTGGATGATAATAATGTTTCTGTAGAACAAAAATTGGATGATAATAATGCAAAATCAGAAACTAGTCTTGAAGAACCTATTCTTCAAAATGAGCCACCACCGCAACAATTAGTACATATATCAACACAAACCAAGACAGTTCCAAGAAGGTATGATGAATTTGAATTAATTTTTTCTATTATTGTTAATGAACCTGCGACCTTTGAAGAAGTTGCTAGTTGTAATGAATGGAAAGATGCAATGAACAAAGAGTATGATTCTCTTATTAAAAATTGCACTTGGAGTTTGGTGGATCCTTCGATTGGCATTAAACCAATTGGCTATAAGTGAGTTTATAAAATTAAATATAAGGATGATGGTTCACTTGATAAGAACAAAGAAAGACTTGTAGAAAAGGGGTATGCTCAGAAAGAAGGTGTTGATTACACAAAAACATTTGATCCTACTGCAAAATGGGGAACTATTAGAACTTTATTTTCTCTTGCAACTAAAAAATGCTGGAAAATACATCACATGGATGTAAAAAATACTTTCTTGAATGGAGATTTAAAAGAAGATGTATGTATGTTACAGCCAGAGGGTTTTTCTGTTAAAGGAAAAGAGTAGAAGGTATGTAAATTGGTGAAATCTTTGTATGGTTTGAAACAAGTACCTCGAGCATGGTATGAAAAGTTAATTGAACATCTTTTTAGGTTGAATTACAATCATTTCAATGTAGATGATGCAACTCTATTTGTTAAGAAAGTTGGAAGATCAATTGTATATCTAGTTGTCTATGTATGATTTGCTTATCGCATGAGATAATGATGATTATATAGCATCTATTAAAAGAGATTTGAAAAATGTTTTTGATGTGATAGATTTGGGATTACCACATTATTATTTACGAATTGAAGTAGATAAAAAACCGAAGCACATTTTTATTTCTCAGAAAAAGTATATTGGAGAGCTATTGAGAAAATTTGGAATGCAGGATTGTAATTTTGTTTCTACTCCAATGTTGAAGAATCTAAAGCTTACTTCACATGAAAGTAGTGCATTTGAAGATCCAACAAATTACAAACAACTTGTTGGAAGATTGATTTATCTTACTACTACTCGTCGTGACATAACTTTTGATGTAGGAATACTTTCCAGGTTTATGTATCAACCCTGTGAAGGTCATTAGATTGCAGAAACATGAGTGCTCAAATATTTAAAAGGCACCCAGTTATATGGTATCAAATATTCTAAAGTTTCATACTTCCATCTCACTGGTTATTCATATTCATATTTTAACAGAGATAAAGGGAATGGAGTGTCTACTTCAGGTTATTTGATGAATCTTGGATTAGAATCTATCACCTAGAGATCACGAAAGTAGTATGTTCATGTTGATTCCACAACTGAAGCCGAATATGTTGCAGAAGCTCAAGCCACAAAAAAAAATCATTTGGCTTCGGAAAATACTTAAAGACTTGCAAGAGAAATAAGTGACTTCAATGCCTCTCTTTGTTGACAAACACTTCTACAATTCAATTGGCCAAGTATCCAAAATTCCATGATCGAACCAAATATCACTTGATTTGACATCATGTTGAGACCAAAATCATTCATATGACACATTGTTCTACTTCAAAGAAAATCACAGATATCTTTACTAAAACATTGAGTCGTGAAAATTTTGAAAAATTTAGAATGTAGCTTGGCATGTCAGATGTCCCTTTGGATTAAGGGGGGAATGTTAACTAATCCATCGGGTTGTAATTAGTTAAATAACTAGTTGTAACTAGTTAAATAATTGTAAATGTCTCGTAACTGTTACAACACTTATATGTGTACGTTGTTCATAACGATTTTAATAATAACAATTTTTATTGTGGAGTTTTTATTTCACAGGCCTCTTACATAAAGAATTGAATATCAATCCTTTTGCAAGATAAGGCACATGAAAAAAATATCAAAACCATGAAGAACTTGTACTAAGTATATACTCAATAAAATACCTCATCTGGAACCTAGGTTTCAACATACAGAATAATTTAGGAAGGTCCCTGTAATGTACCTCAAAATCACCATAAAAAAAAATTGAATTTGTACATTTATCCTTGAAAAGTTTCGAGATCTCAAGCAAGTAAGCTTTCTGTTAGAAAACTTGAGTCTGAAGGTTTGTTAGATTCCTTATTGTCGTCGAATGCCCTTACCATTCAACGTAAGTTTTCTAATCGACGATATAATGAGTATCTACTTATCACTTCAATGTTTAATTAAGATCCTGAAATTTATAACTACTCTCTTATCTTCTAGTACCTATAATACTACCACAGTCTTAACAATACAAGAAAATTTGGGGTTTTTAAGACCAAAAACCTACATAAAAATATTACCCTATGTCTGCAATATAGTCGACTTGTAATCTGGTCTGTTACTCCCATACCCCTATCCGGGATGGAGATTCTCCAACGTTCTTTTACCAGTCCATTCATTACATTAATAGAGTTGTTCCCATAACAATAAGTTTCTTCTAAGTCCCTACCACTTTGTGAAGAAAACAGATGTCAATCGAGTTTCGATGACCACAAGTGTCGAACAAAGCAAAGGACCCTATTGTTTTTTCGAAATCCAAAATACAGAACAACTGTGGGCTAGCATTTCGGGGTTTCGGAATTCGGGGTTTCATGAGTATAAGAGCTGGAAATCAACACATGACATTTCCCAAATTTGCGACAAGATGTCGAGTACTTCAGGTTTCAGGGTTCGATTTTTCATGAGCACAAAAGTTAATCATCAACAGACTGCAACTCCCAAAAGGTGATAAATACTTCGGGAATTCAGAGTTCAGGCTTTCGCGAGTGCAAGTGCCCAAACAACCACACATACAAACCTCCAAAATGCGGAAAAAGGGAAGGTGGGTCCCGCACTTCATAATTTCGGGTTTCAGGATTTCGGGGTTTCAAATACCAAACCACCATACGCAACAACTCCCGAATTCCAAAAGGTGAAAGGATGTGGGACCACCACTTCAGGATTTTGGGTTTTGGGATTTCGGGGTTTCAAATGCCAAACCACAATACACTTCAACTCCCGAATATCGAAAGGTGAAAGGATGTGGGACCACCACTTCGGGATTTTGGGTTTCGGGATTTCAGGATTTCGGGGTTTCCAATACCAAACCACAATACACAACAACTTTTGAATTCTGAAAAGTGAAAGAATGTGAGACCACCACTTCGGGATTTTGGGTTTCAGGATTTCAGGATTTCAGGGTTTCAAATACCAAACCACAATACACAACAACTTCTGAATTCCGAAAAGTGAAAGGATGTGGGACCACCACTTCAGTATTTCAGGTTTTGGGATTTCGGGGTTTCAAATACTAAACCAAAATATACGACAATTCCTGAATTTTTGAAAGGTGAAAGGTTGTGGGACCACCACTTCGGGATTTCGGGTTTCAGGATTTCAGGATTTCGGGGTTTCAAATACTAAACCACAATATACGACAATTCCTGAATTTTTGAAAGGTGAAAGGGTGTGGGACCAACACTTCGGGATTTTGGGGTTTCAAATGCCAAACCACAATACACATCAACTCCCGAATACTGAAAGGTGAAAGGGTGTGGGACCAACACTTCAAGATTTCAGGTTTCGGGGTTTTGGAGTTTTCAAATGTCAAACCACAGTACACATCAACTCCCGAATACCGAAAGGTGAAAGGGTGTGGGACCAACACTTCGGGATTTTGGGTTTCAGGGTTTTGGGGTTTTCAAATGTCAAACCATAGTACACAACAATTCCCGAATTCTGAAAGCATAAATACTTAAGAGTTTTACCCACACAGAAGGAGCACAAAGGATCAAATCTTTTGTATAAGGTAAATTCTATAATAATCACTTAGAGCCTCTTTTAATCAATGCATTAAACGTCAATAGTACTAGATCCGTGCATCTATGTAAATACATGATTAAGAATATCATTCCATCAGAGTTTGGTCATTATAAATGATGTTCCGAGGGATCTGAGTTTGGTTTCCTGGGAATTTATCTACAAAGAGGATTTGCCTCATTGACGTTAATCACCTCCTTCCCTTACTTACTTATATAAATATTATTACAGATTTCCTTCACATATATTCCCCACAATAAACAAAATGGAAAACGTTACAGTTCCAATTTAATCAACACAATGCATCAGAAAAATCATTCAGACAGAGAATGGACATCATTCCAGTTTGGATTTAACATGACATTGAAATAAAAACATAGCCATTCATAATAGAGAGGGGTAGATCAACATATTTGAATCCAATCCATGGAAAGACAAAGGGAACAGCCACGTTCCTCCCAACCGTAGAACAGGGCAGCCAAAATCACTTGCCCAATTCACCCCCTAGCCTGACCATGAATCCATGAGGGAGAAATTGGAAACTCCTCCTCACCTATGTCCTTCAATTCCAACAGTTATCCTCTTGCCTCACACTTACTTAACAGTGCTCATAATAGCAAGGTGATTCTATTTCAACAAGATCCTCTTGACTCACACTCAATCCGCAGTGTTCATAATAGCAAGAGAGCTCAGGAATCCTTTCCCAACATACTTGGCAGCGCCCTGCCTCCTCTCATATGTTATTTATCAATCTTTTTGCCCGGGTATTTTCCCTCCTTTGGGGATTTTCGTAACTCTCATAATCCATGATTTTCAGGGGCTTCCAGTGGCCAAATATCTGATTTTCCACTTCTCATAATCAGCATAGAGGCAGTTCCAACATGTTCCCCACTCATGGAGTCATGGTCAACTGATTTTAACATGGTTGTTCCATTTGTCCTCCTACAGTTAATATAAATATTTTGTTGTGATACAAGTGTCATAGTTCAAATAGTTAGTTGGGTCCAAATAGATCTCTACCCAACAGTCACAATAATTAAATACAATTATTAAATTTGAAAATCGGAATTGCTATAAATGGAAAAAAAATTTCAGATTCAAATTTGCCAAAAACGAAAATAATTTTCCAGCACACAAAAATAAAATAACTTATTTTTTTGAGGGATGTCACATCCTTTCCCCCTTCAGTAAAACACTGTCCTCAGTGTTCGTTCCTTTCCTAGAACAGGATTGGATTATATTTTCACAAATCTCCCTCCAATTCCCAAGTGGCCTCCTCAGGACTAAAGTGCTTCCATTGCACCTTTACTTGAACGATGGCTCTGTTCCGAAGTGTTATTTTTCTTCAGTCTAGAATGCGCAGCGGTTCCACCTCGAACTCACCCTCGGGTTCCACCTGCACCAAGTTCCAATCAACCATATGAGTAGGGTCATGAATATACTTTTCAACAAAGAAACATGAAATACATTATGAATTCTTAGATTAGCTGGAAGTGAAAGTTGATATGCTACGGGTCCAATTCGAGTTAGTATCTCGAAGGGCCCATAAAACCTGGGTGCCAACTTGGCACAGTTTCCTAACTTCAGCGAGCTTTTTCGAGCTTTGACCTTCAAGTAAACATGGTCTCCCACTCGAAATTCCATGTGTCTTCTTTTCTGATCTGCATAGCTCTTCTGTCTGTCCTGTGCTTCTTTCAAGTTTTTTTGTACCTTTCTTACCATGTTTTCCATTTCTTGGAGAATCTCTGGTCCACCCATGAGTCTGTCAGTTGGGTTATCCTAGCTAATCAGAGTTGTACACTTTCTGCAGTACAGTATTTCGAAAGGGCTCAACTTAGCCGAACTTTGGTACCCATTGTTATATGCAAATTCCACCAAGCGTAGGTAGCTTCCCACTTGTTCGGTTTTGTTCTTACATACAAGCGGAGCATATCTTCTATGATTTGGTTTGTCATTTCGGTATGTCCATCTGTTTGTGGATGATAACTCATGTTGAAATTCAAATTAGTATTTAGCCCTGCAAACAATTCCTTCCAAAAAGCGGATGTGAATTTTACGTCTCTATCTGAAATCACCATTTTTGGAATACCATGCAGTCTAAAAATTTCTTTCATGAATATTTCAGCATTGTTAATAGCTTTAAAAGTAGACTTTACAGGAATAAAATGTGCAGACTTACTGAGTTTATCGATTACAACCATGATAGAATCATTTTGTTTCTGATTTTTAGGCAAACCTATGATAAAGTCCAGTGAGATGGTCTCCCATTTCCATTCTAGTACTGGTAATGGCTGTAATAGGCCGGCTGGATGCTGGTGTTCAACCTTAACCTGCTGGCAATCTTGGCACCTAGCCAAGTACTCTGTTGTTTCGCCCTTCATATTAGGCCAGTAAAATATTTTTCTGAGTGTTGTTATTGTTTTCTAGTAACCTGGATGGCCAGAGTATGGTTTCTTATGCACTTCGTCTAAAATAGTTAATTTTAGCTCTATTGAATCTGGTACGTAAAGTCTGTTTTTAAATCTTAATAGTCCCTCCTTATCGATACTTATATCCTGTTCATCTGAGTTTGTGACACTATTTTGCAATTCTGCAATCATCTTAGTGTAATTTTCGTCATTAACACCTGCCATTCTTATTCTTTGTTCCAGATCACTTTCTGCTCTGCTGATATTTATCTCAAATAACCCATGGATTCTGCGGCTTAAAGCATCTGCTACTTTATTTTCCTTACCCTAGATATGTCTGATCTCGAAGTTGAATTCTCTCAAGAAGGCTAGGCACCTTGCCTGTCTTGCATTAAGGTCTAGTTGGTTAAACAAATATTTCACTCTGCTATTATTTGTCAATAGTAGGAATTTTCTGCCCATTATATAGTGTCTCCACATTTTTAAGGCATGTATTACTGTTGCCAATTCTAAGTCATGAGCGACGTAATTTCGCTCATGTTCCTTTAATTTTCGGGACTCATAACATATCACGTGCCCTTCCTGAGTTAGAACACCACCTGGTCCCTCTTTACTTGCATCAACACATACTGTGAAGTCTTTATCTAGGTCTGCTACCTTCAAGATGGGTCCCGATGTCAATAATTCTTTTAGCTTGTTAAAACTGTCTTGACACTTTTGCGACCAGTTAAACTTGGTCCCTTTCTTTTGTAGTGACGTGATAGGGTAGTCTATCTTGGAGAACCCTTCTATAAATCTGCAATAATATCCGGTGATTCCCATGAATGATCGGATATTTGCCACATCCTTGGGCACTGGCCATTCCATAATGGATTTTATCTTTTCCGGGTCTACGGCAATACCTTCCAAGGAAATGACATGTCCTAAATATTGAATTTCTTTTTGATAAAAATCACATTTGTCGAATTTTGCATATAGTTTGTGTTTTCTTAGTGTTTGCAGAACTATTCGTAAGTGTTCATCATGTTCCTCCTCTATTTTAGAATAGACCAGAATATCATCGATAAATACTACTACGAACTTGTCTAAGTACTGGCTGAAAATGTTGTTCATCAAGCACATAAATGTGGTTGGTGCATTAGTGAGTCCGAAAGGTATGACTACAAACTCGTAGTGTCTATATCTTGTTTGAAAAGTTGTTTTGTTTATGTCCTGGTCTTTTATCCTAACTTGATGATATCCGGATCGTAAATCCAATTTTGAGAAGATCTTGGCCTCACCAACTTGATCGAACAAATCATTTATCCTGGGTAAGGGGTATTTGTTCTTAATGGTCACTTTGTTCAGCTTTCTATAATCGATACATAGTCTTAGAGTACCGTCTTTCTTTTTCACAAAGAGGATTGGTGCTCCCCAAGGTGAGACACTTGGTCTGATATACTCTTTGTCCAACAATTCCTGTAATTGTATTTTTAATTCTGTCAGTTCTAGTAGACTCATTCGGTAGGGTGATTTTGAGATAGAGGTTGATCGGGGTAGTAAGTCTATGGAGAAATCTATTTCTCTCCTAGGAGGTAATTCTAGTATCTCTTCGACAAACATGTCTCTGAATTCACGTAAGACAACAAAGTCTTCTAACTTGGGCTTATCTTCTTTTTCTAATAGATTCGTCACTTGGATGGTGTAAACTTGACATCCTTTCCTAATACATTTCTTGAGTTGCATCGCTGAAACTTGTCTGACTAATACAGGTTTTGGTATGCCTTGGGCTATTCTAACAGTGCCAAAATTATCTTTATAGCTAAGTACCTTTGTATAACAATCTAGTACTGCTTTGTGTTGTTCCAACCAATCCATCCCAATAATCATGTCATAAGATCCTAGTGGTAGAATGTTCAGATTGGTCCTTATCTTTTGACCATCTAAGCTGAACTCAAGATCAGAAATAGAGTTAACTACTTTTCTTTTAGTACCTGTTGCTAGTTGTACAAGCCAAGATTTTTCGTGCTTTTGTTTCTTAAGTTTATTCGACTCTACTACATCAGGAGTAATATAACTTAATGTAGCTCCAAGGTCAATTAAAACATAAATTCGAGTGTCGTGGATTTTACCTTCGACTTCTACCACTGAGCACTGGTGGTCATCTTGTCGACCATCTATGGTTGCATTTATCCGATGCAGATTTTTGCCCATGCCACCTACTATCAAGGCTTCCTGCAAATTGTGAACAACAGTTCTATTTGTTGCAATTAAACATGGACAGTTCCTCCTTAGATGAGGCTCTCCACACTCCCAACACTTTAATGGCTAGTGGGCGTTGTCCCCAAACCTTTTCGTTCCAAGGTTCAAAGGTTTACCACTACCTTGCATATTTGCGTGATTGGAGTGAAAATCCTTCCTTGGGAAACTTTTTGTTGCATTTCGATAAGGAGTTGGTTGGTATCCTTTCTTCCGTTGGTGTGTTCCATCTTGTCTCTTATCCTTCCAAGTCTTGGGAAACTCTAACCACTGTTTATACTGGTCATAGCACATTTGTACCTTCCTGAATGACTCACTCAAGGATTTGGGGGTGTCAAACTCAATTCTGTCCCTGTAGGACTGTGGTAAACAGCTTAAGAATCACTGGATTTTTACCTTATCCTCTCGGATGTATGGTAAAAACCTTAGTAGTTCCAGAAATTTATTTGTAAGGTCCTCCATCGTCATTTGTCCGAGTCGTAACTCATAGAATTCTTTCGTTTTCCTTTCATAATAGCTTTCAGAAAGGTATTGTTTCTTAAAATACTTCTTAAAGTCGGACCATTCCAACTGTTTCTCCTTTAGGCCCTTGGCCAGTTTCAGGTCCTGCCACCAAATGCTGGCCTTCCCCTTCAGATTGTAGATGGCCATTCCGACCTTCATGTTGCTGGAATAGTTATAGATTTGGAGGTATTTCTTGATGTCCAACAACCATGCCTCAGCTTCTTCTTCTGTCCTGGATTCTCCGTCAAAAGTAGCTGGTTTAATCTTTTTAAATTCTCCTTCAAGGTGGTCTATTTGTTTTCTTTTTTTGTCTGGTATGGTTTTGTCTTTATCTGAAGATGTCCCTTTAGACGAACTGTCTCTTTTTTCTGTTTTCACACCAGAATTCTTGGAGGCCCTTTTGCTGAACTCTTTCTCATGGTTATCATCCTTTGGACTTTTCTTGGTTACTATACTATGCAACAAGACTTCATTTATCTCTTGTTGTTCCTGCTGTTCCTTCCTCAATTTTTCATTGTCGACCTTGAAAACCTGTAGTTCAACTCTAAGGTTTTTCATTGTTTCCAACGCCTCCGTGGGTGAGCTTCCATCACTATTCTTTCTCAGATCTCCAAGAGGTCCTTGTTGCGGATTCTCTTCCATCCTGATTTCTGCACCTTCTTGAGCTACCCTTATTCAACACAAAACAGAAAAGCTTTTTGTTTGCAATTCACAAGATTTGTTAGTTTTCTCATAGATCAGAATATATATACTAAGCAATTAATGTGGTCCTGTTCAAGCCCAGTGTTGTAACTTTTTCTCTCATACCATATGTAATGTACCTCAAAATGACCATAAAAAAAAAAATATTTGTACATTTATCCTTGAAAAGTTTTGAGATTTCAAGCAAGTAAGCTTTCTATTAGAAAACTTGAGTCTGAAGGTTTGTTAGAGTCCTTATTGTCATCGACTGCCCTTACCATTCAACTTAAGTTTTCTAATCGACGATATAATGAGTATCTACTCATCACTTCAATGTTTAATTAAGATCCTGAAATTTATAACTAGTCTCTTATCTGCTAGTACCTATAATACTACCACAGTCTTAACAATACAAGCAACTTTGGGGTTCTTATGACCAAAACCCTACATAAACATATTACCCTATGTCTGCAATACAGTCGACTTATAATCTGATCTATTACTCCCATACCCCTATCCGAGATGGAGATTCTCCAACGTTCTTTTACCATTCCATTCATTACATTAATAGAGTTGTTCCCATAACAATAAGTTTCTTCTAAGTCCCTACCGCTTTGTGAAGAAAACAGAGGTCAATCGGGTTTCGATGACCACAAGTGCCAAACAAAGAAAAGGACCCTATTGTTTTGTAGAAATCCGAAATATGGAATGACTGTGGGCCATCATTTCCGGGTTTCGGCATTCGGGGTTTCGTGAGTATAAGAGCTGGACATCAACACCCAACATTTCCCGAATTTGCGACAAGATGTCGAGTACTTCGGGTTTCGGGGTTCAGTTTTTCGTGAGCACAAAAGTCAATCATCAATAGACTGCAACTCCCGAAAGGTGATTAGTACTTCGGGAATTTGGAGTTCAAGCTTTCGTGAGTGCAAGTACCCAAACAACCACACATACAAACCTCCGAAATGCAGAAAAAGGGAAGCTGGGTCCCGCACTTTAGGATTTTGGGTTTCGATATTTCGGGGTTTCAAATACCAAACCACCATACGCAACAACTCCCGAATTCTGAAATGTGAAAGGATGTGGGACCACCACTTCGAGATTTCGGGTTTCAGGATTTCAGGGTTTCAAATGCCAAACCACAATACACATCAACTCTCGAATACCGAAAGGTGAAAGGATGTGGGACCACCACTTCGAGATTTCGGGTTTCGAGATTTCAGGATTTCGGGGTTTCCAATACCAAACAACAATACACAACAACTTCTGAATTCTGAAAAGTGAAAGGATGTGGGACCACCACTTCGGTATTTCGGGTTTCAGGATTTCAAGATTTCGAGGTTTCAAATACCAAACCACAATACACAAGAACTTCCGAATTTAGAAAAGTGAAAGGATGTGGGACCACCACTTCGGGATTTTGGGTTTCGGGATTTCAGGATTTCGGGGTTTCAAATACTAAACCACAATATATGACAATTCCTTAATTTCTGAAAGGTGAAAGGAAATGGGACCACCACTTTGGGATTTTGGGTTTCAGGATTTCGGGATTTCGGGGTTTCAAATACTAAACCACAATATACGACAATTCCCGAATTTTCGAAAGGTGAAAGGGTGTGGGACCAACACTTCGGGATTTCGGGTTTCAGGATTTTGGGGTTTCAAATGCCAAACCACAATACACATCAACTCCCGAATACCGAAAGGTGAAAGGGTGTGGGACCAACACTTCGAGATTTTGGGTTTCGGGGTTTCGGGGTTTTCAAATGTCAAACCACAGTACACATCAACTCTTGAATACCGAAAGGTGAAAGGGTGTGGGACCAACACTTTGGGATTTCGGGTTTCGGGGTTTTCAAATTTCAAACCACAGTATATGACAATTCCTGAATCCCAAAAGCATAAAGAATTAAGAGTTTTACCCTCACAGAAGGAGCACAAAGGATAAAATCTTCTGTATAAGGTAAATTCTATAATAATCACTTAGAGCCTCTTTTAATCAATGCATTAAATGTCAATAGTACTAGATCTGTGCATCTATGTAAATACATGATTAAGAATATCATTCCGTTAGAGTTTGGTCATTATAAATGATGTTCCGAGGGATCTGAGTTTGGTTTCCTCTGCATTTATCTATAGAGAGGATCTGCCTCATTGATGTTAATCACCTCCTTCCCTTACTTACTTATAGAAATATTATTACAGATTTCCTCAACATATATTCCCCACAATAAACAAAATGGAAAACGTTACAGTTCCAATTTAATCAACACAATGCATCAAAAAAATCATTCAGACAGAGAATGGACATCATTCCAGTTCGGATTTAACATGACATCGAAATAAAAACATAGCCATTCATAATAGAGAGGGGTAGATCAACATATCTAAATCCAATCCACAGAAAGACAAAGGGAACAGCCACGTTCCTCCCAACTGTAGAACAGGGCAGCCAAAATCACTTGCCCGATTCACTCCCTAGCCTGACCATGAATCCATGACGGCGAACTTGGAAACTCCTCCTCAGCTATGTCCTTCAATTCCAACAGCTATCCTCTTGCCTCACACTTACTCAATAGTGCTCATAACAGCAAGATGATTCTATTTCAACAAGCTCCTCTTGCCTCACACTCAATCCGCAGTGTTCATAACAGCAAGAGTGCTCGGGAATCCTTTCCCAGCATACTTGGCAGCGTCCTGCCTCCTCTCATATGTTATTTATCAATCTTTTTGCCCAGGTCTTTTCCCTCCTTTGGGGATTTTCGCAGCTCTCATAATCCCTAATTTTTAGGGGCTTCCAGTGGCCAAATCTCTGATTTGCCACTTCTCATAATCATCCTAGAGGTAGTTCCAACATGTTCCCCACTCATGGAGTCATGGTCAGTTGATTTTAACATGGTTGTTCCATTTGTCCTCCTGCAGTTAATATAAATATTTTGTTGTGATACAAGTGTCATAGTTCAAATAGTTAGTTGGGTCCAAATAGATCTCTGCCCAACAGTCACAATAATTAAATACAATTATTAAATTCGAAAATCGGAATTGCCATAAATGGCAAAAATTTTCCAGATTCAAATTTGCCAAAAATGGAAATAATTTTCCAGCACACAAAAATAAAATTATTTATTTTTTTGAGGGATGTCACAGTGCCATTATTGAGAAGGTCGGTTTGACAAAAATGAATTTGATAATAGGTATAATGAATGGTTTGGATGTTGGTCTATTTGTGGTAGCTAGGCCTGCAAACAGTAAGACCCATATTAATCATGGATTGGAAAGAGGATACAAAGGATGATGCACTTGTTAACGCATCCCAACATGGAACCCACAATGGTTTTGCAAAATGACAACTATGAAAGTTTGCTAGAAAAAATAACACTACAATTAAGCATGAGTTACAAGCTTTGTGGCTCTAAGACATTAGGGATTTTCTTTAAAGGTAAACCAAGATGTACAAAAGATTCTGAGTCTACAATGTGAACTAATAATAAATTTGAATAGGTCGAGAAAGCTCTAAGTTAAGGAAGAGAGAATATATGAGCCCGCAAAATGGGTAGGGACAAAAAAGAGAGACAAGAATGGTGTGTTGCAAGTTGGTACCAATAATTGATATGTAAAGGCTACAAATATTAAAAAATAAATTAAAATTAATAATATACTTACTATAGTGGGCCACCCAATTAATACTGGAGAATAAACCAACTTAGCCAATTAATATTGGTGGGGGTGGGGTTGAAAATAGAGAAACGCATTATGCTTTCTCTATTATTCCCCCCACCATATGGGGGGGATAATCGAGAAAGAATAATATGTTTCTCTATTTTCTTCCCCAACCCCACCCTCATATGGGGTTGTTTATCTATTATTCCTCTCACCCCCACCCTCTTAGAGAAACATAGAGAAACATATTATGTTTTTTCTATTATTTCCCCCACCATATGGTAGGGGGAATAATAGAAAAAACATAATATGTTTCTTTATTATTCCCCCTGTTATCGTACAGTTTGTAGCTAGGTCAATGCGTGTAAGATAGAAGGCCAAACTGGTGTAACAGGAACCTATCCCACCCAATATCACCACGATGGGGATTTTCTTGTTATTTAGGGAGGTTAGGCCCAAGGGAGACGTCCCCGGTAACCTCGAGTTTTGAAGAGGCAAAAGTTTAAAATTCAAAAGTAAAGTTCCCCCTTCACAATTCACCACCAAAATAGATAGTCTCAACTAAACAACCAATAATGAAGTGTAGGCCCAAAGAAGAACACCTGCATGGAACAAAGAAAAAAAAAACCAATATATATGCAGGCTATGATTAATGGGTTAGTACTTCATAAGACTATCAATATATAAGCAATTATAACAATAAATATTGACAAAGTCAATGTTTGTTAATATAGCAATGAAATAATATCACTTCACCAATAAATATCAAGATGATGTAGCAACCAATGTATCCAATCAATCCCTTATTCAATAAATGTTTTAAACACCATTCAATTGCCTATAAAATGAAAAATGTTGCATCAAGATGAAGTAACCAAGGGTGACGCCAGCCTTCTTAGGGTTAGTAGTTAGTTAGGGTTTCAATTTAGCAAAGGTTTTGAGAGTTTTTTGATCACTTTCACTTCAACACTGGAGGTCTAAGATTAGTGCCTAAGGGTTAATGGAGTCAATTTATAAGAGGACGCAAGGTTTGAAGGAAACTAAGGACTGGAGGGAAGGGTTATGAAGTGCTGCTATGGCAGGGCCTCAGAATCAAAACCCTAGGGGAGAGAGGTTCACTCCAGTGTTGCTAAAGAAAGGCCTTGTTCTCTCTCCTCCTTCCTTAGGTCAACTTGGCAAACAGATAGCAATAAAGATAAATCAAGACTAGAGAGTGTGGTGAGGGAGAGTGTCGCTAAGGCAAGGCTCTATCACCAAACCCTAGAAGCAGGACGACCCTAGGTGTAGATAACCTAAGCCTAGGATGTCTCATCCTCCTTGAATTCAGAGAGTATGGCTAGCTCAGGGAGAAGAAACAATAAGAGTGTAGCTATGGCTATGTAGAAAATTTCTCTTTTAGGGGACATGAAACAAGGACCTACTTGTGTGCTTGTCACCTAGGGTCTTTTATCAACAAATTATAAACATATGCAAGAATATAAGACTACAACCATTCAATCAAGAACTTTTGCAGAAAAAGCACTTACATATCACCATGAAATAGCATGCAAACCCTAGTTGTAAACCTTCCTTCAAGAGAAATGCCAAAAAATAGCAAGAAATGCCTTCCTTCAACAAGTGCGCCTCACTAAATCAACAAAACTACCCAAGTAGGGTGTAAAATTAGACCTAACTAAATGAGTGAGTGATGTGTTCTGATAAAATGAGAGCTAAAACTCCTCAATATATACTGTATCAATGACCTTAATTAATTTTAGGTCATAAAAATGGACGACAAGACCACAATATTGTTTTTACATTAAATTGTCAAATTAAAACCCTAACTGAGTTGTAAAAAATGTAAAATCCACTTCAAGGGAAGCGCTAGCCCCTTTTAGGGAAGATGAGACATCCAGGAGAAAAACGTTAGCCCCCTAGGGGCCTCTCCAACATGCCACATGTGCCACTACTACCCAGTCTGCCTCCATGAATGTCCATGAAGTTGGATGGCATCATGGTGAGGATGGGGGTGTCCAGAGCCTTCCAAGGCCAATGTTCCACTAAAAAGGGGTCATTCCCCCTAGGCCAGGCTCCGCCAAAGTGACTCTGATGGAACGTCCTCTTCTTCTCCAGTGTAAGACCCTAATCAACCACTGTCCTATCTCTACCCCCTGATGGAGTCTCAGCATCCATCTGGTGGGCTCTTCAACCCCATGGAGGTCCGACCTGATCATCTCCCCATGTGTACTGGTCCAAATGGTACCTTCCCATCGAGCATGATCCTGCACATCAGAAGCTACACCCTCCATAGGCTCATCAATCATTGATATCATAGCAATGTTAATCAAGTTTCATCATCAATATTATCAAACATATGCATAAGACCCTAATGAATTAGTCAATAGCTCAAAGACATTACAAAAACCTACAATACAAGACTAGAGAAAAAGACAAGATGTCCTATTGGGCTAGTATCCACAAGAAAGGGGAAGTTTCTAGGAAGGTTTCATTCAAGCCATGTAAGTGAGGTGATGTGGCTGGGTATGTCCAAACATGTGGGTGAAGTGAGAGCCAGGGATGCATGATGTTATCTGTGGGTACCTTTGTAGAAGGTGAGTCGTACCTATCATGGATGCAATTTTTCCAAGCCCTCTCTTGCCTTTATTCTTTTCTTTTATTTGTTTTTTCTTCNTTCACAGAGATGAGAAGGTTGGCTCGTGATGAGACCCCCTTTCCCTTGGCCATGCAGCTAAAGATCACTTCCCTGGCGTGGTAACCAGATGGTGGCAATGTCATACTGTTAGGTACCTATGAAACTAATAGGCTAGCTCGTGATGAGACTCCCTATCCTCTTGACTAGGTCTTGTTTGTATTTTCTGAGTCCCTCTTGTTTCTTACTGAGAGGATTTTTATTGCCTTCTCAAGGATCCCTGGGTGAATCATCTCGAGGTTTTATTTCTAGGCTTTTATCTTTTATCAGCTGCTTTTACCTTCTGGGCCTTTAGCCCCTTCTTCCCATGAGATAAGGTGCAATCCTACAAGCAGGTCAGCCCAATGCCCGGACAAGGGGAATGGGACAGGTGAACGG
>JASDQU010099932.1:344304-356877 GCA_032191745.1 Picea mariana
CCTTCTTGTGTTGAGTAACTCTGCCATTGTTCTCATTACTATCCTCTAATTTTTAACTCTACTTTTTACCTAGTCTTGATGGATGAATTACTTTATCTTTTTACTCTGAAATTTTATCCCTTCAAACTGGCAAATCTTTGCTCTACAATTTAATACCTTGATTGTAATTCTTCCTCTGCAAATTATTTCTTTTCATTGGAAAATTTACTCAACGTTAGTTCCTCCATGAATTGTCATCGGAGTTACGTCAAGTAAATTCAACAACGTGCTTCCACAGTGTAGTTACACATTTACCTGCTTGCATTTTAATTCTTTTCATTGTGTTTCTGAATGGTATTTCATACATGTGTTTTTCATTTAACCACGATTTACTGAGGATTCCATTAAATTATTGTGTATAGAGGGTGAATGTGTTTTAAGTGATTCTTGACAATGATTTGGTATATGCCTTGGTAATTATCATGTGATTAATTAATTCATACAATGATTCCCACCTAAGTATTTCAGTTTTAGTTTATCTCTTTTGAAAAACGTGAATTTATGTACTAACACAGTGAATTTATCATGTGTAACTCAACGCTAACCCAGCCTAACTCTAGACAGTTCAATTGAAGTTATTTTTTAAGAGGTTCCATTTTGCTTTGGCTCATGCTCATGTCACGAAATTGATTAGGTTGTATTCAACAACGGTATCCCAGAAATTTATGAAGGACCACAATTGATTGTTGCATTGACTATGTATTTGGTTGGGGAAATTATTGCTTGTATGACTATAATGGTGAGAGTATTTACTGTGCATTTCTGTGTAAATGGGTAGCGTTGTATTCCCTGCGTCTTGGGTAGTGATATTGTTGTAGCATATTATTCCTGTGTTGTGGATGTTGTTGATAGCGGTTGGCATGCACAACAATGTCATTTTTGGTTCTTTTATATAATATAACTTGATAGACAACATTATGATCCAAACAAATTTGAATTTTTGGCCAATGATGTACATGTAATATGACTTTGAATTTATTTGTGCATTGATAGCGATTTTTATATACACATTGGTTGCGAAGATAGCAAGACTGAGGGCGATTTTATGTGCATTGATGGACAATATATGTATATACATATGGTTAGCGACTTGTGACATCCCTGAAAATAAAGTATTTTTGAAATTAAAAAATTGTAAGAAAATTTTTCCATTTTTAGTAAATTCGAATTTGGAAAATTTTTGCCATTTATGGCAATTTTGAATTTTGAATTTGATAAGTTGTAATTAATTATTATGACTGTTGGGCAGAGACCTGATTGGACCCAACTAACTATTTTACTATGACACTTGTATGAAAACAAAATATTTTATATTTATTGCAGAAGGACAAATGGAACAACCGTGTTAAAATCATCTGACCATGACTCCATGAGTGGGGAACATGTTGGAACCACCTCGAGGATAATTCTTACAAGTGGAAAATCAAGGATTTGGCCATTGGTAGCACCTGAAAATCAGGGATTTAGAAATCTACGAAAATCCCCAAGGGGGGGAAAGAGACTACGCAAAAAGATTGGTTGAAGATATATAGCATATGTGAGGAGGCAGGACGCTGCCTAGTATGTTGGGGGGGCGGAGGGAAGAGACTACTAGTTGGCTTGCTGTTATGAAAACTATTGATTGAGTGTGAGGCAAGAGGAGTTTGCTGGAACTGAAAGACATTGTTGAGGAGGAGTTTCAAGGTTAGCTCTCATGGACTCATGGTCAGGCTAGGGGATGAACTGGGAAAGTGATTTGGCTACCCTGTTCTACGGTTGGGAGGAACATGGTTGTTCCCTTTGTCTTTCCATGGACTAGTTCAGATATGTTAAATCTTCCCCTTCTTTGTTTGAATGATTTTGTGTATCTGATATAATGCATCTGTTTTTGATAAGTAGAAATAATTTCCATGGTTGACATTTGTTCGTTTGTATGGAATCCATAATTAAAGATTAAATTCTGGGAATGGTTCCTCCTAAAACCAAATTCCTAAGTAGAACTATCTATGTACAAATGAATTTGTATGAGAAAATCTATCTACGGGTGTATGTTTAATTCTGTAACCGAAATATTAGGCAGCATTATCTATGTATAAATGAGCTTGAAAGGAATATATCTATCCACAGATGTGTGTTTATTCCTGTAAGTGGAATATTAGCCAAAACTATCTATTAACGATTGGATTTGAGTAAGTCTATACACATATTACACACACACACACACACACACACACACACACACACACATATATATATATATATATACACACACACATATAGTTACAGTTGCAGTTAGTACCCTGTATAGGTTTTATTAAATGAATATTTAATGACTACAATAGAAACTCCATGTAATGTACCTCAAAAATCACCATAAAAAAATAAAAATTGTTTGTACATTTATCCTTGAAAAGTTTCGAGGTCTCAAGCAAGTAGGCTTTCTATATAAAGCTTGAGTTGAAAGTTTGTTGGAGACCTTACTATCATTGATTGTCTTTACTATACAACTTAAAACTTCTTACTGATATAATAAGTGTATCCTCCTTGCTTCAATGTTTATTCAAAGTCTTGTAACAATTACCAATATTTCTTAGTTGATGATGTCTATAATACCAGCATAGGTTTAACTATACGAGCATCTTGCAAATAGGTCTGTTACTTCTATATCTCTAATTGGAACACAAAATTCTCCAATCAACACACATCGACTCCCGAAATCGCGAAAAAGTGACCAGCATGTTGGGGTTTCTGAGTTCGGGATTTTGCAATTACAGCAACCAACGTCACGCACAACAAATATTGAAATTGCAAAACGTGACCCACATTTCAAGATTTCAGAGTTTAGAATTTCGTGAATTCAAGAACTAAGATCAACACACGACAACTCCCGAAATCGGAAAAAGTGACCAGCACTTCAGGATTTTGCGAATACAGAGGTCAAACATCGACAGGTACAAATCTATAAAATACAAAACAAAGGGAAGGTTGGACTAGCGCTTCGAGGTTTCGGGCTTTCAAAACTTCATGGGTTCAAGTGCCTCAACAATAACAGCATAAACCAATTTCCGAAATGAGAAAAAGAGAAGCTCAATACTTCAGGATTTCGGGTTTCAAAATCCCACAACTTCAAAAGCCAAACATCAAACACAAACAATTTTTCAAAATTGCAAAAGGATATGTGGAAATACCATTTTTGGGGATTTTGGGGTTTCAAATACTGACCAACAGCATACCATAACTTTCGAAAATGTGAAAGGCGAAAGGATGTGTGACCAACACATCGGTATTTTGGGGTTCGGAACTTCGAGAGTTCCGATGTCCAAACCTCAACATATACAAACTTCTGAAATGCGAAAGAGGGAGAGTGGGTCCCGCATTTCGGGATTTCGGGTTTTGGGATTTCGGGATTTCCGGAATTCGGGCTTCGGGGTTTCGAGGTTTCAAGTACCCAAACATTGCATACAACAATCCCTGAATTCCAAAAACAACAAGATGTGAGATCCACTACTTCGGGATTTTGGGTTTTGCGATTTCAGGATTTACGAACACATGGTGCATAAACACAAATGAAAAGAAAATCTGAAATGCGAAAAGCAATTAGAGTGTGGTCCCTACAATTTTGGGTTAAGGGGTTTTACTAACTCCTGATGCAAAACATTACACGACATCAAACACCGAATTGCAAAGTTACGAAAAAGTTAAGGGGCCCATCCAATATCGGGTTTCATCATTTGGAAATGCTTGATGCAAGAACAACATACCATGGGAATCGCTGAATCCTGAAATTCAAATGGTTGTGGGGCCACTTCAGGTTTTCGGAGTTTGCAAGAACAAAAGGACTCCACACAGGTTGAACCGATAAACTCCGAAAGGTTGGAAAACGAAAGGAAACATGAATATAGTTTACAAACTCAGTAATTTTTTACCCGGCACTATTCATACAGTTGGATTACGGAACTTACAGCATAACCTCCACTCCCAAATATACCAATCTTCAGCATTGATTTTACTCAGAAAACACATATAGAAAGAAAAATAACAATGAATTTAATTTATAGGGAATTTCTTCAAGAGTTCAACCATGCATAATCCTTTCAACTATCATAATCAATAAAAAGGCCAATTTCCATCGTTCATTCAGAAAGGGATCACTCGAGATTAGATTTACCATAGGTTCTCGATCGGTGTTTAGGTTTCAGTTCCGATTTAACGCATACATTGCATCATATATAAATTCATTTAGACAGAGAATGGAAACCATTGTAGTTCCAATCAAACACATTGCAGCAGATGAAAAATCATTCAGAACAAAGAAGGAGAAAATTTAACTTATTTGAACCAATTTGCGGGAAGACAAGGGGAATAGCCACATTCCTCCCAACCGTAGAACAAGGAAGCCGGATCTACTTTCTTGATTCACCCCCTAGCCTGACCATGAATCCATGAGGGTGAACATGAAAACTTCTCTTCAACAATGTTCTTCAATTCCAATAGACATCCTCTTGCCTCACACTTACTCAACAGTGCTCATAACAGCAAGACAATTTGGTTTCAACAAAAATCCTCTTGCCTCAAACTCAATCTGCAGTGCTCATAAAAGAAAGACAATTTGGTTTCAAAAAAACTCCTCTTGCCTCACACTCAATCCGTAGTGCTCATAACAACAAGTGAATTCAGGAATCCTTTCCCAGCATACTTGGTAGCGTCTTGCCTCCTCTCAAATGTTATTTATCAATATTTTTGCCCACGTCTTTCCCCTCCTTTGGGGATTTTCGCAGCTCTCATAATCCTTGATTTTCAGGGGCTGCCAGTGGGCAAATCTTTGATTTTCCACTTCTCATAATCAGCCTAGAGGCAGTTCCAACATGTTCCTGGATGTTCCATTTGTCCTCCTGCAATTAATATAAATATTTTGTTGTGATACAAGTGTCATAGTTCAAATAGTTAGTTGGGTCCAAACATATCTCTTCCCAACTCTTCCCAACATTCACAATAATTAAATACAATTATTAAATTCAAAAATCAGAATTGCGATAAATGGCAAAAATTTTCTAGATTCGAATTTGCCAAAAACGGAAATAATTTTCCAGCACACAAAAATAAAATTATTTATTTTTTTGAGGGATGTCACATCCTTTCCCCCTTCAGTAAAACACTGTCCTCGGTGTTTGTTCCTTTCCTGGAACAGGATTGGATGAGATTTCCACAAATCTCCCTCCAATTCCCAAGTGGCCTCCTCAGGACTAAAGTGCTTCCATTGCACCTTTACCTGAGCGACGGCTCTATTCCGAAGTGTTATTTCTCTCTAGCCTAGAATGCACAGGGGTTCCACCTGGAACTCGCCCTTGGGTTCCACATGCACCAAGTTCCAATCAATCATATGAGTAGGGTCATGAATATGCTTTTTCAACAAAGAAACATGAAATACATTATGAATTCTTATATTAGCTAGAAGTGCAACCTGATATGATATGGGTCCAATTTGAGTTAGTATCTCGAAGGGCCCACAAAACCTGGATGCCAACTTGGCACAATTTCCTAACTTCAGCGAGCTTTTCCAAGCTTTGACCTTCAAGTAAACATGGTCTCCCACTCGAAATTCCATGTGTCTTCTTTTCTAATCTGCATAGCTCTTATGTCTATCCTGTGCTTCTTTCAAGTTATGTTGTACCTTTCTTACCATGTTCTCCATTTCTTGGAGCATCTCTGGTCCAACCATGAGTCTATTAGTCGAGTTATCCCAACTAATTGGAGCTGTACACTTTCTGTTGTACAATATTTTGAAAGGGCTCAACTCAGCCGAAGTTTGGTACCCATTGTTATATGCAAATTCCACCAAGTGTAGGTAGTCTTCCCACTTGTTTGGTTTTGTTCTTACATACATGTAGAGCATATCTTCTATGATTTAGTTTGTCCATCCATTTGTGGATGATAACTCGTGCTGAAATTCAAATTAGTATTTATCCCTACAAACAATTCCTTCCAAAAAGCGGATGTGAATTTTACATCTCTATCTGAAATCACCATTTTAGGAATACCATGCAGTCTAAAAATTTCTTTCATGAATATTTCAACAATGTTAATAGCTTTGAAAGTAGACTTTACAGGAATAAAATGTGCAGACTTACTGAGTTTATCGATTAAAACCATGATAGAATCATTATGTTTCTGAGTTTTAGGCAAACCTGTGATAAAGTCCAGTGAGATGGTCTCCCATTTCCATTCTGGTACTGGTAATGGTTGTAATAGGCTGGTTGGATGCTGGTGTTTAGCCTTAACCTGCTGGCAATCTTGGCACCTAGACAAGTACTCTGTTGTTTCGCCCTTCATATTAGGCCAGTAAAATAGTTTTCTGAGTGTTGTTATTGTTTTCTGGTAACCTGGATGGCCAGATTATGGTTTCTTATGCACTTCATCTAAAATAGTTAATTTTAGCTCTGCTGAATCTGGTATGTAAAGTCTGTTTTTAAATCTTAATAGTCCCTCCTTATCGATACTTATATCTGGTTTATCTGAGTTTGTGACAATATTTTGCAATTCTGCCATCATCTTAGTGTAATTTTCGTCATTAACACCTGACGTTCTTATTCTTTGTTCTAGATCACTTTCTGCTCTGCTGATATTTATCTCAAATAACCCATAGATTTGGTGGCTTAAAGCATCTGCTACTTTATTTTCCTTACCCTTGATATGTCTGAATTCGAAGTCAAATTCGCTCAAGAAGGCTAACCACCTTGCTTGTTTCACATTAAGGTCTGGTTGGTTAAACAGATATTTCACTCCGCTATTATCTGTCAATAGTAAGAATTTTCTGCCCATGATATAATGTCACCACATTTTTAAGGCATGTATTACTGCTACCAATTCTAAGTCATGAGTGACATAATTTCACTCGTGTTCCTTTAATTTCCGGGATTCATAACAAATCATGTGCCCTTCCTGGGTTAGAACACTGCCTAGCCCCTCTTTACTTGCATCAACACATACTGTGAAGTCTTTATCTGGGTCTGCTACCTTCAAGATGGGCGCCAATGTCAATAATTCTTTTAGCTTGTTAAAACTATCTTGACACTTTTGCGACCAGTTAAACTTGGTCCCTTTCTTTTGTAGTGACGTGATAGGGTAGGCTATCTTGGAGAACCCTTCTATAAATCTTCGATAATATCCAGTGATTCCCATGAATGACCAAATATCTACCACATCTTTAGGCACTGGCCATTCCATAATGGATTTTATCTTTTCTGGGTCTACGACAATACCTTCCGAGGAAATGACATGTCCTAAATACTGTATTTATTTTTGATAGAAATCACATTTGTCGAATTTTTTGTATAGTTTGTGTTTTCTTACTGTTTGCAGGACTATTCGTAAGTGTTCATCATGTTCCTCCTCTGTTTTAGAATAGACCAGAATATCGCTGATAAATACTACTATGAACTTGTCTAAGTACTCGCTAAAAATGCTATTCATTAAGCACATAAATGTGGTTGGTGCATTAGTGAGTCCGAAAGGTATGAATACAAACTCGTAGTGTCTGTATCTTGTTTGAAAAGTTGTTTTGTTTATGTCTGGGTCTTTTATCCTAACTTGATGATATCCAGATCGTAAATCCAATTTTGAGAAGATCTTGGCCCCACCAACTTGATCAAATAGATCACTTATCCTGGGTAAGGGGTATTTCTTCTTAATGGTCACTTTGTTTAGTTGTCTATAATCGCTACACAGTCTTAGAGTACCATCTTTCTTTTTTACAAAGAGGACTGGTGCGCCCCAGGGTGAGACACTTGGTCTGATATATTCTTTATCCAACAATTCCTATAATTGTATTTTTAATTCTGTCAATTCAGGTAGACTCATTCGGTAGGGTGCCTTTGATATAGGGGCTCATCTGGGTAGTAAGTCTATTGAGAAATCTATCTCTCTCCTAGGAGGCAATTCTGGTATCTCATCAACAAACATGTTTGTGAATTCACATAGGACAACAAAGTCTTCTAACTTGGGCTTATCTTCTTTTTCTAATAGATTCGTCACTTGGATGGCGTAAACTTGACATCCTTTCCTAATACATTTCTTGAGTTGCATCGCTAAAACTTTTCTGACTGATACAAGTTTTGGTATGCCTTGGGCTGTTCTAACAGTGCCAAAATTATCTTTATAGCTAAGTACCTTTGTATAACAATCTAGTATTGCTTTTTGTTGTTCCAACCAATCCATCCCAATAATCATGTCATAAGATCCTAGTGGTAGGATGTTCAGATTGGTCCTTATCCTTTGATCGTCTAAGCTGAACTCAAGATCAGAAATAAAGTTAACTACTTTTCTTTTAGTACCTGTTGCTAGTTGTACAAGCCAAGATTTTTCGTGCTTTTGTTTCTTAAGTTTATTCGACTCTACTGCATCAAGAGTAATATAACTTAATGTAGCTCCAGGGTCAATTAAAATAGAAATTCGAGTGTCATGGATTTTACCTTCAACTTCTACCACTGAGGACTGGTGGTTAGCTTGTCGACCATCTATGGCTGCATTTATCCGATGCAGACTTCTGCCCATGCCACCTACTGTCGAGGTTTCCTGCAAATTGTGAAAAACAGTTCTGTTTGCTGCAATTAAACATGGACAGTTCCTCCTTAGATGAGGCTCTCCACACTCCCAACACTTTAATGGATCACAGGCATTTTCCCCAAACCTTTTTGTTCCAAGGTTCAAAGGTTTACCACTACCTTGCGTATTCGGGTGATTGGAGTGAAAATCCTTCCTTGGGAAACTTTTGTTGCATTTTGATAAGGAGTTGGCTAGTATCCTTTCTTTCGTTGGTGTGTTCCATCTTGTATCTTATCCTTCCAAGTCTTGGGAAACTCTACCCATTGTTTATACTGGTCATAACACATTCATGCCTTCCTGAATGACTCACTCAAGGATTTGGGGTTGTCAAACTCAATTCTGTCCCTACAGGACTTTGGTAAACAACTTAAGAATCAGTGGATTTTTATCTTATCCTCCCGAATGTATGGTACAAACCTTAGTAGTTCCAGAAATTTATTTATAGGGTCATCCATCGTCATTTGTACGAGTCATAATTCATAAAATCCTTTCATCTTCCTTTCATAATATCTCTTAGAAAGGTATTATTTCTTAAAATACTTCTTGAAGTCGGACCATTCCAACAGTTTCTCCTTTAGGCCCTTGGCCAATTTTAGGTCCTGCCGCCAAATGCTGGCCTTCCCGTTCAGATTGTAGATGGCCATTCTGACATTCATGTTGCTGGAATAGTTGTATATTTGGAAGTATTTTTTGATGTCCAACAACCATGCCTCGACTTCTTCTCCTGTCTTGGACTCTCCATCAAAAGTAGCTAGTTTAATCTTTTTAAATTCTTCTTCAAGGTGGTCTGTTTGTTTTCTTTTCTTGTCTGGTATGGTTTTGTCTTCAGCTGAAGGTGTCCCTTCAGACGAACTGTCTCCTTTTTCTATTTTCACACCAGAATTCTTAGAGGCCCTTTTACTGACCTCTTCCTCATGGTTATCATCTTTTGGACTTTTCTTTGTTACTGTACTACGCCACAAGACTTCATTTATCTCTTGTTGTTCCTGTTGTGGCTTCTTCAATTTTTCATTCTCGACCTTGAAAACCTGTAGTTCAACTATCAGGTTTCTCATTGTTTCCAACACCTCCGTGGGTGAGCTTCCATCACTATTATGTCTTGGATCTTGTTGCGGATTCTCTTCCACCCTGATTTTTTCACCTTCTTGGGCTGCCATTATTCAACACAAAACATAAAATCTTTCTGCTTGTAATCCACAAGATTTATTAGTTTTTTCATAAATCAGAATATATACTAAGAAATTAATGTGGCCTTGTTCAGGCCCAGTATTGTAACTTTTTCTTTGATACCATATGTAATGTACCTCAAAAATCACCATAAAAAAAAATAAAATTGTTTGTACATTTATCCTTGAAAAGTTTCGAGGTCTCAAGCAAGTAGACTTTCTGTATAAAGCTTGAGTTGAAAGTTTGTTGGAGACCTTGCTATCGTTGATTGTCTTTACTATAAAACTTAAAACTTCCTACTGATACAATAAGTGTATCCTCCTCCCTTTAATGTTTATTCAAAGTCTTGTAACAATTACCAATATTTCTTATTTGATGATGTCTATAATACCAGCACAGGTTTAAGTATACGAGCATCTTGCAAACAGGTCTGTTACTGCTATATCTCTAATTGGAACACAAAATTCTCCAATCAACACATATTGACTCCCAAAATTGCGAAAAAGTGACCAGCATGTTGGGGTTTCGGAGTTTGGGATTTTGCAATTACAACAACCAATGTCACGCACAACAAATCCCAAAATTGCGAAACATGACCCACATTTCGGGATTTTGGAGTTCGAAATTTCACAAATTAAACAACTAAGATCAACACACGACAACTCCCGAAATCGCGAAAAGTGACCAGCACTTCGGGATTTTGCGAATACAGAGGTCAAACATTGATAGGTACAAATCTCCAAAATACAAAACAAAGGGAGGGTTGGACTAGCGCTTCGAGGTTTCGGGCTTTCGAAACTTCATGGATTCAAGTGCCTCAACAACAACAGCATAAACCAATTTCCGAAATGCGAAAAAGAGAAGCTCAATACTTCGAGATTTCGGGTTTCAGAATACTGCGACCTCAAAAGCCAAACATCAAACACAAACAATTTTTCGAAATTGCAAAAGGATATGTGGAAATACCATTTTTCAGGATTTCTGGGTTCGGGTTTCGAGGTTTCAAATACCGAACAACAACATACCATAACTTTCGAAAATGTGAAAGGAGGAAGGATGTGTGACCAACAAATCGGGATTTTGGGGTTCGGAACTTTGCGAGTTCCGTTGTCCAAACCTCAACATATACAAACTTCCGAAATGCGAAAGAGGGAGAGTAGGTCCTGCATTTTGGGATTTTGGGTTTTGGGATTTTGGGATTTTGGGATTTTGGGATTTCGGGAATTCAGGCTTCAGGGTTTCGGGGTTTCAAGTACCCAAACACTGCATACAAAAATCCCCAAATTTTGAAAACAACAAGATGTGGGATCCACTACTTCGGGATTTCAGGTTTTGGGATTTCGGGATTTATGAACACATGGCACATAAACACAAATGAAAATAAAATTTGAAATGCGAAAAGCGATTAGAGCGTGGGCCCTACAATTTTGGGTTTCGGGGTTTACTAACTCCCGATGCAAAACATTACACGTCATCAAACGCCAAATCGCGAAGTTACGAAAAAGGTAGGGGGCCATCCAATATCAGGCTTCGGCGTTTGGAAATGCTTGATGCAAGAACAACATACCACAGGAATCGTTGAATCCCAAAATTTGATCGATTGTGGGGCCACTTCAAGTTTTTGGAGTTTGCAAGAACAAAATGACTCCACATAGGTTGAACCGATAAACTTCAAAAGGTCAGAAAAGGAAAGGAAACATGAATAGAGTTTACAAACTCAGTAATTTTGTTCCCGACAATATTCATATAGTTGGATTACGGAACTTACAGTATAACCTCCACTCCCAAATATACCAATCTTCAGCATTGATTTTACTCAGAAAACACATACAGAAAGAAAAGTAACAATAAATTTAATTTAGAGGGAATTTATTCCAAATTTCAACCATGCATAATCCTTTAAAATATCATAATGAATAAAAAGGCCAAATTCTATTGTTCGTTCAAAAAGGGATCACTCGAGATCAAATTTACCATAGGTTCTCGGTCAATGTTTAGGTTTCGGTTCCGATTTAACACATACATTGCATTAGATATAAATTCATTTAGACAGAGAATGGAAATCATTCCAGTTCCAATCAAACACATTGCAGCAGATGAAAAATCATTCAGAAAAAAGAAGGAGAAAATTTAACTTATCTGAACCAATTTGTGTGAAGACAAGGGGAACAACCACGTTCCTCCCAACCTTAGAAAAGGGCAACCAGATCTACTTGTCGATTCACCCCCTAGCCTAACCATGAATCCATGAGGGCGAACTTGGAAACTTCTCTTCAACAATGTTCTTCAATTCCAACAAACATCCTCTTGCCTCACACTTACTCAAAAGTGCTCAAAACAGCAAGACAATTTGGTTTCAACAAAAGTCCTCTTGTGTCACACTCAATCCGCAGTGCTCATAACAACAAGACAATTTGGTTTCAAAAAAACTCATTTTGCCTCACACTCAATCCGTAGTGCTCATAACAGCAAGAGAGTTCAGGAATCCTTTCCCAGCATACTTGGCAGCATCCTGCCTCCTCTCATATGTTATTTATCAATCTTTTTTCCTAGGTCTTTTCCTTCCTTTGGGGATTTTTGCAGCTTTCATAATCCCTGATTTTCAGGGGCTGCCAGTGGCCAAATCTCTGATTTTCCACTTCTCATAATCAGCCTAGAGGCAGTTCCAACATGCTCCCCACTCATGGAGTCATGGTCAACTGATTTTAACATGGTTGTTCCATTTGTCCTCCTACAATTAATATAAATATTTTGTTGTGATACAAGTGTCATAGTTAAAATAGTTAG
>JASDQU010099932.1:356927-396154 GCA_032191745.1 Picea mariana
TTTTGTTTCTACTCCAATGTTGAAGAATCTAAAGCTTACTTCACATGAAAGTAGTGCATTTGAAGATCCAACAAATTACAAACAACTTGTTGGAAGATTGATTTATCTTACTACTACTCGTCGTGACATAACTTTTGATGTAGGAATACTTTCCAGGTTTATGTATCAACCCTGTAAAGGTCATTAGATTGTAGAAAAATGAGTGCTCAAATATTTAAAAGGCACTCAATTATATGGTATCAAATATTCTAAAGTTTCATACTTCCATCTCACTAGTTATTCATATTCATATTTTGACAGAGATAAAGGGAATGGAGTGTCTACTTCAGGTTATTTGATGAATCTTGGATTAGAATCTATCACCTAGAGATCATGAAAGTAGTATGTTCATGTTGATTCCACAACTAAAGTCGAATATGTTGCAGCAGCTCAAGCCACAAAAGAAATCATTTGGCTTCGGAAAATACTTAAAGACTTGCAGGAGAAATAAGTGACTTCAATGCCTCTCTTTGTTGACAACACTTCTACAATTCAATTGGCCAAGTATCCAAAATTCCATGATCGAACCAAATATCACTTGATTTGACATCATGTTGAGACCAAAATCATTCATATGACACATTGTTCTACTTCAAAGAAAATCACAGATATCTTTACTAAAACATTGAGCCATGAAAAATTTGAAAATTTTAGAATGCAGCTTGGCATGTCAGATGTCCCTTTAGATTAAGGGGGGAATGTTAACTAATCCATCGGATTGTCATTAGTTAAATAACTAGTTGTAACTAGTTAAATAATTGTAATTGTCTCGCAACTGTTACAACACTTATATGTGTATGTTGTTCATAACGATTTTAATAATAACAATTTTTATTGTGGAGTTTTTCTTTCACAGGCCTCTTACATATAGAATTGAATATCAATCCTTTTGCAAGATAAGGCACATGAAAAAAATATCAAAACCATGAAGAAATTGTACTAAGTATATACTCAATAAAATACTTCATCTGGAACCTAGGTTTCAACATAAAGAATAATTTAGGAAGGTGTCTGTAATGTACCTCAAAATCACCATAAAAAAAAATTGTATTTGTACATTTATCCTTGAAAAGTTTCGAGATCTCAAGCAAGTAAGCTTTCTGTTAGAAAACTTGAGTCTAAAGGTTTGTTAGAGTCCTTATTGTCATCGACTGCCCTTACCATTCAACTTAAGTTTTCTAATCGACGATATAATGAGTATCTACTCATCACTTCAATGTTTAATTAAGATCCTAAAATTTATAACTACTCTCTTATCTGCTAGTACCTATAATACTACCACAGTCTTAACAATACAAGAAAATTTGGGGTTTTTATGACCAAAAACCTACATAAAAATATTACCCTATGTCTGCAATACAGTCGAATTGTAATCCAATCTGTTACTCCCATACCCCTATCCGGGATGGAGATTCTCCAACGTTCTTTTACCAGTCCATTCATTACATTAATAGAGTTGTTCCCATAACAATAAGTTTCTTCTAAGTCCCTACCGTTTTGTGAAGAAAACAGAGGTCAATCGGGTTTCGATGACCACAAGTGTCGAACAAAGCAAAGGACCTTGTTGTTTTGTCGAAATCTGAAATACGAAACGACTGTGGGCCAGCATTTCGGGGTTTCGACATTCGGGGTTTCGCGAGTATAAGAGTCGGACATCAACACACAACATTTCCTGAATTTGCGACAAGATTTCGAGTACTTCGGGTTTCAGGGTTCGATTTTTCGTGAGCACAAAAGTTAATCATCATCAAACTGCAACTCCTGAAAGGTGATTAATACTTCGGGAATTCGAAGTTCGGGCTTTCGCGAGTGCAAGTGCCCAAAAGGGAAGGTGGGTCCCGCACTTCAGGATTTCGGGTTTCGGGATTTCGGGGTTTCAAATACCAAACCACCATATGCAACAACTCCCGAATTCCGAAAGGTGAAAGGATGTGGGGCCACCACTTCAGGATTTTGGGTTTTGGGATTTCGGGGTTTCAAATGCCAAACCACAATACACATCAACTCCCGAATACTGAAAGGTGGAAGGATGTGGGACCACCACTTCGGGATTTCGGGTTTCGGGATTTCGAGATTTTGGGGTTTCCAATACCAAACCACAATACACAAAAACTTTTGAATTCTGAAAAGTGAAAGGATGTGGGACCACCACTTCGGGATTTTGGGTTTCGGGATTTCGATATTTTGGGGTTTCAAATACCAAACCACAATACACAACAACTTTTGAATTCCAAAAAGTGAAAGGATGTGGGACCACCACTTCGGGATTTCGGGTTTCGGGATTTCAGGATTTCAGGGTTTCAAATACTAAACCACAATATATGACAATTCCTAAATTTTTGAAAGGTGAAAGGCTGTGGGACCATCACTTCGGGATTTCAGGTTTTCGAGGTTTCAAATACTAAACCACAATATACGACAATTCTTGAATTTCCTAAAGGTGAAAGGGTGTGGGACCGACACTTCGGGATTTTGGGGTTTCAAATGCCAAACCACAATACACATCAACTCCCGAATACCGAAAGGTGAAAGGATGTGGGACCAACACTTCGGGATTTCAGGTTTCTGGGTTTCGGAGTTTTCAAATGTCAAACCACAGTACACATCAACTCTCGAATACCGAAAGGTGAAAGGGTGTGGGACCAACACTTCGGGATTTTGGGTTTTGGGTTTTTGGGGTTTTCAAATGTCAAACCACAGTACATGACAATTCCCGAATTCTGAAAGCATAAAGACTTAAGAGTTTTACCTGCACAGAAGGAGCACAAAGGATAAAATCTTCTGTATAAGGTAAATTCTATAATAATCACTTAGAGTCTCTTTTAATCAATGCATTAAACGTCAATAGTACTAGATCTGTGCATCTATGTAAATACATGATTAAGAATATCATTCCATCAGAGTTTGGTCATTGTAAATGATGTTCCGAGGGATCTGAGTTTGGTTTCCTGGGAATTTATCTACAGAGAGGATCTGCCTCATTGGCGTTAATCACCTCCTTCCCTTACTTACTTATAGAAATATTATTATAGATTTCCTTCACATATATTCCCCACAATAAACAAAATGGAAAACGTTACAGTTCCAATTTAATCAACAAAATGCATCAGAAAAATCATTCAGACAGAGAATGAACATCATTCCAGTTCGGATTTAACATGACATTGAAATAAAAACATAGCCATTCATAATAGAGAGGGGTAGATCAACATATCTGAATCCAATCCGCGGAAAGACAAAGGGAACAACCACGTTCCTCCCAACCGTAGAATAGGGAAGCCAAAATCACTTGCCCAATTCACCCCCTAGCCTGACCATGAATCCATGAGGGTGAACTTGGAAACTCCTCCTCAACTATGTCCTTCAATTCCAACAATTATCCTCTTGCCTCACACTTACTCAACAGTGCTCATAATAGCAAGGTGATTCTTTTTCAACAATCTCCTCTTGACTCACACTCAATCCGCAGTGTTCATAACAGCAAGAGAGCTCAGGAATCCTTTCCCAACATACTTGGCAACGTCCTGCCTCCTCTCATATGTTATTTATCAATCTTTTTTCCCAGGTCTTTTCCCTCCTTTGGGGATTTTCGCAACTCTCATAATCCCTGATTTTCAGGGGCTGCCAGTGGCCAAATCTCTGATTTTCCACTTCTCATAATCAGCCTAGAGGTAGTTCCAACATGTTCCCCACTCATGGAGTCATGGTGAGCTGATTTTAACATGGTTGTTCCATTTGTCCTCCTTTAGTTAATATAAATGTTTTGTTGTGATACAAGTTTCATAGTTCAAATAGTTAGTTGGGTCCAAACAGATCTCTGCCCAACAGTCACAATTATTAAATACAATTATTAAATTCGAAAATCGGAATTGCCATAAATGGCAAAAATTTTCCAGATTCAAATTTGCCAAAAACGGAAATAATTTTCCAGCGCACAAAAATAAAATTATTTATTTTTTTGAGGGATGTCACATCCTTTCCCCCTTCAGTAAAACACTGTCCTCATTGTTCATTCCTTTCCTAGAACAGGATTGGATGAGATTTCTGCAAATCTCCCTCCAATTCCCAAGTGGCCTCCTCAGGACTAAAGTGCTTCCATTGCACCTTTACTTGAGCGATGACTCTGTTCCAAAGTGTTATTTTTCTTCAGTCCAGAATGCGTAGGGGTTCCACCAGGAACTCGCCCTCAGGTTCCACCTACACCAAGTTCCAATCAATCATATGAGTAGGGTCATGAATATACTTTTTCAACAAAGAAACATGAAACACATTATGAATTCCTAGATTAGCTGGAAGTGCAAGATGATATGCTACGGGTCCAATTCGAGTTAGTATCTCGAAGGGCCCACAAAAATTTGGTGCCAACTTGGCATAGTTTCCTAACTTCAGCGAGCTTTTCCAAGCTTTGACCTTCAAGTAAACATGGTCTCCCACTCGAAATTCCACGTGTCTTCTTTTCTGATCTGCATAGCTCTTATGTCTGTCCTGTGCTTCTTTCAAGTTCTGTTGTACCTTTCTTACCATGTTCTCCATTTCTTGGAGCATCTCTGGTCCAACCATGAGTCTATCAGCCAGGTTATCCCAGCTAATCGGAGTTGTACACTTTCTGTCGTACAGTATTTCGAAAGGGCTCAACTTAGCCGAAGTTTGGTACCCATTGTTATATGCAAATTCCACCAAGTGTAGGTAGCTTCCCACTTGTTCGGTTTTGTTCTTACATACAAGAGGAGCATATCTTCTATGATTTGGTTTGTCCTTTCGGTCTGTCCATCCATTTGTGGATGATAACTCATGCTGAAATTCAAATTAGTATTTATCCCTGCAAACAATTCCTTCCAAAAAGCGGATGTGAATTTAACGTCTCTATCTGAAATCACCATTTTAGGAATACCATGCAGTCTAAAAATTTCTTTCATGAATATTTCAGCAATGTTAATAGCTTTAAAAGTAGACTTTACAGGAATAAAATGTGCAGACTTACTGAGTTTATCGATTAAAACCATGATAGAATCATTATGTTTCTGATTTTTAGGCAAACCTGTGATAAAGTCCAGTGAGATGGTCTCCCATTTCCATTCTGGTACTGTTAATGGCTGTAATAGGCCGGCTGGATGCTGGTGTTCAACCTTAACCTGCTGGCAATCTTGGCACCTAGCCAAGTACTGTGTTGTTTTTCCCTTCATATTAGGCCAGTAAAATAGTTTTCTGAGTGTTGTTATTGTTTTCTAGTAACCTGGATGGCCAGAGCATGGTTTCTTATGCACTTCATCTAAAATAGTTAATTTTAGCTCGGTTGAATCTAGTACGTAAAGTCTGTTTTTAAATCTTAATAGTCCCTCCTTGTCGATACTTATATCCGGTTCATCTGAGTTTGTGACACTATTTTGCAATTCTGCCATCATCTTAGTGTAATTTTGGTCATTAACATCGCTCGTTCTTATTCTTTGTTGCAGATCACTTTCTGCTCTGCTGATATTTATCTCAAATAACCCATGGATTATGCAGCTTAAAGCATCTACTACTTTATTTTCCTTACCCTTGATATGTCTAACCTCGAAGTCGAATTCGCTCAAGAAGGCTAGCCACCTTGCATGTCTTGCATTAAGATCTGGTTGGTTAAACAGATATTTCACTCCGCTATTATCCGTCAATAGTAGGAATTTTATGCCCATTATATAGTGTCTCCACATTTTTAAGGCATGTATTACTGCTGCCAATTCTAAGTCATGAGTGACATAATTTTGCTTATGTTCCTTTAATTTTCGGGAATCATAACATATTACGTGCCCTTCCTGAGTTAGAACACCACCTGGTCCCTCTTTACTTGCATCAACGCATACTGTGAAGTCTTTATCTGGGTCTGCTACCTTCAAGATGGGTCCCAATGTCAATAATTCTTTTAGCTTGTTAAAACTTTCTTGACACTTTTGTGACTAGTTAAACTTGGTCCCTTTCTTTTGTAGTGACGTGATAGGGTAGGCTATCTTGGAGAACCCTTCTATAAATCTACGATAATATCCAGTGATTCCCATGAATGATCGGATATTTTCCACATCCTTGGGCACTGGCCATTCCATAATGGCTTTTATCTTTTCCGGGTCTACAGCAATACCTTCCAAGGAAATGACATGTCCTAAATATTGAATTTCTTTTTGATAAAAATCACATTTGTCGAATTTTGCGTATAGTTTTTGTTTTCTTAGTGTTTTTAGAACTATTCGTAAGTGTTCATCATGTTCCTCCTCCGTTTTAGAATAGACCAGAATATAGTCGATAAATACTACTACAAACTTGTCTAAGTACTGGCTGAAAATGCTGTTCATCAAGCACATAAATGTGGCTGGTGCATTAGTGAGTCTGAAAGGTATGACTACAAACTCGTAGTGTCTATATCTTGCTTGAAAAGTAGTTTTGTTTATGTCCTGGTCTTTTATCCTAACTTGATGATATCCGGATCGTAAATCCAATTTTGAGAAGATCTTGGCCTCACCAACTTGATCGAACAGATCATTTATCCTAGGTAAGGGGTATTTGTTCTTAATGGTCACTTTGTTCAGCTGTCTATAATCGATACATAGTCTTAGAGTACCATCTTTCTTTTTCACAAAGAGGACTGGTGCTCCCCATGGAGAGACACTTGGTCTGATATACTCTTTGTCCAACAATTCCTGTAATTGTATTTTTAATTTTGTCAGTTCTAGTAGACTCATTCGATAGGGTTCTTTTGAGATAGGGGTTGATCCGGGTAGTAAGTCTATGGAGAAATCTAATTCTCTCCTAGGAGGTAATTCTGGTATCTCTTCGACAAACATGTCTCTGAATTCAATTAAGACAACAAAGTCTTCTAATATCTTCTTTTTTCTAATAGATTCGTCACTTGGATGGCGTAAACTTAACATCCTTTCCTAATACATTTCTTGAGTTTCATCGCTAAAACTTGTCTGACTGATACAGGTTTTGGTATGCCTTGGGCTGTTCTAACAATGCCAAAATTATCTTTATAGCTAAGTACCTTTGTATAACAATCTAGTACTGCTTTGTGTTGTTCCAACCAATCCATCCCAATAATCATGTCATAAGATCTTAGTGGTAGGATGTTCAGATTGGTCCTTATCTTTTGACCATCTAAGTTGAACTCAAGATCAGAAATAAAGTTAACTACTTTTCTTTTAGTACCTGTTGCTAGTTGTACAAGCCAAGATTTTTCGTTCTTTTGTTTCTTAAGTTTATTCGAATCTACTACATCGGGAGTAATATAACTTAATGTAGCTCCAAGGTCAATTAAAGCAAAAATTCGAGTGTCGTGGATTTTACCTTCGACTTCTACCACTAAGCACTGGTGGTCAGCTTGTCGACCATCTATGGCTGCATTTATCCAATGCAGACTTCTACCCATGTCACCTACTATCGAGGCTTCCTGCAAATTGTGAACAACAGTTCTATTTGCTGCAATTAAACATGGACAGTTCCTCCTTAGATGAGGTTCTCCACACTCCCAACACTTTAATGGCTAGCGGGCATTGTCTCCAAACCTTTTCGTTCCAAGGTTCAAAGGTTTACCACTACCTTGCGTATTCGGGTGATTGGAGTGAAAATCCTTCCTTGGGAAACTTTTTGTTTCATTTTGATAAGGAGTTGGTTGGTATCCTTTCTTCCACTCGTGTGTTCCATCTTGTCTCTTATCCTTCCAAGTCTTGGGAAACTCTACCCGCTGTTTATACTGGTCATAGCACATTTGTGCCTTCCTGAATGACTCACTCAAGGATTTGGGGGTGTCAAACTCAATTCTGTCCTTGTAGGACTGTGGTAAACAGCTTAAGAATCGTTGGATTTTTACCTTATCCTCCCGGATGTATGGTACAAACCTTAGTAGTTCCAAAAATTTATTTATAAGGTCCTCCATCGTCATTTGTCCGAGTCGTAACTCATAGAATTCTTTCGTTTTCCTTTCATAATAGCTTTTAGAAAGGTATTGTTTCTTAAAATACTTCTTAAAGTCGGACCATTCCAACTGTTTCTCCTTTAGGCCCTTGGCTAGTTTCAGGTCCTACCACCAAATGATGGCCTTCCCCTTCAGATTGTAGATGGCCATTCCGACCTTCATGTTGCTGGAATAGTTATAGATTTGGAAGTATTTCTTGATGTCCAACAACCATGCCTCGGCTTCTTCTCCTGTCCTGGATTCTCCGTCAAAAGTAGCTGGTTTAATCCTTTTAAATTCTCCTTCAAGGTGGTCTATTTGTTTTCTTTTTTTGTCTGGTATGGTTTTGTCTTTAGTTGAAGGTGTCCCTTCAGACGAACTGTCTCTTTTTTCTGTTTTCGCACCAAAATTCTTGGAGGCCCTTTTGCTGAACTCTTCCTCATGGTTATCATCCTTTGGACTTTTCTTGGTTACTATACTACGCAACAAGACTTCGTTTATCTCTTGTTGTTCCTACTGTGCCTTCTTCAATTTTTCATTGTCGGCCTTGAAAACCTGTAGTTCAACTATAAGGTTTCTCATTGTTTCCAACGCCTCCGTGGGTGAGCTTCCATCACTATTATGTCTCGGATCTCCAGGAGGTCCTTGTTGTGGATTATCTTCCATCCTGATTTCTGCACCTTCTTGAGCTGCTCTTATTCAACACAAAACAGAAAAGCTTTCTGTTTGCAATTCACAAGATTTGTTAGTTTTCTCATAGATCAGAATATATATACTAAGCAATTAATGTGGCCCTGTTTAGGCCTAGTGTTGTAACTTTTTCTCTGATACCATATGTAATGTACCTCAAAATCACCATAAAAAAAAATTTATTTGTACATTTATCCTTGAAAAGTTTTGAGATCTCAAGCAAGTAAGCTTTCTGTTACAAAACTTGAGTTTGAAGGTTTGTTAGAGTCCTTATTGTCATCGAATTCCCTTACCATTCAACTTAAGTTTTCTAATCGATGATATAATGAGTATCTACTCATCACTTCAATGTTTAATTAAGATCCTGAAATTTATAACTACTCTCTTATCTGCTAGTACCTATAATACTACCACAGTCTTAACAATACAAGCAACTTTGCGGTTCTTATGACCAAAACCCTACATAAAAATATTACCCTATGTCTGCAATATAGTCGACTTGTAATCTGGTCTGTTACTCCCATACCCCTATCCGGGATGGAGATTCTCCAACGTTCTTTTACCAGTCCATTCATTACATTAATAGAGTTGTTCCCATACCAATAAGTTTCTTCTAAGTCCCTACCTCTTTGTCAAGAAAACAGAGGTCAATCGGGTTTCGATGACCACAAGTGCCGAACAAAGCAAAGGACCCTATTGTTTTGTCAAAATCCAAAATACGAAATGACTATGGGCCATCATTTCGGGGTTTCAGCATTCGGGGTTTCACGAGTATAAGAGTCGAACATCAACACACAACATTTCGGGGTTTCAAATACTAAACCACAATATATGACAATTCCCTAATTTTTGAAAGGTGAAAGGCTGTGGGACCACCACTTTGGGATTTCGGGTTTCAAGATTTCGGGATTTCAAGGTTTCAAATACTAAACCACAATATACGACAACTCCCGAATTTCCAAAAGGTGAAAGGGTGTGGGACCAACACTTCAGGATTTCGGGTTTCGGGACTTCGGGGTTTCAAATGACAAACCATAATACACATCAACTCCCGAATACCGAAAGGTGAAAGGGTGTGGGACCAACACTTCGGGATTTTGGGTTTCGGGGTTTTCAAATGTCAAACCATAGTACACATCAACTCTCGAATACCGAAAGGTGAAAGGGTGTGGGACCAACACTTCGGGATTTTGGGTTTCAGGGTTTTCAAATGTCAAACCACAGTGTACAACAATTCTCAAATTCCGAAAGCATAAAGACTTAAGAGTTTTACCCGCACAGAAGGAGCACAAAGTATAAAATCTTATGTATAAGGTAAATTCTATAATAATCACTCAGAGCCTCTTTTAATCAATGCATTAAACGTTAATAGTACTAGATCTGTGCATCTATGTAAATACATGATTAAGAATATCATTCTGTCAGAGTTTGGTCATTATAAATGATGTTGCGAGGGATCTGAGTTTGGTTTCCTCAGCATTTATCTACAGAGAGGATTTGTCTCATTGACGTTAATCACCTCCTTCCCTTACTTACTTATAGAAATATTATTACAGATTTCCTTCACATATATTCCCCACAATAAACAAAATGGAAAACATTACAGTTCCAATTTAATCAACACAATGCATCAAAAAAATCATTTAGACAGAGAATGGACATCATTCCAATTCGGATTTAACATAACATCGAAATAAAAACATAGCCATTCATAATAGAGAGGGCTACATCAACATATATGAATCCAATCCGCAGAAAGACAAAGGGAACAACCACGTTCCTCCCAACCATAGAACAAGGCAGCCAAAATCACTTGCCCGATTCACCCCCTAGCTTGACCATGAATCCATGAGGGCGAACTTGGAAACTCCTCCTCAGCTATGTCCTTCAATTCCAACAGTTATCCTCTTGCCTCACACTTACTCAACAGTGCTCATAACAGCAAGGCGATTCTGTTTCAACAAGATCCTCTTGCCTCACACTCAATCCGTAGTGTTCATAACAACAAAAGAGCTCAGGAATCCTTTCCCAGCATACTTGGCAGCGTCCTGCCTCCTCTCATATGTTATTTATCAATCTTTTTGCCCAGGTCTTTTCCCTCCTTTGGGGATTTTCACAGCTCTCATAATCCCTGATTTTTAGGGGCTGCCAGTGGCCAAATCTCTGATTTGCCACTTCTCATAATCAGCCTAGAGGTTGTTCCAACATGTTCCCCACTCATGGAGTCATGGTTAGCTGATTTTAACATGGCTGTTCCATTTGTCCTCCTGCAGTTAATATAAATATTTTGCTGTGATACAAGTGTAATAGTTCAAATAGTTAGTTGGGTCCAAACAGATCTCTACCCAACAGTCACAATAATTAAATACAATTATTAAATTCGAAAATCGGAATTGCCATAAATGGCAAAAATTTTCCAGATTCAAATTTACCAAAAACGGAAATAATTTTCCAGCACACAAAAATAAAATTATTTATTTTTTTGAGGGATGTCACAGTGCCATTATTGAGAAGGCTGGTTTGACAAAAATGAATTTGATAACAGGTACAATGAATGGTTTGGATGTTGCTCTATTTTTGGTAGCTAGGCCTGCAGACGGTAACACCCATATTAATCATGGATTGGAAAGAGGATACAAAGGATGATACACTTGTTAATGCATCCCCACTTGGAACCCACAATGGTTTTGCAAAATGACAACTATGAAAGTTTGCTAGCAAAAATAACACTACAATTAAGCATGAGTTACAAGCTTTGTGGTTCTAAGCCATTAGGGATTTTCTTTAAAGGTAAACCAAGATGTACAAAAGATTCTGAGTCTACAATGTGAACTACTAATAAATTTGAATAGGTCGAGAAATCTCTAAGTTAAGGAAGAGAGAATATATGAGCCCACAAAATGGGTAGGGACAAAAAAGAGAGACAAGAATGGTGTGTTGAAAGTTGGTACCAATAATTGATATGTAAAGGCTACAAATATTAAAAAATAAATTAAAATTAATAATATACTTACTATACTGGGGTAGCCAATTAATACTGGAGAATAAACCACAATTAATATTGGTGGGGGTGGGGGTGAAAATAGAGAAACGTATTATGCTTTCTCTATTATTCCCCCCACCATATGGGGGGGATAATCAAGAAAGAATAATATGTTTCTCTATTTTCTTCCCCAACCCCACCCTCATATGGGGGGAATATTAGAGAAAACATAATATGTTTCTCTATTATTCCCCCCACCCTCATATGGGGTTGTTTCTCTATTATTCCTCTCACCCCCACCCTCTTAGAGAAACATAGAGAAACATATTATGTTTTTTCTATTATTTCCCCTACAATATCGTAGGGGGAATAATAGAAAAAACATAATATGTTTCTTTATTATTCCCCCTGTTATCGCACAGTTTGTAGCTAGGTCAATGCATGTAAGATAGAAGGCCAAACTGGTGTAACAGGAACCTATCCCACCCAATGTCACCACGATGGGGAGTTTCTTTCTATTTAGGGAGGTTAGGACCAAGGTAGACGTCCCCGGTAACCTAGAGTTTTGAAGAGGCAAAAGTTTAAAATTCAAAAGTAAAGTTCCCCCTTCACAAGTCACCACCAAAAAAGATAGTCCCGGCTAAACAGCCAATAATGAAGTGTAGGCCCAAAGAAGAACACCTGCACAGGACAAAGCAAAAAAAAACCAATATATATGCAGGCTATGATTAATGGGTTAGTACTTCATAAGACTATCAATATATAAGCAATTACAACAATAAATATTGACGAAGTCAATGTTTGTTAATATAGCAATGAAATAATATCACTTCACCAATAAATATCAAGATGATGTAGCAACTAATGTATCCAATCAATCCCTTCTTCAATAAATGTTTTAAACACCATTCAATTGCCTATAAAATGAAAAATGTTGCATCAAGATGAAGTAACCAAGGGTGACGCCAGCCTTCTTAGGGTTAGTAGTTAGTTAGGGTTTCACTTTAGCAAAGGTTTTGAGAGTTGTTTGATCACTTTCACTTCAACACTGGAGGTCTAAGATCAGTGCCTAAGGGTTAATGGAGTCAATTTAGAAGAGGACGCAAGGGTTGAAGGAAACTAAGGACTGGAGGGAAGGTTTCTGAAGAGCTGCTATCGCAGGGCCTCAGAATCAAAACCCTAGGGGAGAGAGGCTCACTCTGGTGTTGCTAAAGAAAGGCCTCGTTCTCTCTCCTCCTTCCTTAGGTCAACTTGGCAAACAGATAGCAATAAAAATAAATCAAGACTAGAGAGTGTGGTGAGGGAGAGTGTCGCTAAGGCAAGGCTCTATCACCAAACCCTAGAAGCAGGATGGCCCTAGGTGTAGACAACCTAGGCCTAGGATGTCTCATCCTCCTTGACTTTAGAGAGTATGGCTAGCTCAGGGACAAGAAGCAATAAGAGTGTAGCTATGGCTAGGCTCTTCCTTCCTTCTTCAATGGCTGAAAATTTCTCTTTTAGGCGACATGAAACAAGGACCTACTTGTGTGCTTGTCACCTAGGGTATTTTATCAACAAATTATAAACATATGTAAGAATATAAGACTACAACCATTCAATCAAGAACTTTTGCAGAAAAAACACTTACATATCACCATGAAATAGCATGCAAACCCTAGTCGTAAACCTTACTTCAAGAGAAATGCCAAAAAATAGCGAGAAATTCCTTCCTTCAACAAGTGCACCTCACTAAATCAACAAAACTACCCAAGTAGGGTGAAAAATCAGACCTCACTAAATGAGTGAGTGATGTGTTATGATAAAATGAGAGCTAAAACTCCTCAATATATACTATATCAATGACCTTAATTAATTTTAGGTCATACAAATGGTCGACAAGACCACAATACTATTTTTACATTAAATTGTCAAATTAAAACCCTAACTGAGCTGTAAAAAAGGTAAAATCCCCTTCAAGGGAAGCGCTAACCCTTTTTAGAGCAGATGAGACATCCAGGAGCAAAATGTTAGCCCCCTAGGGGCCTCTCCAACATGCCACATGTGCCACTGCTGCCTAGTCTGCCTCCATGAATGTCCATGAAGTTGGATGGAATCTTGGTGAGGATGGGGGCGTCCAGAGCCTTCCAAGGCCAACATTCCACTGAAAAGGGGTCATTCCCCCTAGGTCAGGCTCCGCCAAAGTGCCTCTGATGGAACATCATCTTATTCTTCGGTGCAAGACCCTAATCAACCATTATCCTATCTCTGCCCCCTGATGGAGTCTCAGCATCCATCTGGTGGGCTCTTCAGCCCCATGGAGGTCCGACCTAATCATCTCCCCATGTGTACTGGTCCAAATGGTACCTGTCCGTCGAGCATGATCCTGCACATCAGAATCTATGCCCTCCATGGGATCATCAGTCACTGATATCATAACAATGTTAATCATGTTTCATCATCAATATTATCAAACATATGCATAAGACCCTAATACATTAGTCAATATCTCAAAGACATTACAAAAACCTACAATACAAGACTAGAGAAAAAGACAAGATCTTTTATTGGGCTAGTATCCACAAGAAAGAGGAAGTTTCTAGGAAGGTTTCATCCAAGCCATGTAAGTGAGGTGATGTGGCTGGGGATGTCCAGACATGTGGGTGAAGTGAGAGCCAGGGATGCATGATGTTATCTGTGGGTGCCTTTGTAGAAGGTGAGTCGTACCTGTCATGGATGCAATTTTTCCAAGCCCGCTCTTGCCTTTATTCTTTTCTTTTATTTGCTTTTTCTTCTTATTTTTCTTTTATTCAAGGGCTAACCAGAAAAAACTGCCTTGGCATGGTGACCAGAGCTGACAGTGTTACCCACAAGTACTTTCACAGAGATGAGAAGGTTGGCTTGTGATGAGACCCCCTTTCCCTTGGCCATGCAGCCAAAGGTCACTTCCCTGGCATGGTAACCAGATGGTGGCAATGTCATACTGTTAGGTACCTATGAACCTAATAGGTTGGTTCGTGATGAGACTCCCTATCCTCTTGACTAGGTCTTGTTTGTATTTCCCGAGTCCCTCTTGTTTCTTACTGAGAGGCTTTTTATTGCCTTCTCAGGGATCCCTGGGCAAAGCATCTCAAGGTTTTATTTCTAGGCTTTTATCTTTTACTAGCTGCTTTTACTTTCTGGTCCTTTAGCCCCTTCTTCCCACAAGATAAGGTGCAATCCTACAAACAGGTCAACCCAATGCCCGAACAAGGGGAATGGGACAGGTGAATGGGAGATAAGATTAAATAGTGGTGCTATGATGGGAGCGAACGATGGCTTTTCAGAAATCCTCTAGTGGCAAACCTAGACCTATGGGCATAGGCTTGCTAGGATACCCTGTCAATCTCCCAGAGCATGGTCAAGTGGGCTAATGTAAGATCCAAGTAGTTGTTAGAGATAAAAGGAATCAGATGCATATATTTAAAAGTTTTAATGATCAAAAGTGACACATACCATGATACCTGGACCAATTACCTCATGAAGCAAGAACCTCGTCTGATACAAGACCAAGCCGATAGTGATGGATGTTGTTGTTGTTGACAAGATAAAGTTGATGGAAGAAGAAAAGGGTGGGCCCTCCAGGGCCATGCTTAGGTCAATCCTGCTCTCGATACTCCATGTCTAGGACCTGTGGGCCTCGAGACATGATCTTCTAGTTATCCCTAAAAATCAGGGATAACATCTGGCTCCAACTCGGGTACATGTGCTCATCGTAGAGCACATGAGAAACTCAGCATCTCTAGCATAACCTACAGACCTGCTCAAACTCGATAGGGGCATCAGTAACAAAAATGGGGTAGTAATTCCACCCCAACATACATAGAGATATATATATAGACTGAAAGAAAACAATCAATAATGCAAATGTGAAAGCAAACTAACATGAAATGCAAATGGTATAATACACGAATACAAAATGCCTACTTACCTGTACTTACCTGTGAAGTCAGGTTACCCCATCTTGGTGGGGTTTGAGGAGGTGCCCATTGATGGGCATTGTGTGCCTTCATCCCTCCAATGTAGACAGGTAATAAGAGTCATTAACTCACTTTCTTCCAACCTTAAAAGGGCCAAGCCAAAATTGATTGTTTCCTTTGATATTAGTAGGCTTCCCTTTATTGGCATCCCACATCCATACTACGTCCCCCTCCTTGTACTCTCTGACTTTGAAATTTGTCGTTCCTTGAACAACCCTGGTGTATTGTGTAGAGGGAGGTGGGTGGGATTCTACTACAAAGATTTCCTGCTGCGAAGGACGAATCTGTACATCATCGTCCACTTTCTTTAGTATTTTCGTAGTCTCAGATTCCTGGCCTTTGAACTCGTCAAGGAGTTGTTGGTATTCCTCTTTCTTGATCCATTTAATCTTATTAGAATTTTCCTCCTTTGTAAAAGGTGTATCTTCTAGAGAATATTTATGAGGAGTCTATCTAGTTTTGTCACGTGCTTTATCATCTTTGATGGAATCACTGGGCTCTTGCAGATAAGTTGTAGTCACAGGTACATTCTAGATATTACCAATAGTTCCATCTTTCAATGGTCCATCTGATCCTTGGAAAAAGTTGTCAAATCGCTCTTTGACAGATGGTACCTTGAGGACTTCTCTCAAAGGGATGGTTACAAACATATTGGATAATGCCTCTTCAAGGTCAAAGTTAAGGTTAACCCTTTCGGTCTTGGATGTTTTAGGAAAGATTACATCCAAAGGTGGGTTTTTTGTTTGGTCAGCAGCAAGTTGGTTCAACTTCTTTCTTCTATACACCTAGAACTCTTGTTTCTTTAGCCTTTCTTTTGATTCTTGGTCTAGTTTGTTTATTACTGCTATTTTGGCTGACCTGGCCGCTTCTTTTATGGCCTCTTGATGCTCTTCAGCGGTGATATTTATTTGATGACCTTCTATGATGTGGCCTATATTGTTCACTTGTTGATGGCCACCATTACTGTAAGGACACTCATGTTCCCAATGTGCTTCACTGCATTGAAAACACTAAGGGTTGTCATCCACAATGATGGTGCTTGGAACTTCTATGTCTTTGAAAACATCTTTGTTCCACTCAACGATATTACTTACTCTTTGTACTAGATAGCCATCTTCATCCGAATCTTCAGAGATATTAGAGGCATCATCGGGATAATCACCCCAATCTGTGTCTTCTTCTGTCAAGGGAAAAGTGGGGCCATCTTGAAACAAGTATGGATCAATTGATTTGTAATCACTAGGTCTAAGATCATCTATTAATGATAAAGAGGGATTTTTCTCATCTTGCTCAAATTGACCAGTCTGTAATAGTATGGGAGTCCCCTCAAAAGATAATTGGTCATTCGGGTCTAGCTTTGTCAAAAAATGAACAATTTCGCGAATTCTTTTAACCCTTTGCAAGATACAGGACATACTAGTTTCTAAGTTGTTTCCATTATGCACCCGGGGCTCTTCAGACCTATTGGTTTCACTCATGTCTTGATTTTCCAACATTGGTGTGTTCAATACAAACAAGGAATCTTCAAAGTTAAGCTTTTTATGAGTGGCCACACTCAAATCCTCGCATGGTTCACATTGTATTGAGACGTTTGAGACATTGCTAATGTTTGAGAATGTTGTGTTCCATTTTCTTTTGGGAGGCATGAGTTTTACCTCCAGAATTTCTGGGAAATTGGGTTCATCTTCGGTGATCTCCTCATGACTAGATTCCCAAGGGTCATTATTGTATGAGAGATTGACTTGATGGATGTAGTCTTTGAATTCCAGGTTCTTCTCAATCTGACAAGCAAAATCTTGTGCTTCTTCTAGAGTCAAGGGTGACCGATCTTTGAGAGTAAACTGCAAAACTCCTTCCAACGAGTTCAAGTAGTGCTGGAGGAAAACTTCTTCTGAGAAACTAGGTCTAATCTTTTTGAGGAGAAGGTTGAACCTATCATTGAAATCCCTAATGCCCTCGCTAGAGGCTTTGCAAATATCAGTATATTGAGAGTAAAGGGAATTCATGCTTTCTTTTTCACACTAGTCTTTCTTGAAGGCTTGTTCAAGATCTTCAGGGGTTTTGATGCTTCATTTTAGGAGTTTGTTAACCCATCTTCTAGCACTTCCGGTGAGTGAGCTCACAAAGAGCCTTAAAAAGACATCGAGGTGTTTTTGTCCGGATTGGTGAAACTAGAATGCATCACAGAAGTCGTTCCAATGAGAGTTTCCATAGGATCCATCTTCCCCTGAAAACTTAGGTATCCAGGACTCGACCTTATTGGGTAGATCATGTAAACCCCCTTGGGTGTTAGGTAAGCTTAAAGGGCCAAAGAGTTCTTTATGAGACCACTTGGGAGAACTTATAGGGGTGACAGGATTTGTGGAGGTCACAGTAGTAGATGAAAGTATATACTGACGCCCACTATGGGTCGTCATTAGCTATTTGTGGAGTTGCCAGATGATTTGCTTGAAATCATCAAAGAAAAGGGAAAACACCCTAGTGGAGTCACCAGGTAAGCTTATAAGATAAGGCTCTTGAGGCAAGGCTTACCGAAAAGTGTCATTTTGAGGAGAATTGACTCAGTGTTCCCCAACAACGACACCAAAATGTTATCGCACAGTTTGTATCTAGGTCAATGGATGTAAGATAGAAGGCCAAATTGGCATAACATGAACCTATCCCATCCAATGTCACCACGATGGGGAGTTTCTTTCTATTTAGGGAGGTTAGTCCCAAGGGAGACGTCCCCGGTAACCTAAATTTTTGAAGAGGCAAAAGTTTAAAAGTCAAAAGTAAAGTTCCCCCTTCACAGGTCACCACCAAAACAAATAGTCCCGGCTAAATAGCCAATAATGAAGTGTAGGCCCAAAGAAGAACACCTGCCCGAAACAAAGCAACAACAAACCAATATATATGCAAGCTATGATTAATGGGTTAGTACTTCATAAGACTATCAATATATAAGCAATTATAACTACAAATATTGATGAAATTAATGTTTGTTAATATAGCAATGAAATAATATCACTTCACCAATAAATATCAAGATGATGTAGCAATCAATGTATCCAATCAATCCCTTATTCAATAAATTCTTTAAACACCATTCAATTGCCTATAAAATGAAAAATGTTGCATCAAGATGAAGTAACCAAGGGTGACGTCATCCCTCTTAGGGTTAGTAGTTAGTTAGGGTTTCAATTTAGCAAAGGTTTTGAGAGTTGTTTGATCACTTTCACTTGAACGTTGGAGGTCTAAGATCAGTGCCTAAGGGTTAATGGAGTCAATTTAGAAGAGGACGCAAGGGTTGAAGGAAACTAAGGACTGGAGGGAAGGGTTCTGAAGTGCTGCTATGGCAGGGCCTTAGAATCAAAACCCTAGGGGAGAGAAGCTCACTCTGGTGTTGCTAAAGCAAGGCCTCATGCTCTCTCCTCCTTCCTTAGGTCAACTTGGAAAACAACTAGCAATAAAGATAAATCAAGACTAGAGAGTGTGGTGAGGGAGAGTGTTGCTAAGGCAAGGCTCTATCACTAAACCCTAGAAGCAGGACGACCCTAGGTGTAGATAACCTAGGCCTAGGACGTCTCCTCCTTCTTGACTTCAGAGAGTACGAATAGCTCAGGGAGAAGAAGCAATAAGAGTGTAGCTATGGCTATGCTCTTCCTTCCTTCTTCAATGGCTGAAAAATTCTCTTTTATGGGACATAAAACAAGGACCTACTTGTGTGCTTGTCACCTAGGGTTTTTTATCAGCAAATTATAAACATATGCAAGAATATAAGACTACAACCATTCAATCAAGAAGTTTTGCAGAAAAAACACTTACATATCACCATGAAATAGCATGCAAACCCTAGTTGTAAAGCTTCCTTCAAGAGAAATGCCAAAAAATGCCAAGAAATGCCTTCCTTCAACAAGTGCGCCTCACTAAATCAGCAAAACAACCCAAGTAGGCCGCAAAAATCAAACCTTAATAAATGAGTGAGTGATGTGTTATGATAAAATGAGAGCTAAAATTCCTCAATATATATTGTATCAATGAACTTAATTAATTTTAGGTCATAAAAATGGTCAACAAGACCACAATATTTTTTTTACATTAAATTGTCAAATTAAAACCCTAACTGAGCTGTAAAAAAGGTAAAATCCCCTTCAAGGGAGGCACTAGCCCCTTTTAGGGAAGACGAGACATCCAGGAGCAAAATGTTAGCCCCCTAGGGGCCTCTCCAACATGCCACACGTGCCACTACTGCCCAGTCTGCCTCCATGAATGTCCATGAAGTTGGATGATGTCATGGTGAGGATGGAGGTGTCCAGAGCCTTCCAAGGCCAACGTTCCACTGAAAAGGGGTCATTCTCCCTAGGCCGGGCTCCCCCAAAGTGCCTCTGATGGAACGTCCTCTTATTCTCTGATGCAAGACCCTAATCAACCATTGTCCTGTCTCTGCCCCTTGATGGGGTCTCAACATCCATATGGTGGGATATTCAGCCCCATGGAGGTCCGAACTGATCATATCCCCATGTGTACCTATCCAAATGGTACCTGTCCGTCGGGCATGATCTTGCACATCAGAAGCTACACCCTCCATGGGCTCATCAGTCACCGGGATCATAGAAATGTTAATCACGTTTCATCATCAATATTATCAAACATATGCATAAGACCCTAATACATCAGTCAATAGCTCAAAGACATTACAAAAGCCTACAATACAAGACTAGAGAAAAAGGAAAGACATCCTATTGGGCTAGTATCTTCAAGAAAGGGGAAGTTTCCAGGAAGGTTTCATCCAAGCCGTGTAAGTGAGGTGATGTGGTTGGGGATGTCTAGACATGTGGGTGAAGTGAGAGCCAGGTATGCATGATGTTATCTGTGGGTGCCTCTGTAGAAGGTGAGCCATAACTGTCATGGACGCAATTTTTCCAAGCCCGCTCTTGCCTTTATTCTTTTCTTTTATTTGCTTTTTCTTCTTCTTTTTCTTTTATTCAAGGGCTAACCAGAGGACACTGCCTTGGCATGGTGACCAGAGATGACAGTGTTACCCACAAGTACTTTCACAGAGATGAGAAGGTTGGCTCATGATGAGACCCCCTTTCCCTTGGCCATGCAGCCAAAGGTCACTTCGCTGGCATGGTAACCAGATGGTGGCAATGTCATACTATTAGGTACCCATGAACCTAATAGGATGGCTCGTGATGAGACCCCCTATCCTCTTGACTAGGTCTTGTTTGTATTTTTCGAGTCTCTCTTATTTCTTACTGAGAGGTTTTTTATTGCCTTCTAAGGGATCCCTGGGTGAAGCATCTCAAGGTTTTATTTCTAGGCTTTTATCTTTTACCAGTTGCTTTTACCTTCTGGGCCTTTAGCCCCTTCTTCCCACGAGATAAGGTGAAATCCTACAAACAGGTCAACCCAATGCCTGGACAAGAGGAATGGGACAAGTGAGTGGGAGATAAGATGAAATAGTGGTGCTATGATGGGAGAAAACGATGGCTTTTCAAAAATCCCCCAGTGGCAAACCTAGACCTATGGGCACAGGCTTGCTAGGATACCCTGTCAATCTCCCAGAGCATGGTCAAGTGGGCTAATGTAAGATCCAAGCTGTTGTTAGAGATAAAAGGAGTCAAATGCATATATTTAAAAGTTTTAATGATCAAAAGTGACACATACCATGATACCTAGACCAATTACCTCATGAAGCAAGAACCTCGTCTGATACAAGACCAAGCCAATGGTGATGGATGTTGTTGCTGCTGACAAGATAAAGCTGATGGAAAAAGAAAAGGGTGGGCCCTCCAGGGCCATGCTCAGGTTAATCCTACTCTCAGCACTCCATGTCTAGGACCTGTGGGCCTCGAGACATGATCTCCTGGTTATCCCTAAAAATCAGGGATAACACCCCCCACCCCCATCCTCATATGGGGGGAATGGGGGGGATAATAGAGAAAACATATTATGTTTTCTCTATTATTCCTCCATATGAGGGCGAGGTTATGTTTTCTCTATTCTTCCCCCATATGAGGGTGAGGGTGAGAGTGGGGGTGGGGGGAATAATAGAGAAACATATTAGGGTGGGGTGAGGGAGGGGGGGAAGGAGTGGGAATAATAGATCAAACATAATATGTTTTATCTATTATTTCCCCCTACCCTAATATGTTTTCTCTATTATTTCCCCCACCCTCACCCTTATATTGGGGGAATAATAGAGAAAACATATTAATTTTTTTTCTCTATTATTCCCCCCATATGAGGGTGAGGGTGGGAGTAATAATAGAGAAAACATATGAATAAGTTTTCTATGTTATTCCCCCGACCCTCAACCCTACCCATACATTTTCTCTATTATGTCTCCGACCCCCACCCTCACCCTCCTATGGGGGAAATAATAGAGAAAACATAATATGTTTCACTATTAATCCCCCCACTCCCACCCTCATTTGAGAATTATATTTTCTCTATCTCACCCTCACTCTCATATGAATAATAGAGAAAACATAAAATGTGTACTTTATTATTCTCCCCACCCTCACCCTCACCCTCACCCTCATAATATGTTTTCACTATTATTCCCCCCACACCCACCCTCATATGAGGGTGTGTTTTCTCTATTATTCCCCCTACCCACCCTCATAATATGTTTTCACTATTATTCCCACCACCCCCATGATGTGGACAAGAAATGTGGCTCCTCTAAAAATAAATGTGTCAAATAAGATGATGATAGTACTTGCACAAGATGGAAATAAGATATCAATAGCTCTCATTAAATCTAGCATATAACAAGAAGTTAGTTTTTTTCATAAATCATTTAATTAGAAGAAGGTAAAACATATTAAAAAAATTTCCGTTTTTACTTCAATTGAAAAAACATTGAAAAAACAATTGAAATTTTATTTTAATTTTCATTTACATAAGAAATAAATTTTAAAAACATGAAATAATTTTTAAAACCTCAATTTTGATCCCTGGTCGGTATCCCATAATGGGACGCCTATCGGAATAATAATTGGAAACCACCATTAGCTACCTTCCATTCTCAAGGCATAGGGTGTGAGTTGTGATTCTCCTCAGCCATATTGATTTTCCCACTCTCATAAGAATAGTAATGAGCATCTAACATAGGACACTCATTGTCTACCGAATCTGTTTTTCCTCGTTTACAAAAACGATACTCTTCGTTCTTTAACATGTTAGTTCTCCTTTTTCCCCATGTGGTTCAACCGTTATTGATATATAAAACGAATGACGCATTCACTCATTGGACTAGTATGTGGTTGCTTCCTACTCATTTTGAATTCTTCTCTACTTCTCCATAATACAAAATGCTTGTCGCAATACTGAACCACTATTTTATAGATAACGTAACTCATAATTTGTTAAATATAATGTAACCTCAATAGGCTGACTGTACACTGCCAGTTGTCCTGGCCAGGTGTACTTTCTTTTCTTGATTTGATTGAGCCTATTTTGCTCAGCTATTTTCCTTTTGCACAACACTTCTTCATTAACTCTTCTCATTGTACTTTCTCCTTACATTCTCAATATACTGAATACTATTTTTGTTCTATTCTTTCTCTCTACATTTCTTGCTTCACAATTTATCATGGTATCAGAGCACCAACTGTAAGCCTCTTCACACAAGCTGGAGAGCAACACGATCCTCACATCGCATAGCTTAAATCGACATCCAGAGCACGGGACACAGCTTTTTCACAATGCTTGGAGAGCTGTCCGCCATCCGCTCAAAAGATCATCACAGGAAACTCCCACGAGGAAGCATAGCGTTATACGCTCGAAAGATCGAGGAAGCAGAGACTGCAGAAGGAGAAATTTTAAATATTCATGAACAATTTCAGATTCGTCAAAGATTCATGAAGAAGAGCTGCAAGAGGCAGGAACATTTGAAGAATTCAAAGAAATTTGTTCAAATTAGTGAAAGATTGTTGAAGAAGGCAGAATCGTTTAAAGAATTTCGGGAATTCTCTCAAATCCATCAAAGATTGTTGCAGAGAACAGAATGCTTCAAAGAATTCGTGTAATTCTTTCAAATCTGTGAAAGATTCATGAATTTTCTTCCGCAGGAGAGAATCTTTGCAAGAATAGCAAAGAACTCATGAAAGAAACCAAGAACGAGCAATCGCAGTGGTAAGATCTGTCCCACGATCAGATCTGAGGCGAAAATTCAGTTCAGAAGGGATGAGGAGAGCGCAAAAAAGGCAAAAGAATTACAACCGTTGGATTTTGCGCAGAGGATCGATAGTCGTCGGATCCATGAGAAAGTGCACGAGGCTTAGTCCTCTGGAGCGCACAAGAGAAATTTTGACTTGCGAAGTCACAAAATCGTTAGGATTGTCCATCAAGGGACACGCGGCGAGATCTCGGCATTTCGTTGACTCGCAGGGTGTAAAGGTCAGAAGACTGCCGTGAGAATTCACGAATTGCGAAATCCTGATTCATTCTAGACCGTTGGATCGAGAAATATCGTGAGTCGTTGATTTAATGCTATTGTGAAATCGGAAATCAAGAGTTGGACGAGCAAAGGAGATTGCACTCCAAACCCCGATACGCGAAATCCCGAAATCATCTCAACCGTCCATCAATTAGGATACGTGGCAGCAGATCCAAGCGCCATCAAAATTTTGGCATTTTGGAGTTCGGGATATTGGAGGTCTTTTTGACGAAGTTCGGGACACTCTACGGCGAAAGTCCCTAAATCCCGAAAAGATCACGACTGTGCATTCGTTAGGACACGTGGTAGAACATCCAAGCGCCATCAAAATTTTGGCATTTTGGAGTTCGGGATATCAGAGGTCTTGTTGACAAAGTTCGGGACACTCCATGGAGAAAGTCCTGAAATCCCGAAAAGATCACAGCCGTCCATTCATTGGGACACGTGGCGGAGATCGAGGAAACCATCAGTATTTCGACTACCGGGGTTTCAAGTTGACAGAGGATTTGTGTCACCGGGGGTCGCAAGTCGCGAAATCACGAAACGCAGGAGGACCGTCCATCTTGAGGAGACGTGTGGCAGCAATCCAAGATTTCGAGAGATTTTTCGAAAGGAGAAGGACTCTTTGCCATTTCGGCATTCCACGTATCGGTATTTCAGGGGTCTAGAGGACAAGAGATCAGGTGCTTGAGTCGCAAAACCCCGAAACAAGACTGTGGTCTTATGAGTAGTGGCCACATGGACCAAGGCATAACTCATGGGGCTAATGCAATAAAGGTCATTTCGGCATTTCGGCCATCCAAGAGACAGGAGGTTGGGCGCTTTGCATCATAAAACCCTGAAATAGGACTGCGGTCATATGGGAAGCGGTCACATGGACCGGAGGTATAGCCTTGGGGCTAATTGTTGTTAAATCCATTTTGGCAAATCGACATTTCGGAGATCGGAACAACGAAGGGTCAATGACTCTTGACATCGGGAAATAGGAAGTCCCGAAACGCAAAATCTTGAAAAGGCGTTTGAATAAGCGCAGGGATATTTCGGATTTCAGCAAATTGAGGGACAGAGAAATTACTAGACCTGGTTTAAGCACAAGAAATAGGTAAACACAAAAAATTTTCAATTTTTTTTTTTCTGTTTTGTTCAAATTCTTTAAATATGGTAACGTCTAGCAATTTAGGACCAACTCAAGGTCCGATTCTTCTTGGAAAGAACTATGAGTTTTGGTCTCTTCGAATGAAATCCTTCTTGCAAGCACAAGAGTGTTGGGATCCATTGGATCTTAGATATGTGGAACCAGATTCAACAGACCTTGCCGCCATGACAAACCAGCAGAGAATTGCTCAGGCAACTTAGAGGAACAGAGAAAATAAAGCTAAATTCTAGATTCAAAATTCTGTGGATGATTCGATTTTCTCAAAAATCACAGGCACTGGTACTTCAAAACAGACCTGGGACATCCTTAAATCAGCCTACCAAAGCAATGACAGGGTCAAAACAGTCAAACTGCAGACCTTGAGGACGCAATTCGAGACTTTAAGAATGACAGAGTCTGAAAATGTGGATCAGTTTATGACCAGAGTCATGGGAATCGTGAACCAGATCAGATTGATTGGTGAAGCCATCACTGATCAATGCATTGTTGAGAAAGTCCTCAGAAGTTTACCAAATAAATTTGAAATGGTTGTTACAGTAATCCTTGAATCCAAGGATCTGTCACATTTTTCAACAGATGAACTGACTGGTTCCCTGGTGACACATGAGACCAGACTGCATCTCATAGATGAGTCAATCGCCAATGCCTTCAAAACTCAATTCTCCTTCAGCAGAGGGAGAGGTAGAGGTCACCAAAGACGAGGGAGTACTGCAAGTGACCAACACTTGAATGGAGGTAACAGAAAACAGAGCCAGCATCAAAATTTTCAAGGTCACAGACAACAACACCAGAATCATAATTTTCAGCCTCAAAGAGGCAGAGGGAGAAGATCAAATGACAAATCAAGCATACAATGCTATTATTTCAAAAAATATGGGCACTATGAATCTGAATGTCGGAAGAAGTAGGCAAATCATCTCTCAGGCAGAGCACATGTGTCAAATCATACGGGAGAAACCTCAAGAGGTATGTTTCTCTCGTGCCAAAAGACTGAAGAACAACCTAAAGATCTCTGGTTGTTGGACAGTAGATGCAACAATCACATGACAGGTAACAAAGATTTACTTTCATCCATTGATTCTTCAATCTCATTTGATGTTACACTTGGAAATGATTCCTTAGTCAAAGTTCAAGGCAAAGGAACTGTACCTATTCTTACTAAACAAAATGAAAAGAAAGACATAAACAATGTCTATCATGTTCCAGATCTGAAACATAATCTGCTAAGTGTAGGACAAATCATTGAACATGGCTATAAGGTGATCTTTGAGGGAGCATCTTGCAAGATATATGACAAAATCCCAAGCAGAAAATTGATTTATGAAATCCACATGACTCAGAATAGGATGTTTCCCCTTACACTCAGAACTGCAAATCTGATTTAACCATATGCACAAAGTGCATCCACTCTGAATGAAACAATGGTTTGGCATACAAGATTTGGACATCTACCCTTTAAGAGTCTAAGTCTTCTTCAGAAGCACTCCATGGTCAAAGGTCTTCCCATCTTCAAAGAACAAAATTCCCCATGTGAGTCTTGCATACTTGGAAAACATAAGAGAACTAGTTTTCCATAGTCATCCAATCAAGCCGAACAACATCTCTAACTAGTTCACACTGACCTATGTGGACCAATGCAAACAGAGTCAATAGGTGGTAGCTTTTAATTTCTAACGTTTATTGATGATTTTAGCAAGAAAATTTGGATCTATTTTCTCAAACACAAATCTGAAACTTGTGCAAAATTCAAGGAATTCAATGCAGAAGCTGAAAAACAGAGTGGCAAATATATAAAAGCACTCAGGTCCGATGGAGGAGGAGAATACAACTCCAATGAATTTGCAAATTTCTGCAAATCACAAGGCATTATCATGCAAACAACAGCCAGGTATACTCCACAACAGAATGGAGTGGCTGAAAGGAAAAATCAGACAATAATGAATATGGCAAGAACACTTCTCAAAGAGAAAAGTTTGTCAAATATTTTTTGGGCTGAAGCAGTAGCATGCTTAGTTTATCTCTTGAATAGATCTCCAACCACAAGTCTAAAGATGAAAGTCCCTCAAGAAGCATGGAGTGGGACAAAGCTAAATGTTGCACATCTAAGGACATTCAGATGCATAGCATACGCTCACATACTTTCCGAATTAAGGAAGAAACTGGACGATAGAAGTGAGAAATGTATCTTTACTGGATATAGTGAAACATCTAAAGCCTACAGGATTTACAACCCAATCTCCAAGAAACTAATTCTCAGCAAAGAGGTAAAATTTCTGGAAAATCAATTCTGGAATAAATAAATAAAACAGCAACTGGACAGTCAAAATCCATCGCTGCCAAGTTCTGAAAACACGGAAAATTCAGGACAGCAAATACCTCTACCTGTTCTTCCAAGATTGTAGGTACAAGGATGACCTGAAAATTCTCAGGATAACTCAACTTTAAGCAGAGACTCATCCTCTGAAATTCAAAATCAAAGAACTCGAAGTTTGAGAGAAATCCTTCAGCAATTGGACGACTTTGAACAGGGCAACCTTTTTGCTTTAATGTCATGTCAACCTACATCTTTTAAGGAAGCCGCTAAGGAGCCACATTGGGTTCAAGCCATGAACCAAGAAATTGACTCCATTGAGAAGAACAAGACATGGGATCTTGTTGATTTGTCAAGTCACAAGAAAAGTATTGGTGTCAAGTGGGATTACAAAACTAAACTCAATGAAAAAGGGTAGATCGAAAAACACAAGGCAAGACTTGTTGCCAAAGGATTCTCACAACAACCTGGTACTCATTATGGTGAAACTTTTTCTCCAGTAGCAAGATTAGACACTGTAAGAACTCTATTAGCCATAGCAGCCCAACATAAATGACAAGTATACCAGATGGATGTCAAGTCAGCTTTCCTAAATGGTTTTTTAGAAGAAGAAGTTTATGTCGATCAACCACCTGCATTTGAAGTCCAAGAGCAGCTAGCCAAAGTATATCGGTTGAAGAAAGCCTTGTACGGCTTAAAGCAAGCTCCAAGAGCTTAGTACAACAGAATTGACACTTATCTGATAAAAAATGGTTTCAGCATAAGTCAAAATGAGCCAACTCTTTACACAAAAATTGATCAGCACGGTAAAATTTTGATTGTATGTTTATATGTTGATGACATGATATATACTGGAAATCTTGAATTAACCAATTTTAAACATGCCATGCAATCTGAGTTTGAGATGACAGATCTTGGCATCATGAAATATTTTTTGGGAATTGAGGTTGATCAATCAACCAAAGGCATTTTTGTCTGTCAGAAAAAATATGCACCAGACATCATAAAAATATTTTGCATGGAAGAATGCAATCCAGCAGAAACCCCTATACCTCTAGGCACAAAATTGAGCAAGAAAGATGAAGGCCCTACAATGGACCCTACCTTGTACAAAATTTTAGTAGGCAGTGCGTTGTATCTTACAGCAACTAGGCCTGATATTATGTATGCAGCCAGCCTTGTTTCCATATTCATGGAATCCCCCAAAGATTTTCATTGGAAAATGGCGAAACGGATTCTGAGATATATTGCAAGGACTTTCAATTTTGGCTTATGGTACACTAAATCTGATAGTAATCAACTTTCTTGTTACACAGACAGTGATTTTGCAGGCAGCCTAGATGACAAGAAAAGCACCTCAGGGCATATTTTTCACCTGAGCACGAACCTGATTTCATGGGCATCAAAGAAACAACCAATTGTATCAATATCTTCTGCAGAGGCAGAGTATGTCGTTGCTACCTCAGCTTCTTTTTAAGCTATGTGGCTGAGAAGAATATTGAAAGATATGTCACATACAGAAAATGATCCAACTCCTATTTTCTATGACAATACTTCAGCAATAGCTCTATCCAAAAATCATGTGTTTCACAAGAAAAACAAACACATTGACACTCACTTTCACTTCATCTGCGAGCTAGTCAATAATGGTGATATTGCACTTCAATTCTGTGGTTCTCGAGATCAGCTTGCAGATATCTTCACAAAGCCACTGGGAAAATCTGTTTTTGATTTTCAGAGACAACACTTGGGCATAATCAGTGCTGATGTTTGTAACTGTTGAGTTTAAGAGGGAGTGTTAAATATAATGTAACCTCAACAGGCTGACTGTACACTGCCAGCTGTACTTTCTTTTCTTGATTTGCTTGAGCCTATTTAGCTCAGCTATTTTCCTTTTGCACAACACTTCTTCATTAACTCTTATCATTGTACTTTCTCCTTACATTCTCAATATACCTAATATTATTTCTGTTCTATTCTTTCTCTCTGCATTTCTTGCTTCACAATTTATCATAATTCAAGTCTTAGTAGTCATACATTATGGTGGCCGTCCCCATTAGTCAACATGTCTTACCTGTCTTTATCGTTATCTTCTCTTCACTTGCAACGTGCAATGAAATGCGATCGAGAGCAATATTATTATTATTATTTAATACTGTTCAGTATCGTGCATGGAAAAATCCTGCCACAGCTTTGTTGCTTGTTGTGCGGACCAGTTTGTAAAAATGGCTTCCAGCTGTCATAGTGCACACCGCCTCCTTCCAGTTGCGTGTATACTCGACGTGCCCGACTTTTCAACGGAATGGGTTCGATCAACAATTATACAAATTCTTTCTCACCAAAATCAGATTTATGACAATCGAGAAAATCCTCACATGAAAGAATACTCATACGCACGGTGGCCTGCCATTCTCTCCGGCATACGAAATGGAGACCGATGCGACGTCTCCGACATCGGGCTCCCATCCCGTAGAACGCCGCGGCCGGCCAAGCTCCCGTCCTCCGTTTCAGCCTCCTCCTCTTCCCTCCGTTTCAGCCTCCTCCTCTTCCCTCGCCAAGCTCCCTTTCTCCGTTTCGGCCTCCTCTGCCGCCATGCCATGCATGATTGGATCACGCTTATGAAATTTAAAATTTAAATTTCATAAAGCCCGCTCGTTTCTTGGCTCCTTAAGTTCGTCTTTGCAGCCATATGCATTGCTGCGTCTTCTGCGCAGAGTCCCTGGCGGTTTTACATTTAGAATTATCAAAATTACCAGATCAGGGATCACCGTCGAGCAGGAGATGGCGACTTCTGCACCGCCCATCGCTGCCGCCTGCACTGCCAACGCGAATACCAGAACTTTCCTTCCTTTCGGATACCCAATCCCTTTGTTCGCTTTGATTTGGGACTCGTAGGCTTCCTGATCGGATTAGAATTAGGGATTCCAATTATATTGTATTGCAGAGGCTGGACGGTATGGAATTCAAAGCAGTGACTCTTCATGTTACAGTTATGGTAATGGTGGTGTCGTTGACATATGAGACGGCTTCAGCTCTTCCCAAATACCCATCGCTTCAGTTCTTCAGTTCTGAAACCTCATCCCAAATACCCATCGCTGCACTTTTCTGGTAACATATTTGCTTCTCATCTGCCAAGCTTGTCCAATGTTACGAATCTATGGCTTTTTTCATATGATTGGTTTACTTTTATGCAGGTCGCAGATTTCGCATTGGAACAATCCATGGAAAATAGGTGATCTATGTAAGATGTGGTGTAGGAATGGTACTGTGATCCCAAACCCTTTTAAACCCATTGAAATATCCATGGTACTGGATCGCAGCAGGGGAGAGAATCCAATCGCCATATTTGGGCCCCGGGCAGCTAGGAATGCTGTCATGGCCACACTAGAGTTCATCAAGAGATTACCCAAATCTTCTCTTGTTACATAATCAAACACAAATTCTATGTTTTTGAAAAACAATCAATAGAGCATAGTAAATATGAAATGTGTCAGAGACGTAAATTTGAAAAACTACTTTGCCTAAGCTGCATCCTATGCAAGAGATTGAAACATTGGATCAAACTCTCTGCCAAATTTTACCATTAAAGTTCACAATTTATAGAACATAATGGCAAAAAATAGATTAGAACATATGCTTAACTTTATTCATGTGGCCAAAGATTTTTTATAGTTTTATAATGGGTCTAATCAACTAACTATCTAATGGAAAGAAACAATAAACCAAATGAGTGTATGTTGAAGGATGGAAGAAAAGATAAATAATGCTGGCGATTATCATGTGGAATTTCTCTTATAGGTCGAAGTTGCTGAACCGAAGTTGTTATATATGTGGAGACAAAAAGGTAATGGTGTACATAAACATGTGAAGAATTGAAATTCATATAGGAAATGAAAACATGAGAGAATCTTAACCATAGATGTGCATAGAACATAGTGTAAGTTGTTATATATGTGGAGACAAAAAGGTAATGGTGTACATAAACATGTGAAGAATTGAAATTCATATAGGAAATGAAAACATGAGAGAATCTTAACCATAGATGTGCATAGAACATAGTGTATTGGTATAGGGCATAGATTAAATAACTAGCAAATGTTAAAGAAGTCCAATGTCTAGGAGCCAAATCATTGTTCTCTTTGATTCTTAGTCCAATGCAAGAAACATTGTTAGTCCATGTGGTGAATTGGTGGTGTCATGACAAAAAAAAGGTGATAATGGAGTATTCTAAAGATGATATAAGAATGTGTATATAAGCTAAAAAGGTTGGAAGCAACATCACTATGTTGAGTGTTGGGCTACAATAGAGATGGCATATAGGCAGATCAATGTTGGTCTTGAAAACTAAGTGTTATCTTTCTACAAGATTTGTCAATTGGTCATTGTCTATGTCTAGTGATGGTGGAAAGAAATTGAACCCAATAGAAAAATGCTTGTTGGAACAAGTATGCCATGTCTATGGGGTGAGATATCCAATGGTGCAAATAGAAATGTGAAATTTTGCACCATATACATGAAGTGAAAAAATGAGAAAGTTAAACCAGAGAGGAGCATGTGAGTGCACTACCTGAATGTGTAAAGCATAAGTTGTGATTACTATTGAATGTACTTGTTGTGGATCTAGAGAGAAACCTACCACTTTATACCTGAGACTGTCTCCAAGGGGTGTAAGATTGGTAGTGTTGTCATATAATTTGAGACCATCTGGAATCTTAGTAGTGAGAGACAAAAGTAGTACACACTAAATAGTGCCCCATTTGTGATGTTTAAACGATTCTGTTGAAGGTCTTATCAACTTCCATGTTGAAACAAAGTGTCGGCTATATAGGTGCAATAGAAGCACAATCATCATCCTAAATAAGAGGCATCAAGTGCCATATGGATTATGCAAGTAGCCTAGGATTGTAGATAGCAATCCAAATCCAAGGATAGGGTAGCATAAGATATGTAAAATGGATCTTGGAGGTGATATTGTAACGACCCTCCTTAAATAGGTGTATATGATAATTAATTATAATTAATTTAATAATATAACTATCCTAAAGGATTAGCTAAACCTTAATTATTTCTTAAAATAACATTTACTAATTAATTATTATTAATTAGTTATTCATGAGTGTCAATGATTAATTTAAGTATTAATTAATTCATTAATTAATAAGGTAAAGAAATAAAAGAAGGATAATAAATTATATTATTAAATTAATTTACGTACCCAATACGGGATAACATATTAACTACAAGGGATAAGATATTAAATAAAGGGGATAAGGGGGCATTAACAGGAAAGGATAAGGAGGTAATAAATGAGTTAGGTAGGGAGTAAATGAGGTAGGGGGAAGTCGGTGAAGGAGGGATAAGGAAGGGAAGGAGTTTGACGGGAGGCCATTCTACGGGAGGTTGGGGGATGGATGTTGGGAGCTCTGGATTTGCAGAGAGAAGTGAAATTATGGAGTAGGATTGTATCAGTGCACTGGGGTTGCTGGAGGTTTTGGGCACGGGGGCCAGGATATTCGTTGATATCCTGGAGCTAGGGAGTTACCTAGTTGGCAGGGAGGAACTAGGTTTTGGGCAGTGTTTTGCAGAAGCGGTCAAGGAGGCAAGCGACGGACAAACGAAGGTTATTAGCATCAGGTTCAGGTATTTCAAATTTTGCAATTGTTTTAATCAGTTATTAAATTTGTTATATGTTGTTAAATTTAAGTTAACAAAGTTATTATTATGAAGAATGTTATTCTGTATGAAGTTTAATAAATAAATTGATGTTTTTAATCTCTTCGGCCCCTACATATGGTATCTTCGGTCGGTCCTGTGTGCATCCACATAACTTTTCTGCCTATCCTGTGCTTCCTTTAGTCTCTGCCTAATCTGAATCACCTGTTCCTCCATTTCTTGAATCAATTCTGGCCCAACTGTTACTCGGTCTTCTAGTCTATCCCAACTCAATGGCGTTTTGCATGGCCTCCCATACAAAGCTTCATAGGGTGGCATTCCAATGGAACTATGATAACTGTTATTGTAGGCAAACTCTACCAAAGGTAGGTACTTCTCCCATTGGGTTTGATTATCCATTACATACATCCTAAGCATGTCTTCCATGACTTGATTTACTCTATCAGTCTGCCCATCTGTTTCAGGATGATAAGTTGTGCTTAAGTTCAACTAATTCCCCTCCGCTTAACCTGCAAACCAAACCAAACACACTATTATTTGATTATATAAACAAATCTAAATATATAAATGAAATAAGAATTGAAAATGTAAAAACAAATTACCACTAGGTGTATCTGTAGATATCAATCCTGAGAAGTTGTCTTTCTAATCTACAGGAGAAAAACAGAGTTTCACTATAGAATTCACCCTTCAAAAGCCTCTTAATAAAATAAAAAAAATATGTATTTGGGTCCTACACTTGGAGTGATGGAAACCACCTAGTCAAGAGTTCCATAGCTGTCTCATCAATGTAAATAAGCATACTCGCCCATTCATGTCATGGGATCACTATAATGGATGAACTTGAGGAATAAGAATCTTTAAGCTTTAACAACGGGAGTGCCTTAGACGCATGTCTCTTTCAACTCAAATCTCTGGTACACAAGCAAATGCATTCAATACAGAGAAGATTTCCTGCATAATCTGAATGCCCGAAAAACAATAAAGAATAAAATTAGTTTAGCTTAGTTCAAGGATTAAGAAGTTAAAGGGCCCTGTTTTCAAACGAGGTCATCTCTGTTTGAGATAGTCTACAGGTGTAAGCAATTCAAAGTAAACAAGGACCAAGCGGACTTTTGTCTGATGCATGACCTCAATGCAAATTATGCAATTTTAAATCAGTTAACATGTCTTAATAAATTTTATGTAGCTTAGAATAAGAAAGATTTATATCCATTCTGAAGAGATAGTTCCACTATATACAAATGCCCTTTCTAGCAAATTAATTATTTCCACTATATACTATATGCAAATGCCTAAAAGACCAGTTCTCCTGCACGTACCAGAAAAGTAAAAAAGTTCTAAAGCGGGAGCTCGTTATGAAGTACCTGACAATGAAAGGTAATTAAACATTTATAAGGGCTGCACTTGAATCCCCTCACCTAGCGTACCTTCCTGTTGGAGATCCCATGCCAATTTACCAGTACTTGATCGCGAAGTGAAGTGCATACCAGTTTTCTTACGTGATACAAATCGTGGTTCGTTACGCTCAGATAGGTCTTTTCTCCAGATATGTTCTATCCCTCTCTATCACGGGAAGGTACATGCTCACATATATGTGAGCAGGCAGGCTGTTATCTGGTTCACCCTTGTGGGGTTTTCGCGCCCATATTCATCCTCTTAATATATTTTACAACCGCTAAAACCCAGAAGTAGGGTTAGAGTTTAAAGTGCTACTGTCTACCCGGTATTTGGTCATAGCATTATTGAAAGCATTGAGTAGAGTAGAGTCATCCCATAAAGTCGTATCCTTCGCCGCCATTAAACCTGCCATCTGAGAAATTTGAACAGTGAGCTCTGGCTGCAGAAAAATTACAATTCCTCTATTCAGAGTCATTATGCCTACACTACAGCGAACCAATAGCAATTAAATGATCTACAAAATATGAGAATATGAGACACTACAGTGAACACTACAACCAGATTTTAAAGGTGATAAGGGGATTTTAGTGATAAGAGGATTTGACAACGAACACTACAGCGAATTTTTTTTTGTTAAAGATGAAACACTACAGCGAACCAATTGCAATTAAATGATCTACAAAATATGAGTGGGAATAACTTGCCTATCATTGATCTTGATCCTCCTGCACTGTTCAGTTGCAGAATGCTTGGGCCTGGGAGTGTTGGATTGTTGATCATTGCTTCTCCCATCAGGATTTGGTGGTGAGTCACCTACGTGGGGAACGATTCTCTGTGCCACTACAAATCCATCCATATTTCATATTAAACTTTAACTGTGCTAAAACAGTATATAGACCAAATCAGAAAATAGTCAGGATACAACTTTTAAATGCTTATAAGATAGTCACAAAAAAATTACTGTGTTAAACTGGGTATGAATGCTTGTTCACGGTGTTTGTTCTTTGCTTTATAGAATTGTTCAGTGCACGCTTATAACTACTGTATTTAATCATGCTAAAGAGTGGCAGGAATAAACCCACAGGGAGAGAAAGAGAGAGAGACCTGTATGTTGTTTGCACTCTTTGCTTGTTCCAATCGCCCTTTATTTTCTGCAGTAATGAAATAGTTTGTGTCCACAATTTCAACTCCCTGTTCTCTTGCAAATTCTTCAGCCCCATTAAAATCCAGGTAGACATATGGAGACTTTTCCATGACAAGTCGAGCAAGGAAAATAGGATTTTTAATAGTAGAAAGGCCAGAAACTACTCCACATTTATTTCTGAACCCATCCATAATGCTTGCTCCCATTTCCACTGTGCCTTTTGTAGACAATACAAGCCAGCGACCAACACCTAAAACCAAACGCCTGACCACGAGGAGGAGAAGCTAGGAGAGAAGGCCATGGCGGCCGACTGAGTAACCAAAAACTTTGCAAGGTGAAACGATGGGGAAAAGAGGAATTAGAGATTAGATAGGGGTGCTGGAAGAAGCAAGGCGGGCACGTGGAATCCATGCATGCCCACACTCTTTTTAAAAATTATTTTGATTTTTTTTTATGTTTTTGTTTACTAATTTTTTTTATTATGTTTAATTTATTCGGTCCTTATTATCAAAGATTCAATTAAAGTATAATAATGAAGTTAATAAAGTTAATAAAGTTTAATTAATAAGTTAATTAAAATATTAATAAAGTTTAATTAATAAGTTAATTAAAATATTAGTAAAGTTTTAGTAATATAGGGCTAAGAAAAACTTATGGAGTCTGCAGGGATCGAACCCCAGACCTCCCCACCGGTCAAAGTCTTGGCAAAGACCGTCCAACCGGCGCACCACACCATATTATTTTTACAAATAATTTCACATATAAATACTTTAACTGTCATACCCAAGACCACCCACCAAGCGAAGCGTCTTAAGAAGAACACTAACGTCGAAAAATACATAGCCTTGGTGAATGCCGAAACGTGGTTGGCAGTTGTGGATAAGTATTTAGATGCCACGGTTTAATCCTATTTAATCATTAAACGTGGTAATTATATAACCTTACAACATTTTTTTATGAGATTAGGTTAATGTTAAAAAAAAAAAAAGTAAACATGCTAATGGATGCCTTGATAAATGCAAGAAAGTATTGAACAATAAAGCTGACCCGTCGATTTTGGAGGACGACTAAGAATATGCCAGCATCTTCAATGCATAGCCATCAGATAATGGTTTAAGATTAAATAAGATTAAAAGATCATTAATTGTGCCAATTGTCAATAGGTGTACGCCTTTCGGTGTAAATTAATAAACATAAGGTCGAAAGTCACTTTAATCAAGTTGTATGCAAAAAGTTAAAAGGGCTTAGACTAGGACAAGCGGGAAGGAGGCGGCATATGCACTAGGAGAGTAAGCATAGGAAGTGGCGAGTGAGGCGCAAGGCTAACATAGCTACAGGGCAAGGGAACCAATAGTTCTTTTGTAGGGGCGAAGAAATCAAGCTTAGACGCTTAATCCTAACCCTAACCTAGCCAGTCCCCTAATGGAGTAATGTCTGTTTACAGACAAGTAAAGAAAACTTACGCCTAACCCTATTTTCTAGTTTGAGTAGCACCAATTTGAAACATCCTGGAACTCACCCTGACAACTTTGGTGGATGCAGGTCAAAGCATACAGGATGGTCAGGACTCGAAGGGGTCGAGGCAGGGGAGCGTCGTCGCAAGCACCGCCAACACCGCCAGCGCCACCACCACCATCGACCGAACTAGCCCTCATACTGCGCTCATTGGAAGCCATCAACGAGACCTTAAAGGGGCGACAACCAGCAGGGACTGAAGTGGAACCCCCACCGTATGGAATGGGTAATCTAGAAGTGTCAAGGGATTCAGGGGGAGGACCTCCACCTGAAGACATCACGCGAGAATTGTAGAAAATCAAACTTCTGGAGTTTGCCGGGGGTCACGCCAGCGAACGCGTGGAAGCCTGGTTGGAAGGCATGACCAGGTGTTTTGCCTTAAGGGACTATGCATCCAACTCAAAGGCAAATATCACCATTTTTTAGTTAAGAGACAGCGCCTTGAATTGGTAGGGTAACCTAGAAAGACAACTGCACCTTACCCCAAACACAGTATCTTGGGAACTTTTCGAGGAGAGGTTCCGAAGGAAATATCTACCAGCGTACTACAAGGAACAATAGGTAGGGGCATTTCATGCCTTATTATAGGGGAACAGAACTGTAGAAGAATATGAGATCAGATTTATGGAACTAGTCAAATATGTGTCGTATATGGATAACGACCAATGACAGGCAGAGTGCTTTGTCTATGGATTGAACCCTAAGATAAGAGCTATGGTGCGGATGTGGAAACCGTCTTCAGTAGCAGAAGCGGTGGAAAATGCACGTTATGCGGAAGAACATATGAACTTGACTCGGGGTACAAGATCGACATTTCTGCATCACCCAGGATTTGTAGGGAAGGCCCCGAGGACATTTCCTAGGGGAGGGGGCTCAAGGCCACCACCATATGGTAACAGAGTCGCGCCAAGGACAGTAGCTGCAGGGATTTCAATGGCAGCGAGTGCAGCATCTCGTTCATCGCCAACGGTGCAGACAGGACCACAACCATCTCAGGGAACGACTAGTAGGGGTAGGGGTTCCAAGAGAAGGAACTCATTTCAGAGACAGTCACATAACAGGGCACAGGTTCAATCTTGTGTTACCTGTTGGAGGTGTGAAGGACCCCATTACCAGCGCGACTGCCCAGAGTTACAATCAGGGTTTGTGCATAGAGAAGGAAAGGCACCGATGGGGAGAGAAAGTAGCAGCCACCAGATTTACGCAGCGGTCAATAACCGCCAGGCCGAACATCAATCCATGATGGTGGAGTCATCATGTATGCTAAATCATATCAATGTTAAGATTTTTTTTGATTCTGGTGTGACAGATAGTTTCATTTCACCATCTGCATTAGAAAAGAGTGGGTTGGCAGCCTACGAGCACGATGACTTTAAACAAGTTGAGATGGCTTCGGGGGGAAAACAAGTGGTAGGACCTAGTGTTGATGATTGTATAGTAGACCTGGGAGTGTGCACTACCAGGTTGAAGGTATACGTCACTGCTCTTGGGGCATATGACCTAATCATTGGAATGGATTTCCTAGTAGCTCATCGAGCTTTGGTAGATTGTTTCGCAAAGAGGGTGCTTTGTGTCGATGATGAAGGAAGACCAATAGAGATCCAGGGTGTACAAAGAAAAGTGTCATTACGCTTTATATCAACTATGAAGGTTAAGCAATGCTTGAGACAAGGGTGTCGACTTTATGTAGTGGAAGAAGTGAATGAATGGAAGGGACCCTCATTGGATCAGTATCCGGTATTGTCAGAATTTCAAGATGTTTTCCCGAATGAGTTACCAGGGTTACCTCCTGAGAGGGAGCTTGATTTTACCATTGACCTAAAACCTAGTGCAGAACCAATTTCCAAAACTCTGTATCAGATGACAACGCTGGAACTTTGTGAATTGCAAATGCAGTTGAAAGAGTTACTGGACTTAGGGCTAATAAGGCCCGTTGTCTCACCTTGGGGCGCACCGGTAATTTTTGTA
>JASDQU010099932.1:407480-417869 GCA_032191745.1 Picea mariana
CGATGACCAATCCGCAAAAGGGGATTTGGTCCTTATACAATTACCGACATGATTAATCCACAATGGGGATTAATCCAATAACAATAATAATAATAATGACATGATTAATCCGCAATGGGGATTTAATCCAATAATAATAAGAATGCTCTTCGCAGTTACATTATTTCAACAGATATATATATTTGTTTACTGTTGCAATTCAGGATAATAATCTTCACTTGCTTGACCCCTTAATTATTTGGCTTGTATTTCGATAATTTGTCTTGTCTTGGGCAGGTTTGACGGTATCTTGCAGGTACGCAACACTTTGGCAACCTCTCCTCATCAACAAGACTTTTTTCCAAGCCTTCTACAACTTCCAAACTCAACCTATAGGGGCTTCATTGGTCATTCTACCACTTTCCATCAGAATCTCCCTAGGGTCACCGGGATTCCCCCCTTGTGGTGACTTATCATCACTAAAGCGAGGGGAGTACCTGCCTAAGGTGACAGTGGGTAGTTACTCCCATAGTTGTCTCACTCTTGTGGATTGGGTTAGGCTTTGCCCATCCTAGAATCTGTGCGATAACAGGTCCCATTCAAAATTCAACAGACTTAACGGTTTTCAGGATTTCAAGATTGGCAGGATTGCAATGTTGCCACTAGACTCTATCATGTATGAGGGTATGGAACTGGCATTTAATCCAGAGCACCAAGCCCTCTATGTACCTCGATGTTGGTGGCATTGATTGTTGAACTCTTCTATCGTGACCCTAGTAAAAATGTACCCTTCACTCAAGTAAAATCACTTATTAGGCATGTTAAGCTTTTTCTATCTTATTTTAATGTTTAGAGGGTGACACTGATGATGAGGATCCTAATATAGGTAATGATCTTCATGATATGTAGTTATTTGTTGTAGCATGATTTTATTTGGACTCTAGAGGCCATTTAGAGCGTCGTTATTGATGTATTTTGGTTCAGAGATGGATTGCACTCGGTGCTATTTCGGTTATAGGCACTCTTGCTATATAAATGAGAAACTTTGCATATTTGTGTATAAATGGTTTGGATTCATATGGATGCACATGAATATACTTTTTTTCTTTCAAAATTTGAATATTTTATGTGTTTTTTTTGGTTGATCGTTTTTTTACGGTGCCGGTCTAGTTCACATTTTTGGGGTCGACTGGTTCACATTAATCCAAGATGCCTTTAACAATCCCGTCATCCGATTCTGCACAATAGCAAAAAATAAAAACGTCATCCACAAACAATAAGTGAGATAATGTTTCAACTTTGCCAATCTTAACACCTTGAAAATTGTGCACTTGTTTTGCTTCTAATATTGTCTGACTGAGCCCATCAACCAATAGCAAGAAGAAATAAGGAAACAACCCTAACGGAGTCCCCTAGATGACTTGAGAAAAGGTGATCCAKAACCATTAATCAGAACCGCAAAAGAAACTGATGTTACACATGACATAATCTACCTGACCAGTGGTAACTTGAACCCCATTTGCAAGAGTAGAAGACGAAGATACATYCAGGATACTGTTAAATAATTAAAAAGTACCAACAACAAGTGTTTCTCACAACTTAGGCGCCTACGGGTGAGAAAGTGTCCAATGTGGTCCCTAGTGCATTAATTTTATGAGAGATAAAATTAAAAGTGACTTTTGTAATGTTTGTGAAGTGGGTGACTTAAAGGTCATTAAATCACCACCATTGATCTAAGAGGCCCAATATCTAATCTCAACCTTAGATCATGAGACTCTTCACATTCCTTCCTTGAGTCGAATTAGGGAAATAGGGTGCACCATTTTCCTCATTCTTCATGAGCATTTGACGAGTGTTGAGAGAGAGAAGTCGAGCGTGAGAAGAGAGGGCGAACTTGATGAAAGTGGCATGATTTTCAAGGCAAGAGTACAACACGCAAATCGAGGCAAAGGTACAACAAGAACAAAACCATACAGTACAGATTCCGAGCAAGCCATACAACAGTTAAGTGGCACAAAAATTGAGGAAACATGTTGCACACATTTCTGGGAATATTTGGCATAGAAATCGAGGACAACATTCACGAATTTCTAGAATTTCTTATCAGTAGACATGCACAAATTTTGAGGTAGGCCGTACAACATTTAATGCAGTGACAATCGTACCTTGTACGGATTTTTGAGCACAGAAGTCAAGGAGCTGATTGGCACCAGTTTCCTAGGCTGTGCGTGGGCAAAAAAAAGAGATGAGTTTGTAATTTTTAATTGTTGAAGATGACTGCTGTAAATATTTTCTCTTTGAGCTCTAAATAATAAAAAGCCTCCCCTCTGTCACTGGTTTTCCCCTTGCGGGTTTTTCCAGGGTCTATTTTGACCAAAAATCTTGTCTCAATTTTTTCTGGTTACATTTATTTCTGAATTATTGGTTGTGTTATCCCCATTTTGTGGGATAACTAAGGAGATCATGTCTCGAGGCCCTCAGGTTGTAGATGTGGAGTGCCGAGAGACTACATGACCAACAATGTCCACTTGCACAGATGGAGACCCTTCTCACCACCAAAGAGGTCAGCGTTTTCAGATGGCATCCACCAGACTAGCTGGCTTCTGAAAGGCACTGAGCCTTGCTCCATGAGGTACAAGTCAGGTATTATAGTGAGAGTCATTTCAATATTTGAGGCATTTTGAGTATGTTGTATCTTAGATTGCTTTAGATTTCATGACATATGCTTGGGCATTATGCCTTTTGCCCTGTTTCACCTTGGTGGTTGACATTGTGCCCTAGTAAGTGGCGTTCCTCGGGAGTGGGTTTTCTACTAGGAACTCCCTTGAAGAGCCATCGTACCGTTTCCAACCATACTTACCACTTTCCATCACCGAAAACCCCCCTATTTCCTTGTCTCTTGGGATTTTAGGGTGTATTGACCCAAGAAGGGGTTGTTCCTCATTCCATGGGAAGAAGGGGCTGAAGGCCCAGAGGGATTGTTGTTGGTTAAAAAGATAAAAGCCCATATATAAACCTTCCAGATGCTTTGCCCAGGGATCCCCCAAGAAAGCAATGAGACGCTTCTCTGTAAGAAAAGGGGGACCCACAAGAATAAATGATAATGAATGCTTAGGGGGTTAGTTGAAGGATAGGAGGTCTCATCACGAGCTAGCCTATCATGATCATGGGTATCTAGCGGTATGACATTACCATCATCTGGTCACCAAGCCAGGGTAGTGGCTCTTAGTTACTCAACTGAGAGAAAGGGGGTCTCATCACGAGCCAACCTTCTCATTTCCGCGAGGTATTTGTGAGTGACACTGTCATTACCTGGACACCACGCCAGGACAGTGGCCTTCAACTCGTTCCTTAAAACATGAAAGAAGCAAAGAATGGCAAGAGGATGGGCTTGGAAAAAGTGCATTGCAAACGAAGGTGCTACACACCCTCTACAAAGGCACCTATGAATGAGACACTACAACCCCTTGTATGTCATGAACCCCATGCTCAGTGAGTCTTGATCCATAACCACTTCATCTACTTCACATGGCTTAGAGAGGGATCACTTGGGAAACACTCCTTGACCTAGGGAAAGATATATCCAATAGGACACCTCGTCAACCCTCCCATATCCAAGCTTGCCAAGTTGCATAATGTCTTTGAGCACTTACTTGTTTGACCGGGTAATCTTTGATGCACATGCTTAGGTGGCTCATTTATTGATTTGATTTACTCACCATGATATTTCGACTTGAGATCCTTGGAGGGTGTGCTTATTTGTCATTGTAGGACCTAGTTGGTGGATAGTTTTGGAAGAACAAGCTTAGCTTGGGCTTCCATGGGGTTTGAAGCCCACAGGTTGGATGTCGAGTGCCCGCATGCTGGATGACAGAGACGTACCTTTGGAGGCCTAGAAGACATCATGGATGACATGACCTAGCCCTTACATGCCAAATGTTTTGCCTAGGAGAGGCAAAACATCACTTTTAGAAGCTTGACGTCACCTAGAGGGCTAGGGTTTGGTGGTGAAGATGTTGCTTGATGAGATGTGGCACGTTTTGAAGGAAGGAAGCTTGAAGGCCATCAAGAGAGGATTTGGATTAGTGACAAGTGGCCTTTGGAGGCCTAGCCATGCATCTACTACCCCAACGACTTCTTCAAAGTGCCAAAATGTCCCCTATTTTAGGGTTTCTTTTGTGTAAAAGTGAATTTTAAAGGTGAATTGTTTAATATTATTTTGTTGTAAAGGGTAAGATAAAGGTTGTGGACCCCTTATCTTATGTCTTACCCTTGCTAAGTGGACAAACTATGTGAATGACATTTTGTATAAATAGAGATCATAAGATCTCATTTTGAATCATAACTCTCCCATTGTGAGAAGTCGAGGTCTGAAATTTTCGCTACCCTTGAGGATTTTTGCTATTTTGTGCTATGATATGGTGTCTTTTTTGTTATGGAGTTGATGATGATGATGCACTAGCTCTTGGAGGTCATTTTCTTGCTATTGTGGTGGTTTGTCTTGGCATCTTATGGTTTATCTTGTTGCTATTGGATTGGCAAGGCCTTTTACTTGTTGCTATCATTTGTAATTAAAGCTAAAGGTTGATTTTGCTAAGGTTAGGTAGGGAGTATAAGTGCATACTCCCCTACCTTAGCTCCATCATAATTTTAAGCATAGAATTCTTGTTTGCAAGGGTTTGCTAAGGTAGTATAAGGGCATACACCCGTTAGTTTTAAACCCTAGCTAGGTTACTTGCCTTGGGGAATAAGAGGATTTATACCCCCAAGGAGGTAGTAGCTCTAGTTCTTTCTTTTGACGCCATTAACCCATAATCAAAGGCACTAGTCGTTGCATTGGAGAAATAAAATGTTGCATTGGTAAACATGGAAATTTGCTATTTTGAAGTTCTCTCATTGGGACATTGTTCCTTGAGCCCTAGGCTATCTTACCTCATTGAGGCATCCTGTTTCATCCACTATAACTTGCTGCTGTTACAAAACTAACCTACAACCATTAGGGCTACATAAATCTAACCATCTAACCATCTAACCCTAGATAACTCCTAAACTCATTCTAAGAATTGGCTACAACTTTGCCCTAACAAACTACTAACCCTAGCGCACTTTTTGAGCTAGTTGGAAGTAATTTTCATTGGCTGTTTTTTCTGTTATAAGGTTTGGTTTGCTATAGACATAAGGCTGATAAATATCACTGCAGTAAGCTTTTTGTGACAACCTTGCTATTGTGCTAAAGTCTTGCGCTTTCATTCTTGAGTTAAACTAGTTTTTTCTAGCTTGTCTATTGCTTACTTAACTAGACTTTTAACACTCATTTTGCAGCCCTTATTATCTTTTTATGCTGATATATCTCACTGATTATTGCTGCGATTAGGGACAACAAGATTAACTTGCTTGTCCACCTAACATATTATATCATATACTTGGTTTTCCTTGTGTCTCGGGCAGGTATTCACTCTTGGCAGGTTACTCAAAGCATTGGCAACCTTAAGCAACCCTCTAGACTCATTTCCAAGTTCTCTTTTCCATCTAGAAACTTGACCTTTAGGGGCTTTCGTTCATACATCTCATTTTCCATCTCAATCCCCCCCTAGGGTCATCGAGATTCCCCCCTTGAGGTGACTACCTCACCTCTAAAGTGACAGGAACACCTGCCTAAGGTGACAGTGGGTAGGTGCTCTCTAAGTTGTCGCCAATTGGTGGTTGGGTCGGGCTTTTCCCAACCTACAACTTGTGCGATAACAGGCTGTAGCAGACTTCTTGTGTTTCCTGTTATGAGTTATTTTCATGCTAACTAATTTGCAGCAGAAAATGCAATGTGGGTTGGGCATTAAACTATGATGTTAGTCATTGAGACTTGAAATCGGGTTGGGGTTTGATTTTTCTACAGATACTTTGTTGTAAACCTTCAATCCTCCCAACCACTTGAGCTAGACTGAATTGATAGTCTAGAACAACTCATAAGTTAAGAGTAAGGCATTGTTTCATGGAGTGCCTCACTTGGGAAGTGACATGTGGCCTTTGACATGGTAAAAAATAACCTAAGAGGAGGGTGCCCTATGTTTCTAGAGAGTTATATTTACTGGATATGAAACTATAAAAGGAAGTGACACCCTCATTTGCAAGGGGTGCTTTTCATGGGGAAGAACTTCCTTTATACTTGTGTGCTAAGGTGTTGAGGATACTTTTGGACAAATCTGGAGCTTATTTTGTGATGTTCAAGCGCTGAAATTTCAAGTAAGGCTGCCATCTTCTCTTGTCATGCTTTTCTTCAAGTCTGGGCTAAGTACTGTACCTTTTAGTAGGTCTATTCTAGTTTTTGGAGGGCTGAAAAGAGAAGTTTGTTGACTCTCTTAAAGCTGTTTGTGATATCATATTTGAAGTATATGTAGTTCATGATTGATCATTGTTGATGTTTTGGTAACTGCAGGAGGTATTCCCTCTTAGACAACTTTTCTTAGAGAAGAAGAAGATTCCAGAAGTCAAAGGAAGACCATTGAACAATTGAAGAACACCCCGGAAGAGAAGTAGGCCCACAGGAAAATAATAAAGTGGAAATATAATTTCCAGGAAGAGAAGTCGGCCCACAGACATAATAAAGTAAATATGAAGACCCAAAATAAGAAGTTAGCCCCATACAGGCGCCCATATTAGTAAAAATATTAATTTGTACAGTTAGACAGTTCACCTTCTACAGTGCGCACTAGGCAACTAGCAACTGCAGTTGTGGCAGTTTCGCTATTTCTGGGTTCTAGTACTCTTGGAGAGTGCGCCATTCTTGGTGGTCTCTCTTGTGCGCTACCTCTGGAAGAGTTGCGCTAAGGTTGTGTGGTGCTGCCCAATTGCTTTGTGCCAGTTGTTAGCAGTTGCAATTACTAGTTACCAGTTGTGCCAGTTCTGTGGTGCACTATCTTGCTCTAGTGATGTGCCTATCTTGGGTTAGTTATGTTGTGACTCAGTTGTCTACCCTCGCTAGGGTTTGACAAGAAGAGATAAGTATTTGTTATCAGGGTTTCTTCATTGTTGGTTTGCTGTTATGAATAGAGCTTGTTCATGGTTGTATTGGAATATTAGAAACATTCTCTCTAAGAAAAGTTGGCTATGTTTTTCTTCGAGTTTGGAGTCTTCCCAGGATAAATTTGTCTTCTTGTGCTTGTTTATCTACTGCTTATATATTTCAGTATATGGTTATTGAATGTTAAAAGAAGATAAAAATGCTATGGTAAATCTAATGTTAACAAAACTAATGAAAATTTAACATGGTTTCAGAGCGAGGTTTCCTTCAGAACAGTCTAACCACTGGAAGGAAGATCGTGAGATTTACCAAATTGTTGAAATTTGACGCTGCACAATTTTCTCTCGTCAAGCTCGTTGAACAGTTATTATAAAGTAATTTGGGACAAATTTTAGCATCGATCAACTTGCCTTGTCCTAACGCACCTGCTGCATCTTTCTGATTGACTTTCCGTTAAAGTTGAATTTTTTTGGGTTTTAGGTTTGTTGACATTTTCCTGGACATTGAACCTTCTGATTCAGATTTCTAACTTTTTCTTGTTGATGTAATGTCTCAGATTAGAAGATAAAGTTGGATGGTGCACTCGTATATAAAATGAGGGAGTTTGCATGAGATATACATWTGGCAAGAGGACATTTATCCAAGCAGTGACAGTAGATCCAAAGGGATCTTAGATCTAGTGCACTCAAAGGAAGCCCAAGAGTTGGAGGCAGCAGCGACGATGTCTTCTACAATATATAACAACTCAAATGGGACAGCATCAACTAGACTCCAGGTTTGCATATCAGGTTTGATATTTTATTACTGCAACTTAAGGAAGTGTTGTAACTAGAACAACAGTCTTTAGAAGACTATTACTGCTGAGTACTATTGCTATCAAATGTTTAGTAACAATTGAATATTGTTGGTACGATGATCATTATACTCATTGTTCATTATTAATAATGCACTTATTTATAAGATGAATTGATCTCCTCTAGGAGATGCTCTTGGTTGTTGACCTTGTCCGAGACAGGTTATCTTGTAAATTCCATGGAGGTTACAATGGAGATGTTGTTCTTGTTTCTTGTTTCGGGTAGGTTACTATGGAGGAATGATTGGTCACAACACTAGAAGAGTGTTGTTCTTATTTCTTGTTATTGTATTTTGTTTTGGCTTGTCACAGGCAGGTCACATGTGATAGCTTTGAGAAGTAGCTACTGTGATGATTGTTCTTGTTCTTGTTCTTATCATAAGAATGTTGTGAAGATTTTCCAGGTCCTATCAAGCTGCCAACTAGGTCTGTCTTTGACCTCAAGTTGGCTCTAAGTTTCAACTGTCTAACAATTGTTTGTTGCTGTTTTAGGACAACAAACTCTTCAGTAACTTCTTTGYTGATTTGTTACGGTTACATAGGCCATTTAGGTGCTCTAGCATGTAGTTTTTGTCACCAAAGGTTAGTACATGCATACCAAAATATATGCAACACACCTAGAGATCTTTACTGYTGAAAAAATACTGTAGTTCTAAACTCTACATGAAAATGAACACAGGTATTTTTGGTCAACATCACCYTGGATAAAACYCCCCTAGGGAAAACCAGTTTGGAATATAAGTGTATATATAGGGAGAATAGAAGGTGGAATACAACAAGTACAATATATAAAAGAATCTGATACAATAGAAGCTTGATCCAAGCTGCAACACAAGCCCAACTGAAGCAAGAGTGCCCTAGGAAGGTGCGCCCTCCATAAATGTTGTCAAGACCACTGAACTGGAGCTCTCTGCCAATTGGAAGCTCTGATGGAGAAACCCTCCCACAGTACTCTGATACTGAGATGTAGCCTCCCTCTGAAACAGACCTCACTRCAATCTGAGCTTTGAAAGTCCTCCTTGCTGATGATGCGCCCTCCTCATAGCAAGAACCTCTCCACTAAATAATAGAGGACCTAAGCTTGCTGGCAGCCTCCATGGATAGAAGCGCCCAAGATTTCCTCAACCATTGCCTGAAACCTCATGCTCATGCTCTCTCTCAAACTCTCCAAGTGAAGAAGTGAGTGAATAAGCTCCTCCTTGGCCTTTGCGCCCCTCTTGAACCTCCATAAGGAAACCTAAAATATGGACCGTTGAGATCATCCTATCTCAAGTCCAATCAAAGGTTGAGATCATCCCATAATAATCTCACTCTCAAACCCACTCTGGTTTAAGTTCCCTAAGTTCACTTTATGTCTTCTAATTCACCCACAAAGTGAATTAATAGTCACTTAGGCTAAAATGACCAAATTTCACTTTTGACTTAAATCTCCCAAGTCAAAGTGAAATTAGACAAAGTATAAGGCACAAAGTACATAGTACTTCCCATATGTGTTTAGGAGCTCACAAGCACATGGGGAACACTTCCCAAGGTACATAATCTCAACACTCCCTCTTACCGAGGAAAGTGTTTCTGACCAAGCCCATCTTGTCTCTGAAGTAGACATGTTTTCCCCTTGGTAGGGCCTTGGTGAGGATGTCTGCAATCTACTTGTCAGTCGATATATACTGTAACTGCACTGCCCCTCTCTGAACCCAATCTTTGATGAAGTGATATCTGATCTCAATGTGCTTCGACCGGTCATGGAAAACTGGATTCTCAGAGAGTTTGATACAACTCTGATTATCACAGTGTATGACGGTCGCTGGCAACTCCTGACCAAATAATCCTACCAGCATCTTACGAAGCCAAATGGCCTGACGGGCCGTCATGTAATTTGCCTCGACGAAACTTAAAGCAATTGACTTCTGCTTTCGGCTGAACCAGGAAACAAGTCCCGACCCTAAACCAACGAAGCACCCCGAGGTGCTTTTTCTGTCAGTAGCACATCCTGCCCAGTTTGAGTCGGTGTAGCCAACCAAACTGACCCCATCACCTTTGATATAGTCCAGGCCAAAATCAACTGTCCCGACAATGTACCTCAACGCATTTTTTGCCCCAATCCAGTGAACACTCCTCGGCTCTACAATATGCTGGCTGAGAGTGTTCACGGCAAAACAGATATCCAGTCTAGTCTCAACACTCTGTGATCCCTCCCGAAGCCTCTGCCCCCTCTGACTGAACACCCTCTAACTGTGACCTTGAAGCTGTGCATGGTGACCCTGTCACCCCTGATACTGGCGTACCAGAAACCTGAGGCTGTGCTCCCTCTGAGACATCAATCGGTGCCTCTACATCATCCTCCACACCGACTCTCGACTCAAGAGATCTCTGAAAAGCCCTATCCTCTTGAAATATGACATCTCTGCTCACCACCACTCTCCTAAGTGATGGAATGTAGATACGGTAGGCTTTGGACACCTCTGAGTATCCAACTAGAATCCCCTACTGGGCTGTGGGGTCTAGCTTTGTCCTCTTCTCTGAGGGGACATGAGAAAAGGTC
>JASDQU010099932.1:422767-434125 GCA_032191745.1 Picea mariana
TGCAACTGACATCAAGGAAAACTGATGGCTAGAAATCCCTCCAGGTGACAAACAGCCTGCCAAAGCCATGCGCCCTCCTCTGCTGAAGAATCCCTCCAATAAAACATAGGTGAATGCTGCTCCAAGCTGCTCACAAGCAAAGCTAGCGGCCTCCTCCTACTATCCTCATGAAACAAACCTCATCTCCAAACTCCAAAAGCTTCTCCTCTCATGAACAAAAGCCTCCTTGAAGAATGCGCCCCTCCTTTGGCCTTTTGCCCCTCTTTAGGCAAGAATAGGGAAAACCTAAGATCCAATGGATGAGATCATCCTAAATCAAAGGTTGAGATCACTCCTCATAAATGTAATCTCAAAACCCACTTTTGGGTTAATTCCCTAAGTCAACTCATGTCTCCTCAAAATCACCAAAAAGGTAATTTAATGTTCACTTTTGCCAAAAGTGACATAATGTACTTTAACCAAAGTCAAAGTACAAATAGACATAAAGTACTAGGACAAAGTACCATCTAACCTTACCACATGTGTTAAGGAGGGAAAACACATGGAGAACACCTCCCAAGGTACATAAATCAACAAAATCTACCCAAGCAAAATACTTTGCTTGAGAATTCTACTCTAGATCTAAAGAATGCTTCAACAAGTAAAAACCAAGCAACATCACCTCAAATCATAGATGCACCAAGAATACTCTTTGACACACCATTTGTCCTTCAAAGCTTTCTATTAACAAGTAGGAAGTTGTTGCAAGTACTTGCAACAAGTTCCTCTCCAAAAGTGAGAGCAAGAGAATGGATGAGAGAAAGATGGGAGAGATGGGGAGAGTGAGGAGAAAATTGGGTAGAGTAACAGTAGCAATAGAATTGGTGGGAAATGAGGAGGAGAGGGGGCATTCATTTATACTTGGAAAGACAAAGTTACCCCTTTTGGATGCAAGCCAAGTGTCAAAACCCAAGCAAGATTGAGCATCTCAAGGAGGGGGGCACAACTCTAGGGTTTGAGTGGTGGATTGATGAGATGGCATGAGTTGGAGAGGCAATTGCTTAGTCAATGGGTGAGGTGGATGGCCTAAGAGGGCGCACTAGGGGAGAGAGGGCCCCACTCCCTTTAATTTTTCATTTTCTAAAGTTTGTTCAAGGAGGGGGGTGCAACTTCCCTAGGGGGGCAAATAATATGAAGTGGTGTCTAGGTGGGAATGGGTTATTGTTAGAATATAGAAGATGGTGTGCTTGTTTTACCATTGACGATACCCTCGTCATCCAACCATAGGTCGAAGCCACCCTCCGAGCACCTTAACCTTGACTGAGAATTACTCCGGAAGCAAACCCTAGGCTAGATAGCCAAACAAGGTGTAGCGCATCTTCCTTCAAGGATAGCGCACCAACAATAGCTGATTAGATAGTCCAAACCCTAGCCAAGAGATAGTCCAAGCCAACACCGAAACTGCTAGCTGCAACAGCTGCAACAGCTGCACCTGCAGCTCTCCTCCACACGTGCGCATCAAACTGGGAACTGCAGTGCGCACCACTTGCTGTCTGCAATTCTGAGATGTTGTCAAATGAGAACAGGCACCCTGTATTTATATTGGTTCTGCCAGATTTGTTGGTGCCGACTTCTCCTTCTGGATATGTGTCTGTTCAGTATATTATTATTATTTCTGGTCGACATCTTCTCTTGGAGGCTAATAACCTAATATAAATTATCTTCTTGAGCCGACAAGACTTCTAGGGTTATTAGCCAACTCATTAGGGTTTTCTCTTGCTTTTCGGAGTCTTCTATTCTCGTTAGGTTCACACGTGGAGGTAAATACCTCCCGCAGCTACCATAATATTAACAGTTATGAGGGTGAGAAAGGGGTTAGGAAGGGTTAGTCTAAGGTTTAGGCATCATCTCCCACCTTTACTCTAACCATTTAGCTCAAATTTACAAAAAATGACATTTTGACTATGTCATGACTAGCAATTAAATTGCTGTTTTTGACTGACCAAGACTCCTCATGGACAAACACCTAGCAAAACTTGTCCAATTGAGCTGAAACTTGATCCAAGGGTGTAGGGGGTCTCATTCCATTTCTTTTGAGCACAAATACCCCTAGCAAAAGCCCAAGGACCTAGTTTTTACATTTTTCATCAAATTTTAATTAAAATTACCCAACTTAGGCAATTTTAATAAATTAAAGAAAAACATATCTAGACTCAATGGAATTTCGCGAAACTTTCAGAGATGTCTTACATGGTCATTAACAACATTCCTAGACACTAGCTACCAAAGGACCAAACCATTAGAATGCCTTTCACCACTTTGGAGGAATTATTTGTGGGAGTGAAAAACTCAAGGGAAGTTAATAAGGTTGGTTAGGCCAAATTAATAACCTGAGGAAAAAAAACACTCAGTGAAAGGGACTCCTCTAATGATGAAGTCCTAAGGCAATTGACCTAACTATGATCCATGCAGACCTATTACATTATTATCCCACACAGGGGAGCGGTAATTCCATTACAAAAAGATGTGCTGAAGGCCAAAACTGCCTTGTAGAACCATTAAGTCTTTGACTTGGTAGCATTTGATGATGCATATCTTCATAGTACATGAGTTGAATAGGTGGTCAACACCCTCTACAAAGGAATTCATGGAAATGAGACCATATGAGACCCGTGCATGTCAATGACCCCATGCCCAAAAGTTTCTCCCCCATCCACCTCACATTCATCACATGGCCTAGATAGGGTTCACCTGGGAAAAACTCCTCTTGGGGAATTGGCTTACCCAATAGGGCCTTTTGATAACCCTCCCATATTTAAATTTAGTAAATTACATAAAGTCTTTGAGCATGTGTTTAATTTGAAAGAGGGGATCCAATGTACTTGTTTGGGTGGTTCTTGTATTAAAATTAATTTACTTGGCATGATTCATATGACTTGTGGACCCTTGGAGGGTGTACCTTGTTTGTCTTTGCAGGATCTTACTTGGTGGCATAACTCGTGGAGATGCTAAGGCACTTTGGATCTCCATGCAGGCATGAAACCCCATAGGATGGATGTTGTGCCCCACCCTTGGAAGGCATTGATGATGATTGTTGCACACCTAACGATGTCATTGGCCCATGAAAGATGCCTTGGATGATGAGACTAGCATGACATCGCCCTCCCATGCTAGAACGTTGCACCCTTGGAGCATGACGTCAAGCCTAAAGGGATGAATTTGACTTGCACTTGGTGGAGTTGTGGGACATGTACCCCACACTTGTGAGGACAAGTGGGATGATGTGGCACCTCAAGAAGTTGACGTCCTAGCCTTTGGAGGTTTTTTCACCCAATGGCCATCCTTGAAGAAGATGTTGGAGGCTTTTTTATTATTTTTGGTCATTTTTTAGCATATGTATGCAAAAATCAAATTATTTGGGTAAAAGTCTATGTAAAAACATGAATTTAAGCCTAAATTAGTGGATTTAATTGTAAAGTGGGTAAAGTGAGCTTGAATTTCCCTCTATAAATAGAGAATAGCCTCACTTCCTCTTTCATAATTGGTCATTGAGACATTACTATCTCTCTCTCATAATTTCAGCTCTCTCTCTCTCTCTTGTTATGCGACTTGTCTTTTTGGGATGAATTACTCATGCGGTTTGCTTGGAGATGGATTCCTTCACTTGTGGAGGATGGTTTGTGAGCTAGTATACTTCTTGGATGATCTTTCTTGCAGGTTTGTTGATGTTTAAGGTTATTTTGTTGCAACTTGCTTGAAGAAGCCCTAGCAGGGTTAGGATTGTCTATCCCCTCCTTCAAGCCATTTTTCTTTGTGAAAGGAGGCCATTCAAGGAGGATTGATTTGAGGGTTAGGAGTGTCTATCCCCTTGAATTCTTTCTTGGCTAGGGTTTTAACCTAGGGGTTAGGATGGTCTATTCCCCTAGGTTCTAAAAACCTAGTTTCCCTTCAACTAGTAAGTTAGGTGACTAATTTTAGAGGTATGGCTTGGCTTATAAGGGTTTAAGTCCAAGGTTCAAGTCCTCCATTATTAGCCTTTAACTTCTGTTTGATGTTATGATTCCATTACCCAATAGACAAAGCACTAGTTGCATTGGAGAAAGTAAAATTTTGCATTGATAAATGTGAAAATTGCTCTCTTGTGATCTCTAAATTTTTATAAATTGCGCATACTCTTAAGCTGTCTTTTCATGCTAAAACATCTTGATTTCTTAGTGTATTTTTTGCTGCTGTAATAATTAAATAGCTACAGCCATTAAGGCTACAGAAAACCCTCTCTCTTTCTCTTGTTTACTTGCTATTTTCACCGCAGAGAATTGTGTATGAGCATTGGAAATTAATTTACTTGTTAAGGGCTATAAATTGGGACATTTATCTTCTAACTTCTGTGGTGGAAACTTGCTGCTGTAGAAAATGTTTTCTACAGCCATCTAGGGCTGTAATAAACTTGCTGAGAACACTTACTTTACAGCCTATTTAACCATCAAAATTGTGGTTTAATCATTGGAATATTGTCTATTGTTTACAAGCTTTCATTTGCCATCATTTAAAGCTGATTTTGACAATGATTTATCGCAGCTGTTAACATTTTCTGCTTGCTGATATAATTTAGTCTGCTGCAAATTTTGGGACAGCAAGGTTTCTTGTTGTTTCCTTTAGTGCTTGGGGATTTATTTTCATGATCTTTGGTCTTGGGATAGTGTTTCTAATGTTGGTTTTGAAGGTTGTTGATCAACTTCTCTCTTTCCTTCACCAAAGTCATCACTCTTCAAACCCGAAGCACTCTCATCTAGTGACCAAAGGAGAGACTCTTTCTAAACCCTTGTCTTGCTACCTCAATCCCCCCAAGGTCACTTGGGAAGCCTCCCTTGTGGTGGAATCATCCATCACTAAAACGAGGGGAGTAATTGCTAAGGTGACAATGGTTCTTACTCCCAGTTGTGTTTCACATTTGTTGCTTGTGGTTGGCTTTGCCCCAACAACACTTTGTGTGAAAACAATGATCAAGAAACTCTAGATCCGCAACCCTTAGGGTGATGCTTCTAGACAATAATCTCTGAATCACTTGTAGAGAAAAAACAGAATTGGAAACCCTAGTTCTATAACCCTTGTGGCAATGCCACTAGACAAAAAACTCCTAAGACTTTGGTTGAAAAATCCTTTGAAATAAATCAGCAGAAGGGTGATCTGAAACCCTGGTTCTGCAGTCACAAATAATAGTGATGCCCACAGAAACTATAAGACACCTAAGCTGTCTCAAGCCAAAATTTGATGGCAAGATTTAGTAAAAGCCTGGTCATAGAGGATTGTTTGAAGGGGTCTCCAATTCCTCCCAAGAAGTTTTTTCTTCTACTGAAAACTAGGAAAAAGCAAATTGAATTGACAGAAAACTAGGAAAAAGAAAATTGAAATGACTATGGAAGCTATCCAGTCTGAAAGAAATCCTTGTGCATGTTTGTTGAAAGCTTGGCATTCTCAGAGAACCCTTGGAAGCATAATTACTAGGAGACACGGGTATGGGTATGGGCATGGGTACGCCATTTTTGAAATCTAGGTGTGGGGAGACATGGGGGTATGGGTATGTCAAATGAGATGTGAATTAAAAAAAATTAAAGATACAAATTGAAATTTCAAAATTTAGATTTTAAAAGCATAAAATGATGAACAATGAACATCGAACAATTATCTATATCATAATAAGCCGCACCAATCAAAGATAGGTATGTCCAATAAGAGTCTAGACTATAGTCTATTACAAAGATAATATGTGAGTTACAAAACTTTAAGGTTTAAACATTTCCACTTTACGGCCTGTTATCGCGCAATTTATACTTGCCCAAAGCCAAAGGCAAGATACTAAATTGGCGTAACAAGGAGGATGTCCTATCACTGTCACCTTAATAGGACACCTCTTTCTATTTAGGAGTAGTACCCCAGGGTAGACGTCCCCAGTGACTTGGGGGTTTGAGAAGGCTAAGGTAAAAGTTATAAGAAAGTCCCACCCCTCTCACAGGTCACTTTGATCAAAAGTTCCAAGGTTTTATTGAGATGAAGCAAAATATAATTTAAGTGTACCTGCCCAGAACAAGACAAGAAGTAGAAAAAAAATACAATTTGCAAGTACCATATGATGTCAGTGCTTCATAAAACCATGAACTTTTGAAAGATAAACAAGCTGATATAAGACTGAAGCAATGTAAATATTTATAACAGCAATGGATATTTAGCAACAACCACAACAATGCTTAAAAATGACAAGATACAATATCCTTAAGTTGACAGAATGATAATAGTTTGTCAGAAGCAATTATGCCAATGTTTAATCAGCTTTTAATCTTGCTTTTAGGATGAATTTGATGCTGTTATAGATGGCTGTAGCAATCTTTTGCAACAACAACAAATTAGTTAGTGAGTTAGTCTAATTTAGAGTTAGTAAAAGTCTTAGGGAAGATGGTTTGAGAGTTGTTTGGTCAATCAATCACTTGCAAGGAGTGGACTAGTGCCTTTTAGTGTAATGGAGTCAAGGTTAGCAACAAAAACTCTTAGAGGAAACAACAAATGATAATAGGTGATCTAAAGGGATGGGTAAGATGATTGAGGTGTTAGTAACCGAAGGCCTCGATATCTAAACCCTAGAAGGAAAAAAATGCTAGGAAGTAAGTAGCCTTAGGCCCTAGCGATTTCCTTCTTCCTTAGATCAAGCTTGAAATAAAATATATGAAGCTAATGAAGCAATGCTACTAGAGTGTTACAAAGGTAGGACTCTAGTGTATTCCTCAAAAGGGATGTTTTCTAGCAAATTCAAGTAGGTGGAAAATGATAAGGAAAATGATAATAACATATGCTTCTCCCCCAGGGTTTCAAATTAGCAATTTCATAATCTTAGAAATGAACAAGCAAATTTACCATAACCATTCAAAAATAAATGAAGAATTGCAGATTTACTTACTTCATCAAGAATAATCTAGCAACAAAACCTTAGTTGAAGACTTTCCACCATGAAAATGCCAAAATACACCAAGAATAGTCTCTCCAAGAAGTTGCGCACCACTTAATTTCAGCCAAATACCCTTAAAGAGGGCTGAATTTCAGACCTCACACTTGTGTGAGTGAAAGATGATCCAAAAATACAAGAGATTTGTCTCTTATTTATACAATGATAATGACCTTTAATTACAATTTAGGTCAGAAAAGGTCGACATGGCCAAATTACATCAAAAATCCAGTTTTTACACAAATTTAAAGAATTAAACCCTAAAATGTGCTGTAGAGGTGATGTCATGCCCTCCTAAGGTGACGATGGGCCTCATAGGTGGGACGTCAGGATCCATGAGAAAAACGTTAGGCCTTCCAAGGCCTTCAGATGATGCCACACGTGCCACTTGGCACACAACTGCCTCCATCATGTCCATCTGAAGTAGGGTGACGTCTAAGGCCACAAGGGTGACGTCATGAGCCTCCCAAGGCCAACGTTCAGGGGGGAGAGCAAGACCCCCCTAGGTCCAGGCCTGCCAAAGTGTCTTTGGTGGAACGTCCTTCTTTTTCTCTGGTGCAAGCCCCTGGTGTTTCTCTGCCCTTAGCTAGGGTCACAACATCCATCTGGTGGGATTTTAGCCCCATGGAGGTCTGACCTAATCATCTCCCCATATGTACCTGTCCATTGGGCATGGTCCTGCAGCAACAAGAAGTACGCCCTCCATGGGCTCATAAGTCACAGAGATCATAGCAATGTCAGTCACGTCTAATAATCAAATTACCCAAACATGTGCATCAAACCCCCCTTTACTTGGACAAATGCTCAAAGAGGTTATGCAGTTTAACAAGCTAGGTTTGGAGAGGGTCTCATGATGTTCTATTGGGCTAATGCTCCTCAAGTTTGGGGTGTTTCCTAGGTGAAGACCAATCTAGGTCATGTAGATGTATGAGATGGTGTAGGGAATGTTTGGGCAAGGGGTGCAGTGATAACATGGAAATGTAGGTCTTACTTGTGGTTGCCTCTGTAGAGGGCGATATGCACCTTATCATGGATGCCATTGTTTCCTAGCCCATTCAATGCCTTTTATTTTTTTGTCTTATTGCTTTTTCTTTTCAAGATAATAGCTGGAGGACACTGTCCTGGTGTGGTGACTAGTGGTGACAACGTTACCCACAAGCACTTCAAGGAAATGAGAATGCTGGCTCGTGATGAGACCCCCTTTCTTTTGGCTATGCCACCAAGAGCCACTCCACAGGTTTGGTGACCAGATGGATGGCAGTGTCATACCGCTACATGCCCATGGACCTAATAGGCCGGCTCATGATGAGACCTCCTATCCACCAACTAGATCTTGAGTTTTATTTTATTTTATGAGTCCCCTTTTCTTGATTAGAAGCCATTTATTGCTTTCTCGGGAATCCCTTGGTGAAGCATCTCAAGGTTTCATTTTGGCTTTTAACTTTTGCCAACTACTTTTACCCTTTGGGCCTTTAGCCCCTTCTGAAGATTTTCCAGGTCCTATCAAGTTGCCAACTAGGTCTGTCTTTGACCTCAAGCTGGCTCTAAGTTTCAACTGTCAAACAACGGTTTGTTGCTGTTTTATAACAACAAACAGTTCAGGAACTTCTTTGCTGATTTGTTACAGCTACATAGGCCATTTAGGTGCTCTAGCATGTAGTTTTTGTCACCAAGAGGTTAGCACATGCATACCAAAATATATGTAACACACCTAGAGATCTTTACTGCTGAAAATACTATAGTTCTAAACTTAACATACATGAAAATGAACACAGGTATTTTTGGTCAACATGACCCTGGATAAACCCCCCTAGGGGAAAACTAGTTTGGAATATGAGTGTATATATAGGGAGAATAGAAGGTGGAATACAACAAGTACAATAAACAAAAGAACYTGATATAGTAACAACTTTATCCAAGCTGCAATACAAGCCCAACTGAAGCAAGTGYGCCCTCCAAAAATGTTGTCTAGACCATTGAACTAGAGCTCTCTGCCAACTGGAAGCTTTGATGGAGAAACCCTCCCAAAATACTCTAATACTGAGCTGTAGCTTCCCTCTGAAACATACCTCACTGCAATCTGAGCTCTGAAAGTCCTCCCTGCTGATGATGCRCCCTCCTCACCAATTGCACCCTTCTCCAAGCAAGAACCTCTCCACTAAATAAATGAGGACCKAAGCCTGCTGGCTGCTTCCATGGATAAAAACGCTCAAGATTTCCTCAACCATAGCCTTAGACCTCATCTTCATGCTCTCTCTCAAACTCTCCAAGTGAACAAATGAGTGAATGAGCTCCTCCTTGCCCTTAGCGCCCCTCTTGAACCTCCATAAGGAAACCTAAAGAATGGACGATTGAGATCATTCAATTTCATGTCCAATGAATGGTTGAGATCATCCCATAATAATCTCACTCTCAAACCCACTTTGGGTTAAGTTCCCTAAGTTCACTTTATGTCTCTTAATTCACCCACAAAGTGAATTAATTGTCATTTAGGCTAAAATGACCAAATTTCACTTTTGACTTAAATCTCCTAAGTCAAAGTGAAATTAGACATAAAGTACAAGGAACAAAGTACATAGTACTTCCCACATGTGTTTAGGAGCTCACAAACACATGGGGAACACTTCCCAAGGTACATAATCTCAACACTCCCTCTTACCGAGGAAAGTGTTTCTCACCAGGCCCATCTTGTCTCTGAAGTAGACATGTTTGCCCCTTGGCATGGCCTTGGTGAGGATGTCTGCAATCTGCTCATCAGTCGATATATACTGTAATTGCACTGCCCTTGATCTCAATGTGCTTCGATCGGTCATGGAAAACTAGATTCTCAGAGAGTTTGATACAACTTTGATTATCGCAGTGTATGACAGTCGGTGGTATCTCCTGACCAAATAATCCTACCAACATCTTACAAAGCCAAATGGCCTCGCAACTGGCCTGATTGGTCGCCATGTACTCTGCCTCGGCGAAACTCAAAGCAACTGACTTCTACTTCCGGTTGAACTAGTAAACAAGTGCTGACCCCAAACCAAAGCAACACCCTGAGGTGCTTTTTCTGTCAGCAGCACATCCTGCCCAGTCTGAGTCGGTGTAGCCAACCAAACTGACCTCATCACCTTTGATATCGTCTAGGCCAAAATCAACTGTCCCAACAATGTACCATAACACATGTTTCGCCCCAATCCAGTGAACACTCCTTGGCTCTACCATATGCTGGCTGAGAGTGTTCACGACAAAACAGATATCTGGTGTAGTGTTGACCAGATACATAAGTGAGCCGATCAACTACCTATAAACTGTAGCATCTACCAACTGGGAATCTGAAGCACTAAGCTTCTTCCAGTTGGTAACCATGGGTGTCGACATAGGTCTGCAGTCCTCCATCTGAAATCTGCTTAGAATATCTGCAACATACTTCCCTTGCATAAGAAATATGTGTCCCTCCTCCTGCCATATCTCCATACCCAAAAAATAGTGCATCAACCCAATGTCACTCATCTCAAACTCTGATGCAAGTCCCAGCTTGTAGTCAGCTATGAGACCCTCGGCTCGTGTGATGAACAAGTCATCCACATATAGAATGAGAACGAGCGTGTCCTCACCTCTAATGATGTAATAGAGGTTAGGATCAACATCGCTCTTCTCGAAGCCGATTTGAAGCAAGTATGTGTTAATACGTGAATACCAAGCTCAGGGATTTTGCTTCAAACCATAAAGTGCCTTTCTCAAAAGGCACACGTGAGTCTCCCTCTCACTCACCTCAAACCCCGGTGGCTGCTCAATGTACACCTCCTCATCTATAAAGCCATTCAGAAATGCGGTCTTCACATCCATCTGATGAATGCTCCAACTCATCTCTGCCGCTATGGCAATAATACTCCTGATCGAGGTGTATCTCGCAACTGGTGCAAATGTCTCATCATAATCGACTCCCTCTCTATCTGAGAGAAGCCTTGTGACACAAAATGAGCCTTGTGTTTCTCTATGCTTCCATCTGCAACATACTTGGTTTTGTACAACCACTTGGAAGTCACAACTGACTTCCCCACTGGCCTCGAAACCACCTCCCAAACATCATTGCGCACAATGGAGTCATACTCCTCCAGCATGGCCTCTCTCCAGACCTGTTGGTCCACTGCCTGCGCAAATCTCTGTGGCTCAGTATCTGTGATTCTCATCACTAAAGACAAATATGATCCAAGTCTCACTGGAGGTCTACTCTCTCTGATCTGGCTCTTGGGCTCCCCTACGTTCTCCTTGGCCTCCTTCAGGGTCTCCTGAAACCATCTAGGTCTCCTCTTCCCTGAAGCTGTCAATGGAGAAGTAAGGTCTCTTTGCCCAAGAGTAACTACCTCAGGTCTAGTCTCAACACTCTAAGATCCTGA
>JASDQU010099932.1:447927-462037 GCA_032191745.1 Picea mariana
TTTCTAGATTGGTTCTCCACAAGAGATCTGAACTCTTGGAACTGCTTGAAGACCTCACTCTTGGTCTTCAAGAAATAGATCGAGGTCTTCCTTGAGTAGTCATCAATGAATGTGAGATAGTACTCACAACCACTCAAGGACTTCTGAGACATGGGCCCACACACATCCGTGTGTACTAAATCCAGTATCCCAGCTGACTTGGTGTCATTGTTGGGGAACGAGGCTTTGGTAAACTTACCAAGCGCACACCCTCTGCAAACATCCTGATGCTTTGTACTGATCTGTGGCACTCCGGTCACAACCTCTCTCAATCCTCCGAGAGCTCCATGATGTAGATGGGCCATCCTACGATGCCATAGCTCACATGTTTGTCTGCTGCTGTCGTTGCTCACTACCAATGCATGAAGAGGCTGAAAAAGCAATTTGAACAGTTTCCCATCCCTCACTCCAATCACTTGTCCTGAGGCAAGCGAGGACCCCTTAGGGTGTATGAAGACCTTGGTCCCTCTGAAGGACACCTCAAGACCTCTATCCTGGAGGGTAGAAACTGAAATCAAATTCTTCTTTAGCCCAAGGACATAGAGAACATCCCTGAACGATATAGGTGGCATGCCATCTCTCCGAAAGGTAACAATGCCAATGCCAACAACTCTAACCAAGGAGTCATCTTCAAGGGCAATCTCCATCCTGACCTCGGTGTCTCTGAGATCAGTCAAGTGCTCTCTGACTCCAGTGATATGGCTCGAAGCCCCGCTATCAATATACCAGACACTGGGTGCCGTCTCAACTGAAGTGCTACATATGAGGAAAGCACACTCTCTCTCAAACAAAGTCTGAAACTCTGCCTCCTCTGCTGTAGTTGCGGTACCACCCCTCTTCTTCTGCCTATTGGGACACTGTCTAGCATAGTGCCCCAACTTCTTACCAACAAAGCACTTCACTTTGCTCATATCTCTCCTTTGACCACTGCTGCTCTCTCCTCCCTGTGGTGGGGCCCCAAACTTGGGACCCTGTCGACCTCCCCGGTCGGCCTTCTTCTTGCCCTTTGTCCAAAAAGCAAGATCCTCATCACCCTGAATTGTCTATTGCTGCTGTCTAGAAGCCTCTGCTACAAGTCTAGTCTCCTCCTGGACGAAGTTATCCCACATATTCTCCCATGTGGGCATGATCTCCCTGGCAACAATGCCACAAACAAATGGACTCCATGGTTTGGTAAAGCTGTTTAACGCTGTCCTCACCATAGAATCTGGGTCCACCACCTCTCCAACGACTCCAAGCTCGTCTCTGATCTGGGTGTATCGACCAAGGAAAGAAGTCACCGACTCACTCTTAAGCATGCGAATGCCCCTGAGTCGATCATGAACAACCATCTTCCAGTTCTCATTAGAGCTCTCATAAAGCTTACATAGAAATGCCCACATCTTAAATGCATAAGCTTTCCTAGTCAAGTGGGGAATGATATGATCCCGCACTGCATTACATATGGTCCTCTTTGTCTTGTTGTTCCTCTTCCTGAACTCTGCTAACAAGACGGGAGCAGTAGCAACGGGAACATGAACAACTGCCTGAACTATATCCCATAGTTCAAGGTCCTCCAAGACAGAGACAATCCTGGCCTTCCAAGGCGACCAGTTGCTAGCTCCAGCTAGCCTATCCTCCACACACATCTGAGATGCTGACATCACCGCCGACTGCACTCAAACTGATGCTCCAACTGCAAAGGAACGCTGCCTCACTCCTGTCAACATAGGTGTGAAAAGAGGCAAACGAACACCGACCTCACTCCTAGCTATATAGGTGTGAAAAGAGGTCGTGAAAAATCAGCTTCACTCCTACCACGTAGGTGTGAAAAAAGACTGACGAAAATGTCCACAAACTGCTCTACAACCTTCTACAAAATTCTGCCAACTAACTGCCACTAAACTCTGTCAATGGCTGTCCACAAAATCTGCCCAAAAGGTGTCTAAAACAGCCCACTCATATGCTGTCCAAAACTCAGCAAAAATCAGCCACCCAACTATGATACCATGAAGATTTTCCAGGTCCTATCAAGCTGCCAACTAGGTCTGTCTTTGACCTCAAGTTGGCTCTAATTTTCAACTGCCTAACAAAGATTTGCTGCTGTTTTAGGACAAGAAACTGTTCAATAACTTCTTCGCTGATTTGTTACGGTTACATAGGCCATTTAGGTGCTCTAGCATGTAGTTTTTGTCACCAAAGGTTAGCACATGCATACCAAAATATATGTAACACACCTAGAGATCTTTACTGCTGAAAAAATACTGTAGTTCTAAACTCTAACATACATGAAAATGAACATAGGTATTTTTGGTCAACATGACCCTGGATAAACCCCCCCCCAGGGAAAACCAGTTTGGAATATAAGTGTATATATAGGGAGAATAGAAGGTGGAATACAACAAGTACAATATATAGAAGAACCTGATACAATAACAGCTTGATCCAAGCTGCAACACAAGCCTAACTGAAGCAAGAGTGCCCTCCATAAACGCTGTCAAGACCACTGAACTGGAGCTCTCTGCCAGCTGGAAGCTCTGATGGAGAAACCCTCCCATAGTACTCTGATACTGAGATGTAGCCTCCCTCTGAAACATACCTAACTGCAATCTGAGCTTTGAAAGTCCTCCCTGCTGATGATGCGCCCTCCTCACCAAGTGCGCCCTCCTCACAGCAAGAACCTCTCCACTAAATAATAGAGGGCCTAAGCTTGCTGGCAGCCTCTATGGATAGAAGCGCCCAAACTTTCCTCAACCAATGCCCGAAACCTCATGCTCATGCTCTCTCTCAAACTCTCCAAGTGAAGAAGTGAGTGAATGAGCTCCTCCTTGGCCTTTGCGCCCCTCTTGAACCTCCATAAGGAAACCTAAAATATGGATTGTTGAGATCATCCTATCTCAAGTCCAATAAAAGGTTGAGATCATCCCATAATAATCTCACTCTCAAACCCGCTTTGGGTTAAGTTCCCTAAGTTCAGTTTATGTCTCCTAATTCACCCACAAAGTGAATTAATAGTCACTTAGGCTAAAATGACCAAATTTCACTTTTGACTTAAATCTCCTAAGTCAAAGTGAAATTAGACATAAAGTACAAGGAACAAAGTACATAGTACTTCCCACATGTGTTTAGGAGCTCACAAACACATGGGGAACACTTCCCAAGGTACATAATCTCAACATGTTGTTCTTGTTTGCTATTTTCCCTTGTTGCTCTTGTTTCGGGCAGGTCACAGGTGATAGCTTTGAGAGGGAGCTATAATGACGGTTGCAGGAGGCAAAATATTAGAGGGTCTCTAGCTGAGACATGGAGCAGACTATCYAGACATAGCACTGTGTACATGATCGTACACATCCATGTTACGAAGGAGAAGAGGACGAAGTCAAAACCTTYTGGCAAGAAGGGTACTTTTGCGAGATACAAAGTATCTCATATGGAGATTGATTGTGAGGAGCAGAAGGCTCCAATGGATGACCGTACAGATCCCTCTAGTTCAGTTGACCACTCTTTAGATCATCAGGAAGAGTCAGTAGAGCCAGAAGGGCCTATCCAGAGATGTTGTAGTGACCAGGAAGAGACCAACATGGTCCTGTGATACTTTGCAGGATGCAAAGGGCATGCAGTCATATGGCATTGATGATCCATATCATGAGGAGGAGCACATGGCTCCACCAGTGGTGAGGTAGGTGGCCCCACCAAGTACTAGCTTAGAAGGAGCCAGAGTTCAGAAGGAGTCAACCCTCAGGATCCGGTAGGGAGGAGCAACCTACCAGTATAGTTCATATGAGATCGGACTTCAGAGGAAGTCAACAGATGCAGAGGGAGCATATGGCTCCAAGATTATATAGACTCAGAGGGAGTCAAATCCAAGAGGGAGTATGCAGACTCAGAGTGAGCCTGATCTTAGAGAGAGTCAGTCGACTCAGAGAGAGTGGACCATGAGAAGAGCTTTGCTCTAGTCACCTGGTACACTTCCACTAGGACCATTACTTGCTAGAAAGCAATAATGATGGACTCTACTCCAAAAGAACATATCCCAGAAGATCATAATGGGACAATAGAGCCAGAGATACCTGTAGATCCACCCAGAGAAATTACAGTTACTAGGAAGAGACCAACATGGCTTCGGAACACTTTGCAGGAAGCTGAAGGACATGCAACTCCTAGAGGCTCTTTTAGAGAGAGCAAGAGACCACACAAGTTTTCCAGCTATGTGGCGCTAATGAGTAAAATCATGATTTAGAGCCTTCCACTTTTGAGGAAGCTGCTAAGCAACAAGTGTGGAAGGATGCCATGATGGAAGAATACCAGTCGATCATAAAGAATGATGCGTGGGAAGTGGTTCCGAGACCAGAAGGGAAGTCAATAGTGACTTCCAAGTGGATCTATGAGATCAAGCATGTTGCATATGGCAGCATAGAGAAGTACAAAGCGAGATTTGTGGCTAGAGGATTCTCCCAAAAAGAGGGAGAAGATTATGACGAGACACTTGCTCCAGTAGCCAGAAGAAGTGTACATAGAGAAACTACAAGATACATTAGAAGGAGTCTCATGTCTACAAATTTAAAAAAACTTTGTACGGGCTTAAGCAGACACCCAGAGCATGGTATTCTAGAACAAATAGTTATTTGATGAACTTGGGAATGGTTGCCCCTTGATATTGGATGACATGTTTCTTACAGGGGATGAGAAGCTCACAGATGGGTGCAAGAGGGAACTCACTTCAGAGTTCGAAATGAAGGATCTGGATTTGATGGGATTATAGGTGTGGTAGAGACCAGATGAGATTTTCCTTAGCCAAGGAAAATATATAGTTGAGATCCTGTTGAGATTCAGGATGATGGACTGCAAGTCCATGGCCACACCTATGGTTACGAATCTGAAGCTCCTGAGTGATTCATCTTCAGATTTGGTTGATCCCACGATGTACAGACAGTTGATCGGATCCTTGATGTACCTGGTTAATACCATGCTAGATATATGCTTTGCAGTGAACAGATTGAGTAGTACATGGTTGAGCCTAGACATGTACATTGGATAGCAACAAAGCATGTGTTACGAATCTGAAGCTCCTGAGTGATTCATCTTCAGATTTGGTTGATCCCACGATGTACAGACAGTTGATCAGATCCTTGATGTACCTGGTTAATACCATGCCGGATATATGCTTTGCAGTGAACACATTGAGTAGTACATGGTTGAGCGTAGACATGTACATTGGATAGCAGCAAAGCATGTGTTGAGGTACCTGCGTGGTACGGTTGGATATGGACTTAGATATGTTTTGGACAGTGATGTAAGGCTGCAAGGTTATACAGACTCTGATTGGGCGGGGAGTGTAGTGGATAGGAAAAGCACATCAGGATGTTGCTTCAGTTTGGGATCATGTATGATCTCATGGTTGGGTAGAAAACATACGTCAGTGGCACTCAGTACAACATAGGCAGAGTATATTGTAGCCAGTGTTGCAAGCCGTGAAGCAGTGTGGCTTCAGAAGTTGCTTACAAGGTTATTTGATCTAGAGTTGGAACCAACTTTGATATATTGTGATAATCAAAGTTGTGTGAATCGTTTTGAGAATCCAGTCTTTCATGACAAGTCAAAGCATATAGAGATCAAATACCATTACATCCGAGACATGGTGCAGAGAGGAGCAGTGGAGCTCTAGTACATATCCACAGATGAGTAGATAGCGGACATTATCACCAAGCCTATGTCTAGAGTGAAGTATGAGTACTTCAGAGACAAGCTTGGCGTGATGCAGAATGTCCACCCTCGTTGAGAGGGAGGTGTGATGTTTCTCCTCCAACAGGCTTCCCTTTTGGCAAAGGGTTTCCTAGATCAGTCATGTGGAGTGACTGAGGGAGTAATGTAGTAGTCTTGCCCAATAGATGGGTGTGAATGAGACTACTAGGAGAGGAGAAACATCATAGCATAATCATGGAGACTATTAGATTGCATGGTAGTAGCTTTGCAACTACTACTTGATTGCAGATTATGACTATGGTTGATGGCATGGTAGTAGCTGTGTGCTACTAGTTGATTGCTGCATAGTCATGGAGACTATTGGACTGCATGGTAGTAGCTTTGCAACTACTAGTTGATTGCAGATTATGACTATGGTTGATGGCATGGTAGTAGCTGTGTGCTACTAGTTGATCGCTGCATAGTCATGGAGACTATTGGACTACATGGTAGTAGCTTTGCAGCTACTAGTTGATTGCAGATTATGACTATGGTTGATGGCATGGTAGTAGCTGTGTGCTACTAGTTGATTGCTACATAGTCATGGAGACTACTGGATAGCATGGTAGTAGCTTTGTGCTACTAGTTGATTTCTATGTAGTCCTGACAACATGGTAGTAGCTTTGTGCTACTAGTTGATTGCTGGATAGCATGGTAGGAGCTTTGTGCTACTAGTTGATTGCTACGTAGTCATGGAGATTAGTGGACAACATGGTAGTAGCTTTGTGCTACTATTTGATTGTTGGATAGCATGGTAGTAGCTGTGTGCTACTAGTTGATTGTTGGATAGCATGGTAGTAGCTGTGTGCTACTAGTTGATTGCAACATAGTCGTAGAGACTATGGTGGAAGTTTTGAGCTACTGATGGCATGGTAGTAGCCTTGAGGATACTAGATGATTGCAGTATAGTCATTGGACTATAGTGGTAGTCATTAGACTACTAGAAGAAGACGTCTTGGAAGAATACCTCCCTAGCTAAGAGGGAGTGTTGATGTTTTGGTAGCTGTGGGAGGTATACCCTCCTGGACAACTTTTCTTAGAGAAGAAGAAGATTCCAGAAGTCAAAGGAAGACAATTGAATAGTTGAAGAACACCCCAGAAGAGAAGTCGACCAACAGGAAAATAATAAAGTGGAAATATAATTTATAGGAAGAGAAGTCGGCCCACAGAAATAATAAAGTAAATATGAAGACCCAGAATAAGAAGTCGGCCCTAGATAGGCGCCTAGATTAGTATAAATACAGGGCTGGATCATTTCATTTGTATAGTCAAACAATTCTCCTTCTGTAGTGCGCACTAGGCAGCTAGCAGTGGCAGTTGTGGCAATTTCACTATTTCTGGGTTCTGGTTCTCTTGGAGACTGCGCCCCACTTGGGGAAGGATATTCTTGGTGGTCTCTCTTGTGCGCTACCTTTGGAAGAGTTGCGCTAAGGTTGTGTGGTGCTACCCAGTTGCTTCGTGCCAGTTGTTAGTAGCAGTTGTAGTTGCAGTAGCAGTTGCAGTTGCAGTAGCAGTTACAGTTGCAGTTGTAGTTACCAGTTACCAATTGTGCCAGTTTTGTGGTGCACTATCTTGCTCTAGTGATGCACCCATCTTGCGGCAGTTCTGTGGTGACTCAGTTGTCTACCCTCGCTAGGGTTTGACAAGAAGTAGAGATAAGTATTTGTTATCAGAGTTTCTTCATTGTTGGTTTGCTCTTGGGAATAGAGCTTGTTCATGGTTGTATTGGAATATTAGAAAGATTCTCTCTAAGAAAAGTTGGCTGGGTTTTTGCCCGAGTTTGGGGTTTTCCCAGGATAAATCTTTGTGTCTTCTTGTGCTTGTTTATCTGCTGCTTATATATTTCAGTATATGGTTATTGAATATTAAAACAAGATAAAAATGCTATGGTAAATCTAATGTTAACAAAACTAATGAAAATCTAACAATTTTGTGATGTTCAAGTGCTGAAATTTCAAGTAAGGCTGCCATCTTCTCCTGTTATGCTTTTCTTCAAATCTGGGCTGAGTACTGTACCTTTTAGTAAGTCTGTTCTAGTTTTTGGAGGGCTGAAAAGAGAAGTCTGTTGACTCTCTTAAAGCTGTTTGTGATATCAGATTTGAAGTATATGCAATTCAGGATTGATCATTCAATAGAAAATTGCCTTCTTTGCTGCCAATGTCTTATTTGATGTCTTAGATTCACATAAAGGATTGATGGTGGTATTGATGTTTCATTTTCAGAATTTATACTCAGTTGCAATTGTTATTTCAGATCTGTTTCAATTAGTGAATACTTCTGTTTTGCATGTTTGCTGAATTATATTGAGCATTTAAATTAAGTTCCAAGCATATGTTCTTGCTTCCGACTCCATAATCCCTTGGAGAAGACACTAATCTGCTTGAAATCACCACTAACATTTACTGAATAAGAGAAACTTCTGATTTGTCAAATCTGGAAATTTCATTAGGCATAAGGACAGTTTTTGACAAATCAAATCAGGAATACCCCCTTGTGCTGGAGGAGAGCCAGCTTTTTCACTAAGGTGACAGTGGGTGAAATTTCCAAGTTGCCCTAGGTTTGCATCTTTATATTGGACTTGAGTATCTTTAAAGTGCAGGTCTAAAAGGTAACAATCGGTAAACTCCTAAAATCCACAATTGCCTGAGATTAGCTCGAGGGGGTTAATCTCTACTATATACTGTCGATATCTCTAAAAACATATGTTGTTGAGATCTCTATAAGCATTTGCTGTCTTGGCTTCACAAGTGTGTCCTCTCTCTTACAAGAAATTTTGTCATTTTCTGTCACTTAATTCTCTGTTGAACTTAATGGTAAATTTTATCATATTTTATTTGCACTAATAATGCTTTTCCAATTTTTATTGTCACTTGATTGAAACATGAACATAACACATATCGGGTGACTTAAATAATGGGAGTGATGGTTGGGTCAATCTAGGAACCATGGCTTCCTAAAGAGGCCAATGTTGCCTGAAAACTTGGGTTGTTTTTCAAGGACTGCTGTTTATCCTTTGGGGTCCTAAAGTAAACAATGAAGAAATCTCGTGCACAAAGACTAATTATATAAGCTTAGATCGAGTTAGCACTTATCCATCTGTCCAGTGCATCTGCAACTGGCCAAAAACCATTGAACTTGTAGATAAGAGACTTTTCCCTGTAGCCCTTCAAAGCTTCAAGAAGTTTTTCTTTATTTGAATCCATTTTTTGACCTACCTCTGATTTTTCCACAAAAAAACCCTCTTGGAAGGGGGTTCCTTTCCTTTGTATATTGCACCTCTGCCCTAACCCCTTGAACAACATATGGAAAGAACGATGAGTTTGGGGTGAATTTACTGCAGAAAATATCTAGGGAGAAATTGTGTTTGTTTTTGGTGGAGAGTAAACTTTTTCAGAAGATTGCAAAAGAAGAGAGGATGGACCTTGAAGAGGCCCTACATTATGGGTGATTTCATGGGGAGGATCCCTGAAAACTATCTCTCGTACTAAACCTCCATGGGTTGAGTTGGATGCTGGAGGAGCTTGAGTTTTGGGTGTCCCTTGGGCATCGGCAATGAGCTTCGATCTGCTGTGTACCCCATCTTTAGCATTGCACAGTTATGGCTTCCTTAAAAGATGCAGAGGGCTCCCTGTTATTGGGCGATCTGAATTCGCTATCAACATTCCTCAATGCGGGAAATTTCCCTTCCGTGGTCTTGCGACTGGCCTGCTTGATGAGTTGGTGAAGTGGTCGAAGATACATTAGTAACTTTCGTCCACATGAGAGATATGTCTCCCCTGGTTTTGCTTTTTTTTGGGTTGGAGTAGTTTTGACAAGAGAAGATACCACATTTGCTATTCTACAAGCCATCTGACGTCCTCTCAACATTGCACTGCATGAATCTCATATTGTTACTGACAATTTATGAGTGAAATAAATTATAAGTTATGACTAATCCTTCAAGCCCAAAATATTATTGCTATCCATCAATAACTTCCTAATCCCCTGGCTTCCCTTGTCAATCCAAAGTCCTCTCAATGTTATTGCTGTATCTTACCTTTAGACTGTTTTTCATGTCAATCAAGGGTGCACTCACTGTCCATTCACTGTCAACTGATAGTCGAGTATTCTAATTGTTCTTCCTCTTTTGTGTTGTTCACTGAATTTTTTTCCATTTTTTTCTCCCTTTCGTTATCAGTTTCACATGTTTTTTTGAGATAGTTGCTGTTATGCTTATTTTACATATTAACCTTACCAAACAGCTTTATTTTCTTTTTAAGAAGTATTACTATATATTTGTTTTGTTAGTATGCTTTCTGATGGGATGGAAATCAGGTCTTGGAGAGATTTAAATTGTCCAAAATAAATATTCTTTCTTGCTCTCTGCCTTGTTTGTATATGTGCAGGGCTCTATAAATTTAATCACAAAAGCATTGGCAGCTGTTGGTTGCAAAATGGAGTTACTACCTGATCCAACAACTGTTCATTACCATTTGCCCAGTGGTCTTTCTGTTCGTGTTCATAGAAAATTTGAGGATTTCCTTGTTGAACTTACTGGTTTTTTCCCACATGAAAGGGAAGGGATCTCCCAATTTTACAATGAGTGTTGGAAGGTTAGCTTTGCATTTGCAATTTTAACTTACAATTTTTTGTACGAAAACTGGTTATACCTCAATTCGGAATTGCAATTTTGTCATATTTGGTAACTGAGATTCTGTGTGTTCCTATACTGAACTGCAGGTATTTAATTCTTTGAACTCACTGGAATTAAAGTCATTAGAAGAACCATTGTATCTTTTTGGCCAGTTTTTTAAGAAGCCACTGGAGTGCTTGACACTTGGTAATTGTTTTTTTTTCAGTTTCAAATTTATTTTCAGAAATTCCTCTGCCATAAAGGCTTAGGTTGATATTGTGACATTAGTGCTTTTGCTCTATTGTAGGCATTTTCAACTGGGATTATCATTGATTGAGTGTATTAAGTTTACATAATTCTATAATAGAGTCGTTTTACTTCTATTGCCAGTATAATAACTCTCTACTTAGTGCAAATTTGGAAACACAAATAGCAATGAGTAGTATTGGTTTGACAAAAAATTAGTGGCAGATATATTCTTATTGCATGTATAATATTTATTATCAGTTAAAAATGATGATTAGTTTTCCTGATAATATATTGCAGCCTATTACTTGCCACAAAATGCAGGAGCCATAGCCCGGAAGTATATAAAAGATCCAAATTTACTGTCTTTCATTGATGCAGAGGTGGAATCCTGAACTGTCTCAACTATATCTATCTAATGGGCCCTCTTTTTTAGTAGGATTTGATTTAATCCTTACTCTTACTGACATAAATTTAGCACAGAATGTAGCTAGCTGACGTGTATCTAACTTGTTGGCTATACAGTGCTTCATTGTGAGCACAGTGAATGCCTTGCGGACACCTATGATAAATGCAAGCATGGTATGCTCTTGCTTTGATGCTTTATGCATAATGGAAAACTTTTGAGTGGGGTATATACAAATAATTTTTCGTTGCTAATTAGTAATATGTCTTGCTGCAACAGGTCCTATGTGATAGACATTTTGGAGGGATAAATTACCCAGTTGGTGGTGTTGGTGGAATTGCTAAAAATCTGGCCAAGGGTTTAGTGGATTATGGTGGGACAATATTGTACAAGGCAAATGTCACAGATATTATTCTTGAAAATGAAAAAGCTGTGAGTCTATATCCACTAGAGGTGTTTGTGTCTATGTATTCTGTTGAATACTTACAAAAGTATATGAATCCGTGAACTGATAGGAAGTGCAAATGAGTTCCATGGTATCGAAAAACATCTTAATCAATGTTGAGAATGTTTGCATACACAGGTGGGTGTAAGGCTCTCAGATGGCAGACAATTTTATGCTAAGAAGATAATTTCCAATGCAACCAGATGGGATACTTTTGGTACAGATTTCAGAATTACATGGTTTTTAATTTTTTTCTACTCTCTACAAAATAGTCAAAACATAGACATTTCAACTGAAATATTTCTACAAGCTTCTGTTGTTCATTTTAGTAACCTGATTGGTAGAAATTCACTTCTACCCTCTAGGCTATTTATGTGGTCTATTGTTTCAGAGTTGCTGCCAGATATTCAAAWTTCTTCTGTTATTGATCACAAGTTTCTGGAAAGTTGAAAATGTAATACTTTGTGTCTTGTCATAGGTATTTATAATATTTTAATCTTCCATGCAGGAAAGCTTTTAAGAACAGAGAAGCTTCCCCCAGAGGAGCAAAATTTTCAGAGTCTGTACGTCAAAGCTCCCTCATTTCTCTCCATTCATATGGGAGTAAAAGCAGAAGTTTTGCCTTTGGGTACAGATTGCCATCATTTTGTACTTGAGGTAATTCAGTTACTTGACTGACTGTTCAAAATTGTAATATTGAATATGTGGACCTCTGGATGATCGTCAGCAATTGAATGACTATGAGTATTTTATGTTTTTCTTAATTCCAGTTTCTTCTGAAAATATATTTAACTGGTGTGCTTCTATTAGGATGACTGGGCAAGACTGGAAGAACCTTATGGAAGCATTTTTCTTAGCATTCCAACTGTTTTGGATTCCTCATTAGCTCCTGAGGGTCACCATATTCTTCATATCTTTACCTCCGCATGGATTGATGATTGGAAGGTAGACCTGCACCTCAAGGAGTGTTTGCAGGAGCACGAAACCAAATTTATTTTAAGAAGTTAATAAACTACAGTGCATCTTTCTTTTTTGTTAAATCATTTATAAAAAAATAATAAATATTTTCAGCGGTAATGATTCAAATGTAGCGGTTCTTGTCCAGGGTCTCTCACAAAAAGATTATAACATCAAGAAAGAAGCTGTGGCTGATGAAATTGTCAGCAGGCTGGAGAAGACACTTTTTCCAGGTTTAAAAGAAGCAGTAACTTTTAAAGAGGTAGCCTTTGTTCATCCGTTGTTGTAGATTTTCTTTTGGTTCTTTTTTACCTGCCTGGCTTCTTTTTTCTCAGTCATAACTTTTTCTCTTTCATTTTTGTTAGGAAAGCTAAGAAAAATCGAGGGACAACACAATAAACAAATTAAACATTGAGCTTGCCTCCTTATTTTGTCATGCACAACTGCGGATATAGACAATTTGACTATTTTCTCATAGTTATTATTTCTTTGTTGTGTTACCTGTATATTTCCCGTTTGAAAACTACAAGCAACATGTAAGCTTTTATATTCTGATTGTTATGAACATAAATATACATAAATAGATATTCATAACATAATAATTAATTAATAAATAGTAACTATTAATAATGAAAGGACATATCTCAAAGGACATGTCTATTGGTTAAGGGCACCCCTGCGTGGGTATATAAACGAGCTCTCATTCTCAATCTTATCTTATCTTATCTATCTCATCTATTTATATATTATTGACAGTCCTATATGGATTACTTTGTTATATTCCAAGTATTTTGGATAATTCTTGTGTGAGCGAACTTTGTTCGTCTCATTTGATATCAGAGCTGTCTCGATCCGGCTTTTGGCCAACCTCATCATTTCAGAGTTTCTTTGAGAAATCCTGGTCTTTGACCACCAACTAGGCCTTTGGCCATTTAAAAATCAATTTCTTCGAAAAAAATAAAAATAAAAATTCCACTGCATATTTCAAGAAAAAGAAAAAGCGTTGTTGTAGCTGTTATCCCCGATATCTAGGGATAACTAGGAGATCATGTCTCGAGGCCCACATGGTCCTAGACATGGAGTACCGAAAGCAGGGATGACTTGAGCATGGCCCTGGAGGGCCCATCTTTCTTCTTCTTCGTCGGATTTGTCCTGTCAGCAGTAGCAATTTCCATCACCACCGGCCTGGGCTTGCATCGGAGAAGACTCTTGTTCCATGAGGTAATTGGTTTGAGGTATCATGGTATGTGTCATATTTGATTGCTATAACCTTCTTATATATGCATTAGTTTCTTTTCATTTCTGATGACTGCTTGGATCTTACACTAATCCACTTGACCATTGTTGGGGTGATTGATTGGGTAGCTTAGCAAGCTGATATTCATGGGTTTTGGTTAGCCACCAAAGGGGATTTGCAGAGCCATCGTCCGCTCCCACCATCTTATCATATTTTCATCTTATACCCCGCTCATCCATCCCATTCCCCTAGTCTGGCCATTAGGATGACCTTTGAGGGTTACAGCTTGTCTTGTGGGAAGAAGGGGCTAAAGGCCCAGGGGGTAAAAGCAACTGGTAAAAGATAAAAGCCATAGGAAATAAAACCTAGAGATGCTTCGCCCAGGGGATCCCCGAGAAGGCAATAAAAAGCCTCTCGATAAGAAACTAAAGGGACCCTAAGAAAAAT
>JASDQU010099933.1:6185-23418 GCA_032191745.1 Picea mariana
GTATGATGCACCTGAGTCGATCAACCATACACCATGGTCTGCATGTGTACTTGTAGATGCTAGGTAAACATCACCTCCTTCTTCAGTGGAGGTTTTCACCTCCGTGGAAGAGGTACTATCATATCCCTTTGGTTTTTCAACCTTCTTAGACTTGCAATCTTTCTTATAATGCCCTATTTTACCACACTTCCAGCATTTCCTCAAAGATTTTCTTCGAGACTTAGATCTACCTGTAGATTTAGATCTCCATCCCAAAGGCTTACCAGGGTTCCTGTCTTGGGTATGCCCTCTTACAAATAAAGCATCTATGTTGTGACCATCCATGCTTTTTCGCCTCATCTCTTCAGATAACAAGAATGCAACTACATCCTCATACTTCAATGTAGATTGAGTGGTACTACCTATTGCTACAACCACATTATCCCAAGAGTCTGGCAAAGAACATAACAAAGTAATACACTTATCTTCTTCTGCAATCGTAATATTAACAGATCCAAGTTGACTTATTAGAGTATTAAAGGCATTTAAATGCTCTGTCACATAATCTCCATCTTCCATCCTAATATGATACAGCTTCTTTCGAAGAAACAACTTGTTTACCAGGGACTTTGATTGATACAAATTCCCTAACTTATCCCATAGTTCCTTGGTTGTAGATTCTCCCGAGACATTCAACAACTCCGAATCTTCCAGGCAGAGTCGAATGGTACTCCTTTCTCTTCTGTCCAACTTGTCCCAATCTTCCTTCGACATACCAGTAACTAGTGTACTAGTAGTTTGTGTACTGGTAGGTTGTGTACCAGTAGCCTATGTGCTTGTAGATGGTGTACCACTAGGCTGTGTACCAGGATCCACAGTGATCCATTGTTCTTTGTCTACAAGAAGGTCCTCCATCTTGAGCTTCCATAGCTCAAAGTTTTTACCATTGAACTTCTCTATCTCGATTCTAGATGATCTCACCATTCCTCTTACTTTACTTGAATCTCCACTGCAAAAGCTCCCATTGAACCCAGGTTTATCATAGACCCAAGATAAACTTGATCTATCAAGACCGAGCCAAACCCTCAGCAACAAAGGCGTCCCTCTGAAGCCAAAAACGTGCTCGGATACCACATGTAAGTTTTAAACCTGCGAAGTAAAGCAATGCATATAGATTCTTAAGAAATACATAAATTAATTAATGGCTCATACACAGAGTACACAGAGATTTTTACTGGAAACCCTCAACCGGGGAAACCTTTCTTATTTTCATTATATCAAATTTCACCATTCGCCATACAATATATAAAATGTTTTTAGGTATTCCGTAGTTACCAAAACCCTAATCCCTTAATCCAGGATTAATTTACAAATCAGCTAAAAATAGCAAAAACCGCCCAAAAAAAAAATTCGGGGCACTGCCCGGAACCCCGTATCAGACGCAGTTGTCGTATCTGACGCACCCACACACACACACATGCAAAGAATATAACACACACCCAATAGATAGTGGGTATTTCTTTTGTTACTCCTTGTGAGTGGTGGATGACCAATATAACTTGGAGAGGGGGCCCAAGTTTTTCCTAACTGGGAATAAAAGGATGGGATTATATATGGTAGGTTTTTTGGTCCTTCCATGGTGGTTGATGGTTGGAGAGCCAATTCCTGAAGAGGAAGGGCTACTAGATGGGTGGATTTTTCTGGATAGTTGTCACTAGCAAGGTGGACCTAAGAAAAGCTAATCCTAAAACAATGGAACTCACTAGTATGTGTGCTAGTTGTGTGGTTGCGTCTACCAAATTAGGTGTTAGGGGGGGTTACCCATGTGAGGGGTAACAAATGATGTCCAGGTGCATGGAACCTTACCTGATGGAATAATGGGTGCATGCTGGGGGAGGGGGCATAACGAAGTAGTGTAAGGATAACTACTAAGTTTATAGTGTGTATGCACTTTGAACGAACTGCTTGGACTAGATCTAGAGTGAGTTCACGAGATCAATGGGATTGGTTATAATATAACTCAAAAAATGGGCAAGGGTGATTAGTCCATGTATGGGTGGTACATATATGCTTGGTTTTATTGTAGTTTTGGTGGGAACTATGAGTGCTCACATATGTTCAAGCATTACCCCCATGCCATGGGCATTGATAGTGGGTATTTATCTTGTTACTCCTTCTAAGTAGTGGATGAAGAATATAACTAGGAGAGAGGGCCCTAATTGCAGTGGTACCTATCATTTGACAGCCTTCTTCTTAGTGGTCCCACCCATCCCTCCATACCCCTTGTGTTTCCCCTATACCATTTTCCTGCCCATTTTTCCAAATGGCTACCACACGAGCCAAAAAACTCAATACCTTGATTTCTAACACCCACCAGAACAAGGAATACATAAAAAATATGAATGAAAACCTTAGCTCAACCAATTCATCTATTCAAGTCCTCCAGGAACAATGTGCCTACATCAAATACCTCAAAGACCTCAAATCCACCTTTGAAAACTTCATGGGTCGTTTTCAGAACCCTTCCTCTTATGAAAAACCATCTTATCGGGATGACCATGATTCTTCCCATTACCAAGGTCCTCATACCACCGACTTTTGTCGAGACCTCCGCCCTCCCAAAATTGAGGTGAACAAATTTGATGGATCGAATTCCATAGGCTGGGTAAGCCAAATGGAACATTATTTCTCTTTTCATAGAATTACTGATGATTTATCCAAGCTTCGTTATGGTGTCCTACATATGTATCTGGAATGATAACAATGGTGGAAATGGCGAAAAAAGGCATGCCAAGGGTATGTTGCTTTGAAACAGTTTGTGGCTGAAATTTATGACCACTTTCACTCTGATACCCACCATTTAGGCCATTTGACCAAGTTAAATCAGTCTGCGATAGTTGAAGACTTTATTTCCCAATTTGAGCACTTCGCTTTCAAAACAGAGGGCCTGTCATATGTTTTCTTTAGGGAATGATTTATCAGTGGCGTCAAAGATGAAATTTGTGCCCCTAGACTTGGCTGGAAGCTCCTCAAAGAGCCAAAGAAGCACATCAAATTGTGTCTTCCCATACCCGCAAACCCTCCTTTCCTCCTCACCCTAAACCCACCAATTATGCCTCTCCTACAACTCCCCTCGAGATCCCGAAATTAACCAGGGCTAAAATGATTGAACATCAACTCAAGGGTCTTTTTTATAATTGTGATGAGAAATGTTTTCCCAGGCACAAGTGTAAGGAGAATAATCTTTTTATGGTTGTGACTGAGGATATTTTTGAAGAAGATGTTGTTGTTCCACCAGTGGAGGAACTACCACTGCCATCTGATCTTACCCCACCCTATGATCCACCATACGTTGACCCGATGATTTCACTTAATGCCCTCACTAGATTCTCTACTCCCTAGACTCTCAAATTAATTTGTTACATAAAAAATAGGAAAGTCATCATCCTTGTGGACAGTGGTAGCACTCATAATTTTATTCATCGCCGCATTTCCCAAGAAGTCAATTGTTACATTTGTGTCATTAATAATTTTCAAATCATGATTGCTAATGATAGTTCCATGAAATGTGGGGGACGATGTGAAAATGTGTGACTACAAATTGGTCAGTATCACCTGAAATCCCGTATGTTTTCTATAGACATGGTAGGTTATGAAATTGTTTTTGGTGTCAAATAGTTATGCACTCTAGTCCCCATTCTCATGGATTTTAATGACTTAACCATGCAATTCCAACAGGACGGACAACATTATAATTTTCAAGGCATCACAATAGGCTCCCCTAATATTATTAGTTCCCATCACATGGAAAATATCCTCAAAAAGGGTCATTCTGACATTATATCCCGACTCCACTCCATTTGTGTTGTTGAGACATATTTTGTGCATCTCAATATCCAATCTATCCTCTCCTACCACCAAGTTGTTTTTACCACTCCCAAAGAGCTTCACCCTTCCGATGGAGTCCATGATCATTTCATCCCTCTCATCCCAAGTAGTCTTCCTCCCAATTTTTGGCCTTATCATCATCCCTCTTCCCAGAAGAATGAAATTGAGAAATGTTTTCATGAATTGCTATAAGTAGGTGTTTTCCGTTCCATTACTAGCCCCTATTATTCCCCTATGGTCATGGTAATCAAGAAAGAAGGTTCTTGGCACATGTGTCCTGATTTCCGCGCCCTCAACAATCTCACAATCAAAGACAAATTCCCCATTCTTGTCATTGATGACCTCTTGGATGAATTGAGTGGTGATCAATACTTCACCAAAATAGATCTATGCTCTGGCTACCATTAGATCCATATGAAAGAGGCATACATTCCCAAGACTATATTTCACACTCATGAGGGTCATTATGAATTCTTGGTAATGCCCTTTGGATTGTGTAACACTCCTTCCACTTTTCAAAGTCTTATGAATAATGTCTTCCATCCTTTTCTTTGTCATTTTGTCTTAGTTTTCTTTGATGATATTCTCATCTATAGTAAAACTTGTCCATCCCATCTCTCCCATGTGAATCAAGTTCTCCATCTACTCTCTAAGCACCAACTTTTCCTCAAACAATCTAAATGTTCCTTTGGTGCCTCAAAAGTGGAATATATGGGTCATATTGTTGGGAAGGATGGTTTCTGAGTGGATCCTAAGAAAATTCAATCTATGCAGTATTGGCCTCGCCCTAAAACTCTTAAGAGATTATGTGGTTTTCTCATTTTAAGGATAGGAAGTTTGATCACAATTATGGAAAAATTTCATCTCCTCTCACTTCTCTCCTTAAAAAAAATGCTTTCACTTGGACCAGAGCTGCAAATCATGCCTTCCAAGCCTTGAAATATTCTATGTGCTCGACCCATGTCCTAACACTTCCAGACTTCACAAATACATTTGTATTGGAATCTGATGAATTCAGGAAAGGAAGTGGATTCATCCTCCTACAAGATGGTAGGCCTTTGGCCTTCAGTAGCAAACAACTATTAGAGTGACATTTGGGCCAATCCATTTATGAAAAGGAAATCAAAATTGATCATCAGAGTCTCAAGTATTTCCTGGAACAACGAATTTCATTCCCGACGCAACAAAAATGGGTGACCAAGCTATTTGGATATGATTATGAGATCATTTACTAGAAGGGAAAGGAAAATGTAGTGGTTGATGCTCTTTCTAGAAAATATGAAGAAGATGGGTACATTTTCTCCCTCTTCTTCATTGTACCAGATTGGCTCCAAGCTGTTCGTCAGGAATGGTTGTAAGACCCCAAAATTTCTAGCATGCTCCACCAATTGCAACATAATTCTTCAGTTTTTCTAGGGTACTCTTGGCACAATGAAGAACTTCACTACAAAGCTAGTTTGTATTTATGCAAACAATCACAACTTAAATCCATAGTTCTTTTTGAACTTCATGTCTCACCCACAGTCGAGCATTCATGGTTTACCAAAACCTATGAATGGGTCAAACGCTTTTTTTTGGATGGTATGAAACAGGATGTCCACACCTTTGTGGTTGAATGTGAGGTTTGCCAATGCACCAAGGGAGAAACTTTCAAAGCTCCAGGCATACTCCAATCTCTTTCAATTCCCCTTGCTATTTGGTGAGATATTTCTATGGATTTCGTTGTTGGATTACCTAAATCAGGCAATAAATCAGTCATCATGGTGGTCATATATTGTATCTCCAAATATGATCATTTTTGTGCTCTTCAACACCCATTCACAATCTCCATAGTGTCTTAAATATTCATGGATAATATCTTCAAGCTTCATGGCATGCCTAATTCTATTGTCTCTAACAGAGATCCCACTTTCACGAGCAATTTTTGGAAATATTTTTTCAAGCTACATGGCACCCAATTTCATCTCAGTACTGCCTATCACCCCAGATGGATGGTCAGGCTAAAGTTGTCGACAAGTGTTTGGAAACATATTTGAGGTGTTTTGCATCTGAGAGGAAAAATCGGTGGGCTCAATGGTTACCCCTAGCTGAATGGTGGTACAAAACATATTACCATACAATTACTCGCATGACTCCTTTTGAAGGAGTCTATGGCCAAAATACCCCATTTGTTCTCTCATATATGCCAGGGGTATCGAAGGTTCACGAGGTTGACAAAAATATTACAGTCCGAGAGGCTATTCTTCATGCCCTCAAATACAATTTGGTCATGGATCGAAATCGCATGAAGCAACAAGAAAATCAAGGTCGTTCTGAATAACTTTTTGTTGAAGAGGACCATGTGTTTTTAAACGCAGACCCTCGACCCTCTATTCGAGATCTGCACAGGATCGTTCTAAATTCTCCTCGAGCCAAAGCGGCTCCCTCGGATCCCTATTGGAACCTCATGGATCCGATCCACAAGTGCTTCGTGAAAACATGCCCTGCGTAACTTAACACCAGGTGAAAGCCTTATGTCTCCATGCAAACACAATCGGGCTTTAGTGCAAGTGCCTTTCACAACTCTAGAGTTTGTGAGTCAATGACCCTCGACTCCTCTTTCTCTAAACCTCCGATACCCGAGATGCGATACGGGTATGGCTCCCTCCTCACTAGTGCCTGCTACATATAATCGTAGGCTAGGCTAAACTCTAGCACTACTCGCAACTCGTGACTTCGCGAGTTGGGGTGTTGAGCCCTCGTGCTCCTTCTTTGAAAATCCCCAAAATGCGATAAGTCAACAATGGGTTGACTCCTTCCCAGGCGACGTCTGTCCACCACCTGTCACCCGCTTCCACCTTTCTCTGGGTGCTTGTTGTTACGCCACCTGTCAACCATGTGGCCCCCACCTAATGGATGTGCTATGTGTTCGTACGACCCCTCGGCGCTCGGCACTTCATGACTTCGCAGTCGAAAAGAAATTCTTTCAACCCCCGAACCCCGGATACGTGATACCCCACAAAGTTTCTCATCCAACAGTTCTCCCATGGCTTGGATCCAACGGTCTGGATCTTGTTCCCTACTCCTCGCAACTTGGGACTTCATGAAACCAAGAATTTGGTATGCCCTCCAAACTCACGAACCCCGGGTTCACGAAATGATCCAATGATGTGGGTTGAAATGATATCAACCACTTATATTGACCTTCGAATCCTGGGTGATAGGTTTCACCGGCCTCTAACCACCTTGCAAATCTACAAGATCCAACGACTCTCGCAATTTCGCACTTCCTTCACGAAGGCCTCTCACCGTTCGTTCACTCTTCTCAAGGATCTCGAGCCAAAATGACTTGGCATTCTTCGACCTCAACTTGACCTCTACGAGACGATTTCGATCTTCGCCTTCCTTTGAACAATTCCAAGGTGCTATCTCCCCTGAGCTCTCGCTTGCAAATTCAAGGCTCCAAAAGGACTCCTGCTCGCACTCCTTGCAGAAAACTTTCAATTAACCTCTCTTTATCTGAATCTTCGACCCTGTGCACTTTTTGCAACAATAGTCCTTCATCCTTCACATTAGTTGATAAATTCTAAGGCCTCAACCAGCCTGCACACACCTTGCACGACTCTGTGCTTCTCCTGCACTTCTGCTGGTATGAGAATGACGATATCTCTCCTGATCTTTCTGAGATAAACTCAAACCCATGTCAACGCACACCTTGTGGACGTTCACTGCACTCCTTGCAAAAACTCTCGGAAAGAGAAAAAATTGAAAGGCATTCTTCTTCTCTCTCAAACTTCATATATTCAACATGAAATCATATGCACAACATAACATTGAAACATATGCGTATCAAAGAAAACAAAACAACTGTGGACATGCCATTTAACTAATGCAAACAGTAAGCATCATAACACCATGAAAATTGAGTCAAAGCTTTATATATTAACTCAAGTGTTCCTGTACATGGGTTCTCCTCTACGGTTCTCTGCTACAGCTCAAAAACTTACTGAATTCTCTATCTTTTAATTCTCTTCCCCTTTCCTATTGATCCAAGGGTGAGGCTGTCTATAATCCATTTTCCCTCCTACACTCTTAAACTGTCTAGTCTATTAAATTACATCCACCTACCTTCATTAAATAGACTTAAATGCCTATTACATCTGACAGATGAGAGAAATCGCTCAAGATTTGTTCAGAACTCCAAGATATAAATGTAAGTACGCTTCCCCTAGCTCGTGCATTTCCAGCTGTCTCCTACCTTTACGCTTGCTTGGATGGCTGCTTACGATGCTCCTACATCATACTCCCTCGCTTAAAATCTTTCAAGAACTCATGTTCATTAGTTCTTGCATGGTCTATTCATGCCTATGAATTTCTGCTTCATCCTCCCAACTGGCATCTTCAACTGGATGTCCCTTCCATTTTACCAAGTATTCAAAATACTCTTTTCTCCTGGTCTTTTTGCTAACCCTCTTGTCAATTATGCTTTCCATTTGTGGCTTTTTAGCTACAGACATTTGTTTGGTTCATCGAATTTCTTTCTACTCCTCCTCTTCTCCTGCTTCTTTAGCTCTGTAAGGGTACAAATCTGCAACGTTGAATATCGATGAGATTCCAACCCCATCGGGTAATTCAATCTCATATGCGTTTGCCCCAAATTTCCTTATGAATTTGCATGGTCCAATCTTTTTCATCTTCAGTTTGTTATATGTTCCCCTTGGGAACCTCTCCTTCCTCAGATGTGCAAGAATCAGATCACCAACTTCAAATTGAAGTTCTCGCCTGTGTTGATCTTCTCTCCACTTGTATTCTTGAATTGAACTCTGCAATCACTCCTTAATTCAGCTGTGAAGCTCCTTCATTCCTTCTGCAAAGTCCTTTGCACTAGCACTTCTGAATTCATCTTGTTTTGCATCTTTCAATTCAACAACTCCCCTTGGTTGCATTCCATATACAACTTAGAATGGACTTTGCTCTCTTCTTCTATTAAGTGAATCATTGTAAGTGAATTCCACCTGTGGGAGAATGTGATCCCACTGACTGTGGTGTTCAGTCACTAAGCTCCTTAGAAAATCTCCCAAGCTCCTATTTACGACCTCTGTCTGTCCATCCGTCTTAGGATGATACACTAAGCTAAAAGACAAGTTTGTCCCCAACTTCTTCCATAAGGTCATCTAGAAATGTCCGATGAACTTGGTATCTCGATCAGAAATGATACTCTTTAGTAAACCGTGAAGTCTGATGACTTCCTTGAAAATCAGGTTCGCGATATGAGTTGTGTCCCTAGTTTTCTGGCATGGTATGAAATGTGCCATATTTGAAAATCTGTCGACTACCACAAAGATCAAATCACATCCGCTTTGTGTCCTTGGCAGCCCCAATATAAAATCCATGCTCACTCCATCCCATCGCCTTTCAAGAATGGGTAACGATTGGTATAACCCTGTGTTCTACCTTTTTCCCTTCGTGTGCTGACAAATTTTGCACCTATTGACAAATTTCTTCACATCCGTCCTCATCCCTAGCCAAAAATATGAGTCATTCAACTTTGAGAATGTTTTATCATGACCCAAGTGTCTGACTAATCCTCCACTATCTTTTTCCTTCAGTAAATTCTCCCTCATGGAGCATCTCAGAATACATAGTTGATTGCCTCTGAATAATAATCCATCCTGGATCATGTATTCAGTCCATTGGCTTCTATTCCTGAGAATTGGATTCTTCGATGCCTCATATGCCTCCTTGAATTCTGGATCATCCCTATACATTTATTTGAGGTTATCAAAACCCAAAGTCTTGACTCTAAATTCCTGCATAAGCAAACATTTCCTACTCAAAGCATCAAAAACTTTGTTAGCGGTTCCAGAAATATGCTTAATCACAAAAGTAAAATTCTTCATGTATTCAACCCATTTAGCATGTTTTTGGTTCAAATTCTCTTGTCAATTCATGAATTGTAAAGAGTTATTATCGCTGTACAAAACAAACTCCTTGGGAACCAAATAGTGTCTGCATTTCTTCAATGCTTACTTGATTGCATAGAATTATGTGTCATACATGGAGTACTTAATCTTTGCTTCATTCAGTTTTTCAATGAAGTACACGATTGGTTTGTCGTCTTGGCTCAAGACATCTCCAATTGCAAATCCACTCGTGTCACACCTGACCTGGAATGTCTTGCTAAAATATGGCAAAACCAAAATTGGTTGCTCAGTGATCTTCTTCTTCAACAGTTTGAAGCTCTTCTCTGCTTCCTCCGTCCAGTGAAAAGATTTATGTATTTTTTTCACTGTATCCATCATTGGTGCGCTAATCCCACTGAAGTTTCGGATGAATTTCCTGTAGAAGCTAGCCAAACCATGGAATCTTTGAACTTCAATCACGCTCTTCGGCGATGGCCAATTCTTAATCGCCTCTATCTTTTCTGGATCCATCTTCAACTCATTTGCAGAGATAACAAAACCCAAATAAATGAGTTCTTTCCTCATAAATGATGATTTATTCATATTGATCAACAATTTTTCTTGCTGTAATCTCCTCATTACTACAGCTAAATGCTTTAAGTGTTCTGCTTCTGTCATACTGAAAATTAATATATCATCAAGATATATAATGACGAATTTCCCAATGAAATCCTTCAGGACTTTGTTCATCAACCTCATGAAAGTATTGGGTGCATTCCTTAAGCCAAATGGCATGACAAGCCATTAATATAGCCCTTCATTTGTCATGAATTTGGTATTCCATTCATCACCTTCTCTCATTCTAATCTAATGATATCCGCTTTTCAAATCAATCTTTGAAAAAAACTTTGCTCCACTCAAGCAATCCATTAAGTCGTCCATCCTTGGCAATGGAAATCTGTATCTGATGGTAAGATTATTGATTTCCCTTGAGTCTGTACACATTCTCCAGCCTCCATCTTTCTTTGGGTTGAGCAGTGTCAGAACAACGCATGGACTCAAGCTCTCCCGAATCAATCCTTTGTCCCTTAAGTTCTAGACCTCTCTCTTAACTTCTTCATTTTCCTGCGGCGTTAATCTATATGTTGCTTTGTTCGGTAAACTGGTTCTAGGTATAAGATCGATATGATGGCTTATACTCCTGATAAGTGGCAATGAACAAGGTATTTCGTCCACTACTATATCAACAAATTCTTCCATCAACTCCTGAATTTCTTCTAGTATATCATCTATTCTCGTACTGGTCAAAACAATTTTGGGCTTCCTGACCACAATAAATTGTGTGTCCTCCTTCTTCTTAACCTCATCAAGAAGTTTCTTTCCACTCATGAGAAGTACAATGTTTCTCATCTCTGTTTTCACCTCTTGATTCTTAATCGGCAGCAACATGTGCATCCTACCATTTTTCTGCAAGGTGTATGTGTTCTTTCTCCCATCATGAACCATGTTTTTGTCATATTTCCATGGTCTACCCAACAATAGATGACAAACATCCATGGGAATGACATCACATAATATTTCATATTTATATCCTCCTATTTTAAATTCGACTAAACACTGTTTAGTGACATTTACCTGATGTCCTTTTTGTAGCCACAAAACTCTGTATGGGCTTGGATGTACAATAGTCTCCAGCTCTAGCTTTTCTACCATCTCTGTAGATACAAGATTGTATATGTTACCGTTGTCCACTATGACCTCGCATACTCTATCCATAGTTTTGCAACCAATCTATACAGACTGTTTCTTTGGGCCGAGTTCTCTGGTTCCTTCTCTGGTTTCAAGAGAACTTTCCTCATCATTAAGGATCTTCCACCCTTAGCATCTTCTGCCTCAACATTCCATCCTTGAGCTTCAACAATGTGAGTTTCACCACCTTCTTTCTTCTTATCTGGACACTCATAGGATTTATGCCCAATTTTTCCACAAACAAAGCATTTCACTTCACCTCCTCTACCTCTTCCTCTTCCTTTGGCTCGACGAAAAGTATTTCCATCAACATACTGCCTTCTCTGTGAGCTTCCTCCCCTCTCAGGTTGAGTTTGAGGTTTCTTCTCCTCTTCTTTAGGTCTCTGAATCCTGTCTTGGGCAATTATCTTGCCTCTACTTTGACTTCTACCTTGACCTCTTTGACCTTGCTTCCATCTCAGCTTCTCTTCAGCTTTCAGAGCCATCTAATAAGCATCTTCCACAGTCCGAATGGTTAACATTCTTATCTCATCTTGAATGTCATATCGTAGACCATTCATGTACCTGGCAACTTTTTCATCATCGCTTTCCCGATGACTTGCTCTGATGTTTATCCTGTAGAATTCTTCAGTGTATTCTTTCACTGACATCATCTTCTGTCTCAAATTCTGCATCCTTCGGAACTGAGTGATTTGATAATCCCTGGGTATAAACTTGGCTTTCATCTTTGCAACCATTCTATCCTAGCTTTTGATTTTTTGCTTGCCCTTGCAGCGTCTGTCAGCCTGTAGTTCATCCCACCATAGTGTTGCATGCCCTTTAAGTCTAATAATGGCATGTTTGACTTTCTTGTCTTCATCGAAATCCTCGTAGTCGAACTATTTGTCTAGAGCTCTAATCCAGTCTAGAAGCTCTTCAACATCCAAGTTTCCCTCATACGTGGGAATGTCCATTTTTTCTCTGGCACCTATCCTTGCAACAACCTTGAATATGCGTTCTTCCGCAGCATCTTTGACAACAACTTCTTCTCCTTTGTTTCCATCTTCATTTTCACTTTCAGCTTCATTGATATCCCCGGGATCAATTGTGCGCCTCAGTGCTATCTCCATAGCATCAAGCCTGGCACGTAATTCACACATTTCTCTTTCCACTGTTGGATCAAGCATTTCCCTGTCTCTTCTTTTCGGTGGCATGGTTGTAAACTTTTATCCCTTCTCTCTACTACAGAAAACAAAGAATTTGTTCTAGGCTCTGATACCATATGACGTAGACCCCCAACCCTCTATCCGAGATCTGCACAGGATCGTTCTAAATTCTCCTCGAGGCAAAGTGGCTCCCTCAGATCCCTATTGGAAGCTCATGGATCCGATCCATAAATCCTTCACGAAAACCCACCCTGCACAACTTAACACCAGGTGCGAGCCTTACTTCTCCATGCAACCACAATCGGGCCTTAGCGAAAGTGCCTTTCACAACTCGAGAGTTCGTGAGTCGATGACCCTCGACTCCTCTTTCTCCAAACCTCCGATACCCGAGATGCGATACGGGTATGGCTCCCTCCTCATTAGCGCTTTCTACATATAACCATAGGCTAGGCTAAACACTAGAACTACTCGCAACTCACGACTTCACGAGTTGGGGTGTTGAGCCCTCGTGCTCCTCCTTTGTGAATCCCCGAAATGCAATAAGTCAACAATGGGTTGAATCCTTCCTAGGCGACGTGTGTCCACCACCTGTCACCCACTTCCACCTTTCTCTAGGTGCTTGTTGTTACGCCACCAGTCAACCACGCGGCCCCCACCTAACAGATGTGCTACGTGTTCGTGCGAGCCCTCGGCGCTCGACACTTCGTGACTTCACAATCAAAAATAAATACTTTCAACCATTGAACCCCCGATATGCGATACCCCATGAAGGTTCTGATCCAACGGTTCTCCCGTGACTTGGATATAATGGTCTAGATCTCCTTCCCTGCTCCTCGCAACTCAGGACTTCATGAAACCAAGAATTTGGTCTTCCCTCCAAACTCACAAACCTCAAATTCACGAAATGATGCAACGATGTGGGTTGAAACGAGATCAACGACTCATATTGAACTTCGAATCCTGGGTGATGGGTTTCACCGACCTCTAATCACCTTGAAACTCTGCAAGATCCAACGACTCTCGCAATTTAGCACTTCCTTCACGAAGGCCTCTCACCATCCATTCACTCTTCTGAAGGATCTCGGGCCAAAATGACTTGGCGTTCTTCCACCTCAAATTGACCTCTGCGAGACGATTTCGATCTCCGCCTTCCTTTGAACACTTCCAAGGTGCTATCCCCCCTGAGCTCTCGCTTGCAAATTCAATCCTCCAAAAGGACTTTTTCTCGCACTTCTTGCGGAAAACTTTCAATTAACCTCTCGTTATCTGAGTCTTCGACCCTGTGCACTTTTTGCAACAGTAATCCTTCAGCCTTCACCTTAGTTGATAAATTCTAAGGCCTCAACCAGCCTGCACACACCTTGCACGGCTCTGTGTTTCTCCTGCACTTCTGCTAGTATGAGAACGATGATATCTCTCCTGAGATTTCTGAGATAAACTCAGGCCCACGTCAATGCACACCTTGTGGATGTCCATTGCACTCCTTGTAGGAACTCTCAGAAAGAGAAACAATTGAAACTCATTCTTCTTCTCTCTCAGACTTCATATATTCAACATGAAATAATATGTACAACATAACATTGAAACATATGTGTAGCAGAGAAAAAAAAACAACCGTGGATATGCCATTTAACTAATGTAAACATTAAGCATCATAACACCATGAGAATTGAGTCAAATCTTTATATATTAACTCAAGTGTTCCTGTACATGGGTTCTCCTCTACGGTTCTCTGTTATAGCTCAACAACTTACCGAATTCTCTATCTGTTAATTCTCTTCCCCTTTCCTACTGATCCAAGGGTGAGAGTGTCTATAATTCATTTTCTCTCCTACGCTCTTATATTGTCTAATCTATTAAATTACATCCACCTGCCTTCATTAAACAGACTTAAATGCCTATTACATCCAACAGATGAGAGCAATCGCTCAAGATCTGTTCACAACTCCAAGATATAAATGTAAGTACGCTTCCCCTAGCTATTACATTAATATACATTTATTAATCTTCAAAACATTTCAAAATGTGCGTTGGTGCTTTTCCAGCTGTCTCTCGCCTTTATGCTTGCTTGGCTCACTGCTTACGATGTCACAGATTGGTATTAGAGAGAATATTTGTGTTGTGTTGATACTGGGTAAGTCGCAATAACAAATTCCAGAGGGGAATGAACCCCGATAATATATGCACTTATCATTTGAGTTCCCTTGTGAGTACGAAAGTATAGAGAGGAAGATAAGTGATGTTGGATTAAATATGTGATGGAAATATCCTTGAATACCCTATAAGTATTATTTATGGTATCGATTTCAAGTGAACATATGGATTGAATCTTCCATTCCAAGGCCTTCTTCACATTTACTGCAAGCTTGCGAGAGATGGAAGGTCAACTCACCACATAGGCCTTTGGTGGGAAAGCCTTCAACCTATGGGAGTGTGCACTGGTCATACTCAAGGTGAGTTATAGTCCCCCTATCACTCCATCTAGGGATGCTAGACAGGTTAGGTTAGAATCAATTTTCCTTTAGTATTTTATACTTAGATCACATTGCATTTTACATTTTACGTTTCAATCATCTCATGCACATCTATACCTAGTAATGATAGTTGGGACATAATCCATATGTGTCTCCTATACCATATTTTGTGAGGTATAGCTGGGACATAATCCATGTGTCTCCTATACCATATTTTGTGAGGTATAGCTGGGACATAATCCATGTGTCTCCTATACCATATTTTGTGAGGTATAATAAGGAATTCACAGTAGGGAGTACTCCTATATATTAAATGGAATATTTCCCCATCAAAAGGTTAGGATTTGGGTTATTTTAGACCATATTGGTATCTAGAAATACTAGTAATGGAGATGCACTAGTGTTAGATTAGTTAAGATTTGTGAGATCAGTTAAGATTTGTTTTTTTTATTTTTTATTTAAGAACTTCTTTTAAAACTTTAGAAATAGTGATTTGTGAGATTGGTTAAGATTTGTCTTTTTTTTGTGTGATTTTTGAAACTTCACAAATAATTGTTTACAAATTTTGCAAATAATTATTGAGTGGATATGTAAAGATATTATTATTAAAATTATTAATCTTTAATATTTGTTTTTTTGTGATTAAAACACTTCTTTGAAACCTCACAAATAATTTCTTAAATGTTTTCCACATAGTCATTGGGTGGATATGTGAAAATATTATTATTAAAATCATTAACATTTAAAAATATTAAGTTGGTATGAGAAATCTTACCATGTTCATAAATTTTCATGTGAAAGACATGATATCAGATTAATACCCGACTCTGGCAAATAAAATCACTAACTACTCTGTCGAGCTGTTTGAATACATTCTAAAATGCACCATATAGTTTTTATAAAATAACAGACACATTATCCATATTTTAGTAGACTTATGGATTTTAAACTGAAAGCGACACAAATCCTATGCATTGAGCTCAATGGCCCCTGTAGAGCATTATTATCCCGCTATTGATATTTATTTCTCTAGCACTTGGGGAGGTCTTGAGGAGGAGGCTCCAATGATTCCAAAGGTCCGTCACCGTTCTGCACTAGAAACACCATATTCAACCCCCACGTGACATGGTCGTCTAAATGGCAGTGCAGAAACCACATTCCTGTCGAAAGAACAAAAATTTGCCGCTTATTATATGAAGGTGTAACATTCTAATAAATTAAATGTGATGGGACCCATTTGAAAAACAAAAATATATACCTGGGTTGTCAGCTCTGAATCTTATGGCGACCCACCCGCTCACTGGAGCGATTACTGTGTTGCGCTGTGGAGGATCAACAAGATTAAAGTTATCCGGGTCGGCATCCGGTTTATAGTTCCCGACGCCTTGTCCCACGATGTAAAAGTTGTAACCATGAAGATGCATTGGATGGTTCTCTGCCACGAAGATGTTTGTTGCCTGAAAAACTAGCTGCACGGTCGAGTTGTATTTGAGCTCTTTCACTTTTGTTGCGCGGTCAGGAACCCAAAGACTTTCGAGTATATCCTCCCCCGTGTAGTTGAATCTAACGCCAGGTTTTGATGGAAAATCCGTCGTAAAAACACCATTAATGGAGAAATAATATGCTTGAAGCAGGGCGATCGTGGGCTCTACAAAGGATACGTTGTTGATACTAGCACTCAGGCTCATATTGTTGGGGCCATCACACTGTTTCCGATCACACGGAAGCAACCCCAATCCAACTGTCGCGATGAGGCTTTCATCTATTGTATGCGGAACATCCACTGGGTACTCCGGGGATGCCAAGCTTCGCAGTGCTCTGCTAAATCTTGTGACAGTCGCAGTGTCGTTGTAGGCTGGAAGACTAGGCAAAATGGGCCGCGTAGAATTTTGATGTCCAATATACTCTAGAATGGCAGTAGCGGTTGTGTTGTCGAAAGAGTCCTGATTATTATATGGTCGGGCGGCCATATAGTATTTGCCCACAGGCTGGTTGGCCGTGATAAGAACATCTGTAGTCTGGCCGGCAGAGATGACGACTACATCTGTTTTGTATGGCTTGGTGTAGCAAGCATCCACAGCTACAACAGTAAATTCGTGGCCTGCTATCTTGAAAA
>JASDQU010099933.1:23438-44801 GCA_032191745.1 Picea mariana
TCCTGATTATTATATGGTCGGGCGGCCATATAGTATTTGCCCACAGGCTGGTTGGCCGTGATAAGAACATCTGTAGTCTGGCCGGCAGAGATGACGACTACATCTGTTTTGTATGGCTTGGTGTAGCAAGCATCCACAGCTACAACAGTAAATTCGTGGCCTGCTATCTTGAAAAAGTGCCCGCTATTGAGTGCAGCATTCACGAGCCGCAGAAGGTACGTTTCTCCTTGTTTTACAGCGAATCGAAAAGTTTCTGCATCAACAATCCTTTGATCAGTTTCTAAATCGTTTTTCAACACAACACTTTCTATAAGTCAACTGAAGTCTGTATGAATGTAGAAACATATTACCGGAGCTAGAGCAGGGAAGCAGATCTCCTGGCTGTCCATTTATGGTGAAGGTATCGGATATATTAGGCGCACCACCTGTGAGAACTGCTTCATCAATAACGGCGACCGGGTTGTTGTTCCACCATTCTCCTGTTCAATAACATAAAATCAGGTTGAATCAATATTAAGCATTAAAATCCATTAAGCATACAAACATTTGTTTTTGAATCGCATAGCAGATCATCACCTATTACAAGAGGAATTTCCGCAAGGGGTTTAGGAAAGGGATATGGTTTTCCTCTCTTAGGATAGATGACGAAAGCTCCATGCACCGTAGCTCGGAGCCATGAGACATGGGCATGCCACCACACGGTTCCTTCTTGTCCAGAAATGGTGAATCTGTATGTATAACGTCCACCTGGTGGAATGGGGCATTGTGTAACATATGCAGGTCCATCGGCCCATCCCGTACGTATCTGCTCGACTCCATGCCTGATGTATGTAACGAAGAGTCTTATAATCTTTACCATCAAACCTATCTGTAACAATAACAGATGTACTCAAGCTCTGAAATATGATCATCAGGTTGCAGAGACATACCAGTGAAGAGTGGCATTGTACCCAGCTCTGTTATAGGCTTTAATATTAACAGTGTCCCCATCACGTACATGAATCGTTGGACCTGGTAGCTGTCCATTAACGGTAGCTATTATACGCTGCTTGCACAGCCTGGTAACTGTCTTCTTTTCAATCTGTTCAGTCATTCAAAACATCAAATATTTTAAATACCCCATACTTCGCATATATTATATTAGCACATTAACACAGTCTCAAACTTGTGGCTGGTGAACGTTAGGTTTCTGCTGGTCCAAAAAATGAAAGCTGATTACATACAAAGGGATATCTTTATAACAGTGAAAAAATGAAAAGCGAAAAAATGAAAGCTGATTACATATAAAGGGATATCTTTATAACAGTGAGGAAGTTAGTGATTGAAATCACAATCATTGATTTATTGGAACGATTAAAATAATTTTATTAATATTTTATCTTTTCCATACAAAACTAAACTGATTAAACACTAAAATCCTATTAAATATACCTATTGCAAATAAGATAATGTAACCAAAAATAAAACTTGAAAATTGTGTTTGTCCAAGACATTGGGTATGCCAATATAAAACTTGAATATAGCGGATAAGCAAAACTTACAATGAAGGTATAGTTGTGGATTGCTGCGTTTGAGATGGCAGCGAAATAAGCAACAAATGAGAGTAGAAAAACAAGGCCAGCCGAAGATAGACGCACCGATTGCAACGACATTGTTACAGAAACTAGATATCCTGTAAGCAGAATATATTGCTACTCTTGCAAAGCCTGAAAGAGGTATCTAACTAATACCATTCACCGTTTCAACTTTGAAACGGATGAATCTTTCAGTGCCGAACAGAATTCAATACTGGTGTGTGTTTCTGCTAACAAGACCGACTATATATAAGGACGAAAAGCTTGTGAGCAGATTGTTAGGAATGGTTGGATTCTGAAAGGATCACGGAGGAGTCATTGTGGGGTATAGGGCCTTAAAATCACCGAGTTTTCAATCCGGACATGACAGGTTCGAAAATGTCACAGCGCAAAAGCTGCCATCTCCACAGTTCTGAATACATCAAATCGTTTTGCTTCTCTCGGATCTAGAATTTCCTGTGGCAGCTTTAATCACGTTTCTCAGCGGGATTTCACTAGTGCGTTTGGCTTTTACTGACTATACACTTTAGCCGTGGTCCGGACATGTTTGGAGCGAAGCTTTCCTCGTTTTTCATTTCGACGATGAAATCCACGCGAAACAACGCTACTCCGAACAAAAAAATTTCATAAAGGTCCTTTTTACAAAACAATTTACTCTTCAAAGCTTTCGCACATTTATCATGAAGAATCGCAAGATAAATATATTTAAAGTAGGTCGGGCAAGTTAGAATATAACTCATGTAAAAGAATATGAAAATCATGTAACTCATGTAAAAGAATATGCAAATCATGTAACTCATGTAAAACTAATGATATAAAATATAAAAGATGGCGTTTAAGTGATCTGTGATCTAACAGCTTTTACATAACGTAAACTTTTTGCTTTGGAAGTTTTTATATAAAATATCATGGACTGTCACTTCTATAAATCTAATCGATAGAGAACTTATCTCCATGACAATATTCTAATCCATCTAGACTAGGACAGCCACATAATTGTGGCTGATCAACACCCAAAGGTTCATAAGATGAAAAAAATCTGTAAAAGAATATATTAAATTTTATTATTGATTAACAAATAAAAGGTTGAGTTTCATTTATTTGGTGTTAATATTTTAATTTCTGTTAATCACTTATGTGGCAATCAGTTAGCTATCAAAATAATTTTTAAATATGATTAGGTAAATGTAAAAAAGTAAACACATAAATCGATGTCTTTACAATAGCTAGGAAGTTAATGATTGAAATCACAGCCATTTATTTTGTGTGACTACTAAGAATATTCCAGCCATATTTAATCTTGTCCATAGAAAACTTATTAAGCACTAAACCCCTATTAAGTCTGCCCATTGTCAATAGATGTACCGTAATAACCTGTATGAAAAAAAATAGTTTATATACAAAGATTTGCTATTTTTTTTCAATAATTTAATTAGTTTTTTATAATATATTTTAAAAGGCTGAGTTTGCATAAAGCATGGAAAATAGTTGTATCCGACATTTATCTCATGGTTACAGCGCAAGAGCTAGCATCTAATGTTATTGCGGACATGCTCAACCATTTTTTCCCGCCATATGTGGCAATACCATGTCCCGAGCCAACTTGAATGCGCTTTATCCGATTGCTTTTTTTCTTAATTTACTTCCTCTTTTTAATGTTAAATTTTGTCTTCAATTGAAAGCAAAATATAACCTCTTTCTAAGAACTATTTCCATCTAATAAATGGCCAGCAAATGCACTTCGCATTTGAAAGTTCTTTTATAATTTACTTCTTTTCATATAAATATTAAATATTAGGTTAAACTATGTATTAAACAAAATATCACCTCTGGTCCATACTCTCCCATCTAATGAATGGCAATCAAGTGCATTAAACATTCGTCTCCGCAAGTCAAAAGCTACTTAACATTCCCTACATCCTATGTCTGGAATATGATATAACTCGACCTCAATATGCAGAATGGTATAATTCGATCAACAACACTTTAGGTTAAACTAAGGGTCTATGAGATGGGTTAATGCGAATTAGTTTTTGTTAATTTTGTGTACTAAATGGCGAGATATATATGCTTTGTTTTAATAAAGTATCAGTTCAAAATGAGTTAAAATGGATCTGAAACAACTTCTCTAAACTCAGTAAAAAAAAAAAATAAGATAATTTGTGGTTAATTTTTAAGTCAATTGTTTTTGGACATAAGCTCAACTATATTAGTTTGGCCACATGAAATGAAATAATTGGCATTTCAAGGTAGCATGATAATAAAAGGATGTCTTGAAGGATGAAATAACAGTTGAAGGCCGAAATAACAACTAAAGAGATTTGTTGAGTTCCTTTTGTCACTTGGGTGACTGAAAATAGGTCTCTTAACTACCTTGTTGGACCAACAAGACGACATTGCCTTGTTGGACCAACAAGACAATAGAGAAATTATTAGTAGATTAGGGAATCCACAAAATAGTAAACAATAAAAAAAATAACCAAGAAATTAAAGYAAACTAAGCACATGTAAATTCTAAAAGATACATGAAATTAACACAAGAGATCATTACCCAAATGGAAAGTGATCTTTGAATGGAGAACACCAAAGGAGAAAAGTGGAATTATGGATCTCGTATTCCTCCTTAGGAGGGCTCTTCAGTCCTCCAAAAATAGAGCTTCACTCTCCTATATAACAATGGTGAAAAACTTCTTGGTCAAGTTTCTCAAGAAGTGAGAAGCTTACCAAATGCTATAATTCTTCAATGGGCTCTCAAGAGAATCAATGGCTTCTCTAAGAAAAAATGGGCAACATAACAATACAACAAATTCCTTCATTTTTAGAATACAGTGGCCATGTATTTATAGGACCATAGCAAGATATTTCATAACATGTTCCATGTATGAATGGGAGGAATTTAGAGGTACATCTCATCCTTTCAGTCATCCCAAGTTGAAATTTTGGGTCGATCTTGGGGTCTTGTCATGATTCACTTTAGCCTAAAAGTGGTTGAGGCCCGACCAAATTTATAAATGTGTTGTTTCATCTCAGCTTAATCAACAACAATTGCGTGGAATGCAGAGAGTGCGTGTTAGGTGCTTTGTTGTGCTTTGTTTATCTGCACATGATGACTTTGGTAGAAATGTGCATAAATTCATGGCTCTTTCTATATAGTTATGTCATCTTGCTGAAGTAGGTTCTGTAAATGTTGGAAGTATGTTGTGTTTGTGTTGACATTTTCTTCGACCATTGTCTGTATTACTTGTGAACAATTTTTCGATGACAACATATGCCCCCTGATGTGTGAGGTTAGGAGCATATGCATAGCCGAAATACATCATTGCTTATTTTGAAAATAGGAGAGTTGTAGTTTCTATCTGAGGGGGACTATAGGAGTGATCTGTTGGAGGAAAAGGGGATCAAGTATTCTTTGAAAACCAAAATGTAAAATCTAGGTACAAATGAGGAGGGCATGTCCCATGTTCGTGTCATGAAACCATAAATGAAATGACTAAAACTGAATATTGTTGGTGAAGTAGATGTTTGCAACACCATCGAGGGCGTTAAAAAATGGCAGATGACAATTATGATTACTAAAAACTATCTAAATCAAAGTATGAACAACTTGGAGACATTGATGGCCTAGAAAATTCATAGGTCTTCGATGATCATAGAAAAATGCAATGGTTTCATATTAAGACCTACTATAAGATGAAACTTTGTTGGGTTCAAGTGTTATGGGGGTCAATGACATAAAAAAGAGATGAAGAATCTTTTTGTTCCTTTCAAGAATTCTCATTAATAAGGGAATAAGAGCCAAGATAATGTCACCTTCCTTGAAACTTGTGCTGACATCAACATGAAAGGGTCGTGACTTCAAGAAACAAAGGGATTATGAGCATTGATTCGATCAAACAGGTATTAGGGACTAAATGGAGGAGAGGATGGATGGAATGGTGACATGAATGATGTTCAAGATGTATGGTAATAGAGAAATTCCCTTTGTTGGGGGGAAATGGAATAATGGCGACGACTGTAAAACATGATTGGGGATGACCAGATATTTGAAAAACCATGTTGAATGGGTGAGACTTCAAAGGAATTGATGATAGGTCAAAATAGAAATATTTGGGACACGGGTATCGGTGATAGTCAATATTTGGGCCATGATAGGGATATATTTGCAAAGATGGTGATGAAACGGAGGTGCCCCAACCAAGGGAGAAATGGGTTGTTGTGTGCTAAGAAAAAGATGTCGTCGATTGTGATGACAAAACTCTATTATACTCATTGGAATTTGAAATGTGCTTTATGCAATTACCAAATGAATAAATAATGATTGGGTTGAAAGTACACATACAAAAACGAGTTCCCTAATGAAGAATGGCCTAGGCTCGTGGGGCAAAAGTAGGGGAATATAATTGATGAAGAATGGGGTGATCCAGATTATTTTTCGAATGAAATGAAAATAGAGATATTACAATGAAATACTCATAGAAATTGCCAGAAAGAGAGAGGTAGAACAATACATTATTTCTATTAATGAAAGAATTGTACAGAGACTCTAAAAATACAAACTGCAAGACTCACTAGAATGGTGGCAGCTTTATCTCTGAGAAGAGATGTGATAGGTATGCTCATTCGCTAGAAGCTGATTACAATGAGGATCTGAAGGCCTTTTTTACAATAAACATGAATGCCAAAACCGTTGACATTCAAAAACCTAACCCTAGGAGATGAATCTTCAAAAGTCATGTGGGCCCTGTTGGGGTAAGTTAGTACATTAACTTTTCGGGGTCGTAACTTTTGCATACGATCTTTTTTTTAGGCGCATGATAGCTCATTGGAAAGGTCATTCTAAGAACTACGAATTATGTCATCAAAATTTGACTATGTCTATATTTTGATTGTGGCAAGTAAAGAAAACATTGTTGAGAGCCCCAAAATTACCCTGGAAGTACAGAAAGATGTGCTGACATGAAAACTTCCAAAATAAGCTAGTTGGAATAGGTGGGAGACCACCAATATCCACCTGGATGTTGTGTAGGGCTTCAGGATATCCCCGTAAGTGAAGAATATATAATTACAAAGAATTGTCCCTATTACAGAGAAACGTTTTAAACTGAAAACTAACAAAACGAGCCAGTTGGAATTTGGAACAGGTGGGTGGCCACCAGTATCCACCTCGATAAATCCTCCCCCCTTAGAAATAAATGGTCTCCATTGCATTGAGCGCCCGTGGAAGAGGGAAAAATGTTTTCTGAATCTGAATCTAGGTGAGCTACATGCCTTGTTGGAGAAGTTCTGTTGCTTGGTCTTTGGAAGGTTGTCATGAACCTGTTGATGGCAGGGTTGAATCTATTCCACCAACCTGTTGTCTCTGTTCTTGATAGGGCATTGTGTAGGCACCATTGTAGGTGAAGAAACAATATCTTCTTTCCCTTCTACAATATGCTTCTGTTGGATAGAGGGTGCTGAGTCTACAATGGTTGTAATGACCTTATGTACATCCTTTGAACAGACTATGAAGAGGATGAATTTTTCAGTATGAGAGATTACCTTGCGGCATTGTTTTGGTGGAACAGTAGTCAGAACTACCTATGGTATCTTTTAGAGTTGACCCCCAGAGTAATAATGACACTACGGGGTATAGAATCATAAACAACATGACGCTCCCATATATATGGTTTTCCCAAATCAACATCACATACATCAAGAGGGGCAACATCACACACTACCTCATTGTTGAAGGGATAGATTCCATAGGACGTGTGACACTATTGGTTGACACAAAGATCTCATCCCTGGTGAATCCAACCAATGTTGTATGGTTGTTAGTGTGGTGTTGTCAACAATCCCAACTGTTTGACAATCTCAGTTGGGATGAGGTTCTTCTAGTTTTCGTTATCAACAATGAAATGCAATGGGGTCACCTTCACCCACATATGTGAATGGAATAGGAGCTCCCCCTCTTCAGGATCTACTGGTTCTTCTGGTTGAATTGTTTTGGTTGCGACAGTAGTAGTAGGGTCTGTGTCGATGATCTATCTGTTTTCCATATTTTCTGAATCAGATTGTGAATCAAGGTTCGACTCCTTGTCTTTGACCTTGATCACCAATGAATATTTAAACCGACATTCATCGGTGTTGTGCCATGGGATTTTGCAGAAGGCGCACCACTTGCTAGTGTCATTCTTCGTCTTTCCTTTACCCTTTTTGTCTTGTGTCTTGGACTGGTTTTCTAAAGGTTGTTGGTTAGGGTCATCTTTACCATGCTTTGGTTGTTGCATATTTGTAGACCTGGATTCCCATTTTATCTGGTGCCTAAATTTCTGCTCGATTTTGACATCATATCGATAGGAAGCTCCCAATGATGAGATGTTTAGGAAATTCATTTCGGTTTGGATGTACATATGCAGAGCCCTATGGTATTTCAGAACCATATGTCACTCAGAGTATTTTATACCCAGCTTGGTGTGTAAGGTATGGAAAGTATTTGTGAACTCCGGCATTGTTTGTCTCTTCTCATGCCGCAGTGTGGTCCATGTCATGTATTTCTCTTCATAGTTATGAACAAGGTAGTATTGTTCCTTGATCACATCCACAAAAAAATCCCAAGTGGGCTCAGCCCCATATATTCCATATTCCTTTATGGAACTTTTCTCCCAGTAAGTTTCCCACCAATGTTTGACATGGGGAAGAGCCTTGAGGAGTGCGAAGGTGATATTTTCCCTGTCTAAAAAATTTTGAACAGAGAAATAACCCTCTAATATATTTAACTATTTTTCTAGGGCATTTGCATCTATCTCACCTTCAAATATGGGAATATCAAAACTAACTTGTACCTTGAAGGCAGAGGTTCCTCCAAAATGGCCGCTTGATGAAGATGTGTCTATTGATATCGATAGACATTGAAGGATGTGTGAAAAATTCTCCATCATTTTGTCCCTTTGTCGCGTGATAGCTTTCTCAAGAAACAGGTTAATAGAATCTTTTTCTCCTCCATTTTTCTTTTATTCTGCCATCGAGGGTTTCTTGGATGTGCGAGAGTGATTTTCATCAAGATACACAGGCTCGAGACCCAACTGGCTATTCTCAGACCTCGTCGGGGACATGTGCTAAAAAATGATCAAGAGCAGTGTGCTCTGATACCACTGATCTAGATTATTTTTCAAAACAAAATGAAAGAAGAGATATTACAATGGAATACTCATAGAAATTTCCATAAATAGAGAGATACAACAATACATGATTTCTATTAATGAAACAATTGTACAGAGACTATAAAAATATAGAGTGCTAGACTCGCTAAAATGGTGGCATCTTTATCTATGAGAAGAGATGTGACGACTATGCTCATTCTCCAAAAGATAATTACAATGAAGATCCAAAGGCCTTTTTTATGATAAACATGAATTACAAAACCATAGACATCCAAAAACCTAACCTTATGAGATGAAACACCAAAATTCATGTGGGCCTCGATGGGGTAAGTTAGTACATTAACTTCAAGCGGTCTTAACTTTTGCATGTGATCTTCGTTTTAGGCACGTGATAGCTCGTTGGAAAGGTGTTTCCTAGAGCTATGCATTATGCCATCAAACTTTGACTATGTCTACAGTTTGACTGTGGTAAGCCAAGAAAACATTTTTTAGAGCCCCAAAACGGCCCTGGAAGTACAGAAAGAGGTGTTGACATGAAACCTTCCAAAATAAACCAGTTGGACTAGGTGGGAGACCGCCAATATCCACCTAGATGCTTTGTAGGGCTTCAGGACAACCCCATAAGTGAAGAACCCACAATTACAAAGAATTTTCCCTATTACAGAGAAATGTGTTGAACTAAAAACTGACAAAATGAGCCAGTTGGATGTTGGAACAGGTGGGTGGCCTCCAATATCCACCTGGACCATGGGGGCTCCATGGGTGGGTTTATGTACCAAATATTTGGATGGAGGATTAAATTTCAAATGGGAAATTGATGTTGGGTGAGATGGGGGGTTAATGATAATGAGGAGGTTCATTTTATGTAACCAATTAAACAAGAAGTGGGAGTCCAGAATTGGGTAGTTTAGCAAGATAATGAGAAAGAAGTATTAGGTTATCGCTCTGGGGTGTAATACTGCGAGGACTCCCAAGCCTAATGCATAGAGAAACATGAGTGTCAATATTACAAGGGGTAAATATGTGTGGGACAACTCATGGAGGTGAGAATGTTACCGATTGACAGTACCTAAATGCAATGGAGGTGATGGTATCACAGAGCCGAGTGTGGGATCCTAAGGGTAAATTTCAAGGGGTATAACTGGGATATGCAATTGTTTGCAGAGGGAATGAGAGCATGTCAGTTGTGAATATATACTTGAAGGGGTCAGAGTACGGCCATGAATGAATGGTGGGGGTGTTTTTGTACCAACTACCTGCACACATAAACATCAAATACCCTACGTGAAACATATCTGAAAATTTAAAGAACATATGAAAATTATTTGATAATCATGTTAATAAGTACAATGTGTACCTTTTTTTTTAACATCGGTGGGAACAATGGTCCCTTGATGAAAAATTTAGGTGACCTTGGAAGGAGTCCAAGGAACAATGAGATACTAGAAGAGCTAATGCCTGAAAGAGGGTAGGGAACAATGAGTTCCTGGAAAAAAGCACTCCCTAAGGGATGCCATGAAACAATGGGTTCTTGAAAAAGGCACTCCTTGAAGGAGGTCACGGAACAATGAGTTCCTAGAAAAGGAAATCCCTGGAGGAGGTTAGGGAATGATGGGTTCTCGAACATAGGAAGGGTAAGGAACAATGGGTTCCTGAAAATGGCACTCCCTAAGGGAGGCCACAGAAAAATTGGTTCCTAAAAAAGGCACTCTCTAAGGGAGGCCATGGAACAACGGGTTCCTGAAAAAGGCACTCCCAAAAGGAGGTTGTGGAATAATGAGTTCTTGGAAAAGGCACTCCCTAAAGGAGGCTAGGGAACCATGGGTTCTTGAATAAGTCCTCTCTAAGGGAGGACACAAAACAATGGGTTCTAGATAAAGTCACTCCCTAAAGGAGGTAAGGAAACCATGGGTTCCCAAACAAGGCACTCCCTAGTGGAGGCCACGAAATAATGGGTTCCAGAAAAATGTACTCCCTGAAGGAGGTTAGGGATGAATGGGTTCTTGAGAAAGGAACTCCCTAAAGGAGTTCAGGGAAGATGGGTTCTCTAACAAGGCACTCCCTAAGGGAGGCCAAGGAAGGATAGGTTCCTGAAAAATGAACTCCCTGAAGGAGGCCATCTAGCTCTAGTGCATCTCCATCACTAGTATTTCTAGATACCAATATGGTCTAAAATAACCCAAATCCTAACCTTTTGATGGGGGAAATATTGCATTTAATATATAGGGGTACTCCCTACTGTAAATTCCTGGTTATACCTCACAAAATATGGTATAGGAGACACATGTGGATTATGTCCCAGCTACCATTACTAGGTATAGATGTGTATGAGATGATTGAAATGTCAAATGTAGAATGCAATGTGATCTAAGTATAAAATACTAAAGGAAAATTGATTCTAACCTAACCTGTCTAGCATCCCTAGATGGAGTGATAGGGGGACTATAACTCACCTTGAGTATGACCAGTGCACACTCCCATAGGTTGAAGGCTTTCCCACCAAAGGCCTATGTGGTGAGTTGACCTTCTATCTCTCTCAAGCTTGCAGTAAATGTGAAGAAGGCCTTGGAAGGGAAGATTCAATCCATATGTTCACTTGAAATTGATACCATAAATAATACTTATAGGGTATTCAAGGATATTTCCATCACATATTTAATGCAACATCACTTATCTTCCTCTCTATACTTTCGTACTCACAAGGGAACTCAAATGATAAGTGCATATATTATTGGGGTTCATTCCCCTCTGGAATTTGTTATTGTGACTTACCCGGTATCAACACAACACAAATATTCTCTCTAATACCAATCTGTGACATACCCATTTCCAACAAACACAAATATTTTCTCGTATATCAACCTGTAACGTACCCACTATCTAGGTATATCTAAATTTACATCTTTTGGGAAATTCCAAATTTTTGTTACCATTATTTGATTAATCAAGATACATGCATGCAAAAAAATAACTCATGCGATACTCAAGAGCATGCTAATTAGATTCAGGAAAATTCCCAATGCATATTATATAAAAAACAAGCATGATAAACTCAACACAACAATAACTAATAAAAAGTGGTATATAAAATACAGAGAAAACATAGAGATAAATTATCTTTAAATAAATCATTCAACAACTAGATGTAGACATCATACATTCCACCTAGCCATAGACACTGCATCTTTATCTCTTAACAATAGGTCATCCCTAATCTAGGGATATGAATCCATTAAAATGATTCCTAGGATGACTCTAAAACACACAAAAATTAGCTAACAAGATCTCACGATTTTCCCAGCCACAAAACAATCCTCGTTTCCCAACTTTATTCCCCTCCATCCTTCACAGCCCAAAGAAATGAACCCATTTCTCTACAATCCAATCCATCAGGATGTTCCACTTCTTTTCTAGGGCTTAAGTGCTACTAGTCTATAAATATCAATGTTGGAAACACCAAACATTCTTAGCTATGGATAGTTCTTTCACAACTTCCATCATTCTAATGCACACAAACATCCATTCCTTTATGGAGTAATCAATAAATACTTATAGCCAAAAAGCAATGTCTCTTTTTCTCTTATAATTCATTTTCCATGCCCACCTGAGAACAATAGTGAAAAGAGTGAATGAGGAACCAAATGATTGAGAACCCCCAAACAACCCAATAGGGGGGTTTTGGACATGCATTGTGAAAATAGTATTCATGAAAATCCAAAGTATGGAAGAGGTGCATAGAAGAAGAAGAAGGAAAACAAGGTACGATCAATATCACTCAACTAATGCACATTTAGAAGTACAATGTGTAGTAAGAATATACATAGAATAAGAATAATGCAAAACAATAAAGAAGAAGAAGAAAGATGAGAATAAAGAAACAGAATAAAGTGGGAGAAAAGCAAGGAAAATAGTTAGGGATGCTGAAAACAATAGGACATGCAAAAGCAGGAAGACCAATTATCAAGTGTACACAAGCAACATGCATGTGTAAAAGAAGGAAATGCATCTCGAACGAGAAGTCGACACGAGTTGCCAGGAGTTTTCATGAGTGGTAATAGGGTTTTGGGATGAGAAAAAGTAGGGTTTTAAGCCCTAGAATTCACGTATAAATATGTATTGGGTTGGGAAGATTGGCGTTTTGTTTTATTATTTTATGTTATTTTCTTTTCTATTATGTTCTATTTTCTCTTGAGAGATAATGTTGATTTTGTTCCAATTTGTTGAGAGTTCATGTTGGTAAGGACAGTTATAGAATAAGATGAGACAAAAAGTGTCTATGTATGAGTGCTAGAGAGATGTTTCACATAGAGAGGCTTACACTGCAGAGCGGCTAGGAAAGATGGAGAGAGAGATACCAAAATATCTTTATTGTAAGTGCAGTGCATAAGCCTGAGACTATTGCAAAAAGAATAATAAATAATTCAGTCATTATTGACAGAGCCCAAATTTGGGTGAACCACGTTAACTACTGTGTTTTCTCATCTTTTATGTGATTTATCATGAAAATAATTTTATGCATGCTAGAATAGATTTGTTTCATACATTATAACTTCTCAATAGTTATGAATGTTACGGTAAATGGGTTTTCGGTGAAATATGTTGTATAATGGTAATACTAAATTCACTAAAAAACTAAAGAAGAACAAATACAGAATAATGAACATAGAACAGACAAGTGAGAATGAATAGGATGATCAACTCCCATTCCCTCACTACTGTAGAAACCTGATTCCTGCAGCCCTAATAGATACCTCGTGTAAGACTTCCCTTTCACATAGGTGATGTCGAAAGGGATGGCATATGAATGGTTTTGTTGGTTAAGATAACTTGAACCTAGGGCCTTACAATAGTGCACCAACAAATGGTTCCATTGTTAAGACCCAGAATATGTGATTGAGGGAATGTTTTGGAGGCTGACTAAGAAAAAAATATCAGAATGAATAGAAGGGAAGAAACGAGACTTTTCTCGAAAAGAGGATAGAGAACCTCAGATGAGTGATGAGCAATGGATGCAAATGTATCTTTACATAGAGCTACATGAGATTTTCTATGGTGAATTTCAAATTATTTTGACTGTCTGGTTATAAATATTAGTGGCGAATACTAGAAGGTACCAAACCGTAGTGCTGAGGAATTGGACTCCTGAGTTGGTAAGGAAACTGAAATATGTAAGTAATACAACTTCTAGCATAGTTTATTTCTGGTTGGGAAACATATTTGGAGGATATATCACAACATTTGCAGTAGATTGTACCCAATCATATAGTGTTGCAGAGAGGTATTTCTTCACAGGTCGACGCGGAAGGTTCATGAAATTTTTGGGTACGTGGATAAATATGTTTTTATGTGACAAGTGCATGATGAAAATGGAGTCTGACGGCTAAGGGGATTCACACACACAGGGGGAACTAAGGGATTAAAAGAGGAAAGTTTGAGGAAAGGAGAGAAAGAATGAATAAATGGATAAAAAGGGAAGGGAATTAGGATGTAGAGAACCAAAGAAGTTGTATCAGAGGAAGAATACGAGTTTGGAGTATTGTGCAACAAAAGAAGGTACAAGAGGAGAAATATTGGGGTTGATAAAGGAGAGTTGCACAGTGAGCCAGAGTGGAGAGGACCTTGCACAATAGTCTAAATGATAGAGATATCACACATAAAACGAGAGGAAGAGTGGTTCTATTCTATTTCTATAATAGAAGATTCATTAAGTCCTACTCAGAATGGATCTTGTGTCGAATCCATGAACCCATGTGTGTCACCACAATATCAAGTAACAATTGAAGAGTTGTCGAAATCACTTGTATTTAGCAGAGGAAATCATAGTTGAAATTAGAGTAGTGGATGGAGTGCACAGATTCAGAGTCAACCAACTTCAAATAGAGGAGGTACTACACAAAGAAACATGGAAGGGGTAGACAATACTCTCAAACTTCTTGAGTTCTATGGGGTTGGGTCAGAGGACCCAAAACACCATCTATTTGTCTACAAGACAATTTAGGCTGCAAACAATGTCTAGGATGAGGCTATAAAGATTGTGCAATTGCAAACAACATTTATAGGTTGTGCATTAGTCTACTACATGGAACTACGGAGTACCACGCCTATAGGACAAGCCAAGACTTTGTCAGAGATAATGTTGTTATAGAAGCTTTTGTGACACTCCATGCATCTTTCTTTGATGGCCTTCCCTTTCCCTCTACAGACTCAAGTTCCCCTTTTTTTTCATCCCAGAGTTAAAAATTCAAAGTTTTGTACATATACAGGCCACAGTTAAACAAATCGCATATATGCATGTTTCTCCATTACAACCCGTGTACATCAGGTTTGGTGCTCAAAAAATAAAAAATATGTTGGGTTTCCATGCCAGGTCACGAGATATATGATCCTTGACCTTCCATATACTGGAAACACTCCAAATCAACCCTTCATCTCCATTTGAAGGCTATAAATTGAGCCATATGCAAGCCTTGAAGAGATTCATCATGGAGAGAAAAGACACTCTAGAAAAATTTCACCTCATATTCAATCTACATCTTTTTTTCCTTCAAAGTCTGAACTTCCTTTGTGTTCAACCCCCAAGCTCTTCCTATCTTGAGAAGGATAAACTCAACTACTCTTAGTACTTGTGAGCTTTCCATTGTGGAGGATTGAAGTGGTGAAGGCCCAACTGGAAGGACTTATTTTCTTGGTTCTGATATGTGCCATTATAGAAGTTTGTACCTATGTACTTATGTTTATTACATTAATAGAAATACTATTTTCGTGTGCACTTATATGTCGCAAATATTTTTAGTACTTTCCATGGGCGTATTTTTTATACATGTTAATGGATTATGTTAGTTTATATGATAACATTTTATATAATTTCCATATTCCTGTGTATCTTGGTTATTGAGGAAAAGTTACAGGCATCAAGATTTGGATCGTGAGTTCATTCGTGGTCTTTTTTAGACGTTTGGACAAGGTAGGATTCTAGCCTTCTCTTCTTATCCTTTCTATTTATCTAGCATACGTGAGACTAGAGTTGATTTCTGGGTGTCATTTTGTCTATTGTGGTTTACCCCTAGCCATAGATAGATTTTCCTCGTAATATAATTGGTGACTCCACTAGGGAGAGTCTCCCTTTTGGGGTATTGGGTGATTTTTCTCCTTTATTTCTCTTTGTTTGCCTAAGTTTCTATGTTTCCTATTGCTTGATAACATCTTATTTTCTTTGTATTCAAGTTTCTTGGCCTAACCCTTGCCCAAAAAGTGTCTTCTTTGGCATACACAAGTTTTCCCTTGACAATTGCGTACATACGTGAGATGTATGTCTTTAGGGCACACACATACACTTATGTTCCCTGAACAATCATATACACTATTTTCTAAGTCTTTTTGGCTAAGTTTAATGTTTGTTGGGTGAGTTTTTTAGGTTGCTAAGACTTCTTGGGTCCCTGTCCTGACTATTAAGTGCCTACAAAGTGATATGAAGTTGTGTCATTGGTGAATATTTTGGGAGAACTCCTTTCTTTCCATATTTATCATTTGTTTTATGTGCATTTTGGTATGCATAATCGCTTCTTGTTGTTCTTGTTGGTTTGTATTCTTGTCCTTGCAATAGGGTCTTCCTAAGAGGTTGTTTATTCACTCCTTGCATTTTCATTTCATTATATTGAAAATACAAAAACCAATTTTCTTTTTTTCATTTATTTAGAGAATTTTCACTTTTTTATGCATTACGTTAGTTTTGAGATGATTAGGGAAGACCACACTTTATTGAAATTGAAGAGATTTCATCCTAAGAATATCATTTAGAAGCATACCATTTCTTTGAAAATCAAGACTGGTACTTAGCATTGTATTTATATTTTATTCTTTTTTATATATGCTGAGTCATAGTACCATCAGTTTCATGATCACACCTCTTGAGTATGCAGAAGCCACTAAATTAATGTTGAATAATTAAAACTGATTAAAAATGTTTTTATTTTTCAGGGTACACAAACAAGTGTAGGACATAAACTTTTCCCATTGTGTAGTTGGTTTCCTCAAGAGGCTCCACTCACACTGGAGTTAAGCACAAGGTCACGCGAATTTGGTTGCAGAGATATCCATCTAATACCTTCCTAGCATCAGAGATATTTCTAGGGATATATTCATATCTGGTGGTTTCTCTACTGCCTTTACCTCCTTGAGAGGTGGTGCTTTAAATATTTTGGGCTTTTCTTCCCTGCCCATATGGCGGACTGGACGTACGACTACTCACCTGAGAATTGGTTATACCATGGTGATTTTAGTTTCTTGACCTAGGTATCCTCATAGGTTTCTTTCAGGGGTTATTCAACCGGTACACTGACTCAAATAGGGATCACAAAACACACAGACTTTATGGAGGATTTTTTCACTAGAGGAATCTGACTGAATGCACTTTTAAGCCTACAAGGGTCCTTCTAACTTATTTTGTTACCTCCACTCTATTATTCATGAGTCTCATCCCCTCCTGGGAGATGCATAAATTCTTTAGTTCGGGAGGTCCCTTCATCCCTCATATCATATTTATGTGAATTGGCCTCTGTCTTTATTTGGGAGTGTGCTCTTTGATTCTTTCGTGGCCTTAGGATTTTGTTTTGCATTGTGAGTTTTAAGTCATCATGGAGAAAGACCAACCTCCCCACTATTCTCTTCGTCTTTTGAGTCAAGTACCACAGTTTGGTCTATTACCAAATCAGCCTCCTAAAAGACATAGAGTTAATAAGCACGGTACATATATCTCCACCTCCCAGACTCACAACCATCCTACCATGAGTACTGAGTCAAATATGAATGTGTTAGGAATCCCTTTGACTCAATCCTCCAGTATGATTAGTGGAGTCCCCTTGACTCCCTCATCATCGGTTGTTTGGATACCAGAGACTCCTTCGCTTAATGCTACCCATCCCACGGTCTCTACTCAGTCCCTGGGGACAAATCCTTTTGTATTTATGAATGGTATGATGAATCATAGTACTCAGTCAATGTCTTGGGCCTATGATCCTTCTCTTTTAGTATGCCAGACATGAATTCTCACTTTTCATCCTATGTTTCGACGTCTAATTTGAATCATAGCTTTGGGTCTGGGGGCATGATGCCTTCTTATACTCCTTTCACGTTTGGTGGGGGTCATATCCCTTAAACAACTCCCACGGTAGGAGGATGGAATAATCCTTCCTCTGGACCCAATCTTAGCTACTATATTCCAAGGTAGAGTGCTCAAATGGGCAGTCCTTCTACTTTTATATCCTATTAATCCATCATTCTTCCACAATTTCAATTCCTACAAAAAATTACATCATGGAAAACCTCCCTCTAACCTCTAGTGTTTCATCAGGGGGGAGTCGGTTTTATAGTGTTGGAAACCCCTCACACAAAGTTTCTTCATTTGGTGGAAAAATATATCCTCACATGAGTAACCCATATTATGTCGCTTTCTCATGCCAAGCAACTTCATCGGTGATGATTCCCTTACAACCTTTTATGAATCCATTGGGAACGGGATACTATCCTACCAAACAAGGCCATGGTGTATACCAAAACCCAATTTGTCCTGCGATCTCTCAAAACTAGTCTTTCTTGGGAGCATGGGCATAGATGACGCAACCTAGATTCCCTTTTCTGGCCACATTAATTCTACCAAACTTGTCAAAATTGATGAATTACCCAATGCATCATGATCCTTCATGCCCCCCCATCCTTACCAAGATTCCCTCTGACCTTCCATAGTTTGAGGGAAATACTGGTGAGGACCCAAGTGATCACATGACTACCTTTCACCTATGGTGCTCGTGTAACTCCCTTAATTATGATTTGGTTTATTTGAGACTATTTCAATGCATTCTTACGGGGTTTTCCGTAAAGTGGTACATCGAGTCCTGGTTTTTCTCAACTACTTCCAATTATTGGTTCGTTATGATGCCAAAATAGAACTTTTATCATCTTTTCGTCAAGATAAAGCCACTCACATCTAACAAAGTTACCAACTTAATGAGAACCGTGAGCTCAAAACGAGAACTCTATCCCCTTAAAACCCATATTTTTTCATAAAAAAGAATGAAAAGCAACCCCCAAATAAAAAAGTGGTGGTATCAGTTGTACTATTTTTTGTATCCGGGTCAAAATTACAACTTTTTTCAAGCATGGGCTTAAATGATCAAATGATTTCTTAGAAAAACTTTAAAATCAACCCCCAAATCAAAAGGTGGTGCTATTGGTAGCACTAGTTTTTCTAACCAGATCAAAATTACAACTTTTTTCAAACATGTCCTTAAAACATAAAATAGTTGCTTAGAAAAACCTTAAAATCAATACCTAAATAAAAACGTAACGCTACCTAAAGAAAAATGTTTTTTCTAAACGTTAAAATTGCAGCTAATTACGACCTAATTGAAATTCTGGCCTTGACAACAAATCCCTACACTAATCAAAAACCCAGAATTGGATCTTAAATGGTCACTTCAAAATTTATTTACTAACTTAAAAAAATAAATTACATTAAAAAATAAATAAAGAGAACGGAGAAAATCTTCACAATTTTTTTTAATGAAGAAAAAAACGCATTTAAACAAATATATTCAAAACCCAAATTTAAAAAAAAAATTAACAAAATGGTGAAAAACTAAAAAAACTAAAAATAAATGAAAAAAATTTAAAATTTCCCTAGAAAACAATAATTATTATTATTATTTTTGTTAAAAAGAAAAATAAAAAATCTCTTCAAACTTAAAAACAAAAAAATAGAAAGAAAAAAAAAATGTTCAATAAAATATTAAAAAAAACATTTAAAAAAAAATATATTTGACAAAAATACTAAAATTGCCTAAAAAGTTTATTTTCAAAAACATTTTGAAAATAAAATTAAAGCACTAAATTTCATTTACAAATTAGAAAAAAAGAAGTATACAGCCTGAGTGGGCCTAATGGTTAAGAACATGTGTTTCCTCTTAAGAGGTCACAAGTTCAAATCCAGAGGGGGGTAGGGTATGTATACCTCCGTAGACTTTACCAGTCAAATCGATGGGAGGGGGTCCCTTGTCCCATAAACAAGGGGGTCTCATACACCAATTAGGTGCCTGGCTTGGTCGTGACCTTAAAAATAGATTATTATTTTTTTTTTTTTAAGTAAAAAAGGTGGAGCCTATTATATTACCATAAACAAAATACATAGATGTTGGTGATGCCAGCTGTCCCGCCTGAGCAGGAAACCGAGACAGCTGGGCATCCTCGTCCATTTGTCACCCAGTTTGCAAAATTAGCAAAATTAACAAAATTGACGATGCTACATCATGCCCGAAGGAAACTAGGACTAACAGTCGCAAGCATGAAACTGGTTCTCCTGACTAGTTCTAAGAAATACTGGTAGCTAGCTATCTTAAGGCATAAATTATAACAACAAAACCAAAAACAAAGTCTAGTTCTGAACATTAAGTAACCTATGAACCGATATGCTTGTCCTCGTCCTCGGAATGCCTCCATCTTGCTGGGAACGAATAAGATCGCGCACAAGTCGGACATTGTTTCTTTGGCGGAGTTCTGGAATGTGCCGCAAAGAACATGTCAAGTCTCTTATCCATTCGCACGAGGCGGAAGATTTGGTCTTCCACCATATTCCTCATCTTAAAGACGAGATTGAGGTATCCCCAGTCAACTGAAGGTGGTTGCTCCGGGCGGTGGCTGTCCATTAACTCCTCGCTGGTGGTCGCTTCTGCTTCCTGCGTCTTGTGCCGTTGTCGTGCTTGCGCTTGCCCCTCCACTTCCTTGGTGGGTTCGGGAGGAACCTCCTCTTCCACATAACAGGGGGAGTAAGGCTTCTTTACGCTAGTTGCATGAGGGTCGGGCATGCTGCTTGCAGGCAGTGGTTTGCTGTCCGAGCCAAAGTTCGAGCTTGGATTCCAATTTTCCGTCACCATAAATAGGGTGTGCTCAGGAGGGCTTTCCAGGCCTCCTTCCGGGATGACTTCCTCCACGTACACCATTGGAGGCGTGCATGGTATGTTCCTTTGTCTCCTAGCTACCATCGCCATGGATTTCTCAAAGTTCTCCTTTCTCTTGCGCCGTGACTCCGCCGTGTACCAGGCCGCTCCCCTTCGCGGTTTCCCTCTTGCTCGGGGCATGGTGGGGTTCCAATGAATTGTTTGGATGCTATCAACTGCAGTCGAGCTGCTCGTGAGTGTTGGCAAGGTTGCCGAGTGTGACCACTATTCCAGTGAAACGGGAGAGAGGCTGTTGCAGTTCTGGTTCGCCTGTGGAGCAGAGGCCTCTGGGAGTGACCTGCTGCTTGGTCTTACGACTTGGACAATGAGCGTGAGTGCAAAAACAATCACCATAACCAAAACAATCACCGTAGCCATTAAAGCCTGCTGGATAGTGCGTTGGAGGTGGGTACCCTTCCCTTGCGCAAGGGGCCTCGTCGTTTGAATGCTCTTGCGCAAATTCATGCTGAGTTATTGTCCGAGGTGATGTGAGCTGGTGGATGCATTAAAGCTGCGTCCCGACTCGCTCCCGCGTGGCACTATTGTGCCCCGTGTCACCCCATCCAGGGTAAAAATAGATTATTATTATTATTATTATATGTAACTATATAAGTTATATAGTTACATATAAATGCAACTATTATATATATATATATATAT
>JASDQU010099933.1:46261-78747 GCA_032191745.1 Picea mariana
TTTTAACGTTTTTTAACTTATTTTTGTTAAAAAAAAAAAAAAAATTGTGTTTTAGGTTTTTTAATTTGGGGTTTTTATATATATGTTTTTAATTGTTTTGTGTGTTTTTTCACCTTTTTAAAGTCTTTTTGGCTATACTTTATTTTTTATCTTTTTCTTAATTGTTTTCATTTTCTCTTACTTTATATATATATATATATTAATTTTATGTTTTTTTTTCCTTTTTTTTTTTAGTTTTTAATTTATAGAAAAAAAATGAATTATATATATAATTTTTAAATATTTAAAAATAATGTTATTTAACTACAATTAATTTCTATGTATTGAAGTAAAGGTTAAAAAATGTGTTAAAAATGATATTTTCAAATATATTTAAAAATGAGTCCCCGAGGTGTAGGACAGTCGATGATAGAGTGTGTTGTTAAGGCATTCTGTGATGTTAAAGCCAACAGTTCGAAACCTGCGGGGACAAAAAATTCATCCATGTTAAGGGTTGGTGTGGCTCAGGACAGGTGTGATCCCTTGGTTATTTTGATGACTTAGATGCCCTTGAGTCATGGTTTCTTAGCCACAGGTTAGTCCCACATGTCACAGACAAACTAACAAACAAAAAAAAAAACTATATTAAAAAAGTGTGGAACCATAAATTAATTAAGGACACAGAATTATGTGAAAAATATTAATTAACATAAAATAAAATAAAATGGTGTACAACATTTTTAACATTGGATGAAGCATGTAAACATGATTAAAAACACCATTGAAAAAAAAATAGAAAAGTTTGAAAATAGTTGAAAAAACACTATTGAGAAAAAAAAATGAATAATTTCAAAACAAATGAACAAACAAGCATTTAAAAAAAATACTAGATACATTATGTATATAAAAATATAAAATATAAAAAAAACACCTAAAAAGGGAGGGGGGTGCTACCAGCAGCACCATTTTAAAAAACGTGATAAAAACACGATCCCCCCAAAAATGAGAACTCTATAGAGTTCTCGTTAAGTTGGTAACTATGTTATCTCTGATCATATTCAAGAGTGGCATAAATGGAAGAGGTTAATTAAAGCTTACATTCCTCCAGAGTTTCTGTTGGAATGGTTCCTCAAGTCCATGTTTCCTTACATTTCGAAGGATGTTTCTACATCTGGAGTGACATATGAGGAAGAGACCATCTTCAAAGACCAACAGTTGGATGTTATATATGCTTAATCTTTGATGCTCTACGAAACTATCCCTAACACACCAAGGTTAAATTACGATCCTAGACAAAATCCTGAGCCTCATGTCGATGGCATCATTGGCTCCGTAAGTGCCAAGATTGTAGACTAGGTCATGAACCAGCTAAAAGATTTCTCTCTTAACCAGTCTCCAGTAGGACAAGCTACAACTTCATCCTCAACCACCTAGTCGATAGATGTGCATTCTATACAGTTGACAAACCCAAATGGTAACCAACATCCCAAAGGGAACAAGAACAAAGTTCATGGTAATAATTGTAAGGGTGGGAAGAATAATAATAACAATAAAAAAATGACTACAACAAGAATGATAAATCTAATAATAATGTTGGTGAGGGAAATAAAGAAAAGAGGAAGGTGAATTTTCCCTATAAACTTTGTAAAGACGATAACCTTACTCACTTGTGACCCAATATTGAGGAAGCCTTGAGGCTCATAGCGCAACATCCGACTATGCTAACTAACTTATTTCCACATAACCAAAATACGACCTCGAGAGCCTCCAACAACGGAAATGCATCAGGTGGAAGTCAAAATCCCTTGGTACATGATGGTGGGCATCAATGTATCAATATTGTCTGGTCTGAGATTAGTGTAGCCACTAGAACTCATGATTATGGTTCTTTGCAACCATTTTTAGGTCTAAAGCCTCCTCCTCTGAAAACACCTTTGTCGATTGATAAGCCTGAACATCCCCCTCATATTCTAAAATGAGTCGTTAATCACTCTTCCCATAATCCTAATGCCATAGCCACCCAAAATTACTCTATTGTCGAGGATTTAGGCCAAACCCCATGTTTGATGTCAGCTTTGGAGGTGCTCCAGATGTGTCCTACACAGTGTGTCACAAACCCACTACGACAACTAAGATTATTTTTTTTCTTTTTGTCTTTTCTTCGAGGAATAGAATCCCTGAATTTCTATGGGGCCTAGCACCGACCCTCCCTTCCCTTATCCTTCCCCATATGATCGTTGGCTATGACCACAGGCCTTACCATAAAGGAGCTTCCGGCTTTCGCGATTTGGGGAATCGTGATGCAAGCGTTTCCCTGTTCTCTGTCTTTCGAAATGTCAAAACCCGAAAGGGTCTAACAGATCCTCAGCTCCTCCCTTGGGTCGCTTGTCATACGTCCAATCCTATGACCTGGTGATAATCCTCTAAATGATTTAGGGGTTTCGCGATTCGGGGAAGTGCGATGCAAGCGTTCTTCCTTTCCCTTTCGAGTCCTCAGAACTCGAAAGCCCGCTATCATCCAGATATATGGTCCATATCGTCTACTTGATCAATGACCCAGATTAAATCTCGACATTCTACCTTTTGGGATTTTGGCGGGGTCTTCATTCCTATTTCTCTAATGTCCAGAACCCTGGTGGCTTTATATCTTCACCATGCATCCCTACAAATGGGCGGTCCAGATTCTTTTGGTACTCCTCCTTTCTACCACAAGAACCTGTCCGGTGACATAGGGCTCATTCACAGAGCACATTGGGGTTTCATGTACCGAGATTTCACGACTGGTGAAGACGAGGGGTCTTGCCCTTGGGTTTCCCAGGTGTCGAAACGTCGAAACCTATTCACGCTAAACCAGCTCATCCACAGAGCGCATCGGGGTTTTGGGTACTGGGATTTCAGGACTTGCGAAGACGAGAGGTCTTACCCTTTGGTTTCCCAGATGCCGAAACGCCGAAACCTATTCACGCTAAACCGGCTCATCCATAGAGTGCGTTGGAGTTTCGAGTACCGGGATTTTGCAACTTGCAAAGACGAGGGGTATTACCCTTTGGTTTCCTGGGTGCTGAAACGTCGAAACCTATTCATGCTAAACCGGCTCATCCACAGAGCGTATCGGGGTTTCAGGTACTGGGATTTCGCAACTTGCGAAGACGAAGGGTCTTACCCTTTGGTTTCTCGAGTGCCAAAATGTTGAAACCTATTCACGCTAAACTAGCTCATCCATAGGGCACATCGGGGTTTCAGGTACCGGGATTTCATGACTTGCGAAGACGAGGGGTCTTACTCTTTGGTTTCCCGGGTGCCGAAATGTCGAAACGTCGAAAACCTGAGAGAACTACTTTCTCTTGTACAAGGTTTACAGACTTAGATCACATGATCCTTTAGCGGGTTCTTGGGTAATTATCCCTAGGCTTGGTGACATGACTGAAAAGCCTTCCTAATTCAACAAGCTATGAACTCTATGTCAGGGGTAATTAAACTCGTGGGTTTACTAAAATGGTAGTCTTTTCAAGGAACTGACTCCGTCTTTGGAATGGGAGGGAACTTCCCCGAAGGAGGTGCCTTCGGGAAATCAAACTAGGACATAGCACGAGTCAAGTAGATGGAACAAATCTCAAGGGAATGGAATCGTATTCTGAACTTATTCATTCTATATATAAACTGATTATGGTCATATGAGTATAAGCATGCGTCCATTATTTCTGATCAAAACACAAGGCAAACACTTCAATACAAAAACCATTTATGAGCATATAAACATGAGCATGCATCTAGGATATTCAATTCAAGATACAAGATATAAACACTTATCAGAAACACCAAGTGTGATGCGACTACTGAGAGGGGTGCTCGTTTCCACCCAACCATAGGCTTAGTGACTCCTAACGGATTTACCACTAGCCACCCCTAAGCTAGACCACGATGCTCGAGATTCAATCTCCTACTTCCATCTCAACGGAAGTCAAGGACGAAGGTTACTCCCCTTCTCCTTTGTTCATAACTCCCTGTATTTCTCAAGTTTCTCTTGGTTCTCTTCCATGATCTTCGTCGCACGTGTTCTCCTCTCTTCCCTTTACCACACTTCCTCTCTTGCCTTTTCTCTACAAGATTGTGTGTGGCGCAAATTTCCCCATACGTGGTCAGGTATGGGAGCTATTACGGATGGGTGGTTCACCCCCATCCCCTCATTAACTCTCAAGGAGCCTCCCCACCTACCAATCTGATGGGAAATCCATTCCATGGTTAGAGAGCTGCTTTGATCTTTGAGCAAGTAAAAACTAGTACGGTACTGGCCCGGTGGAAGTTAACGCAACCATTCCAGGTCCCTTCCACCACCTTGCATTATCCATCGTGGTCTCTTTTATCACATCCCTCTCCCAGCAGTCATGCAAAACATAATCATAACATAATTTACAATCATCGACCTTTTATACAAAGGCCCGTCAAATCAAACATTCACATCTTTGAGTTTTCCATAGTTCTTGGCCAATATAGTTATTTTTACAGACTGGGGGAAATGGGGTGTTACAATTCCCTCCCCTTTAAAGGAACATTGTCCTCAATGTTCTATCTATCAATATGATGTGTATGTACAGAAGTAAACAAAATTGGATATGCCTGTTTCATGGCATCTTCCATTTCCCATGTAGCCTAATCTGGGCCAAAATGTTTCCACTGCACCTTGATCTGTGCAATGGTTCGATTCTTGAGTGGGGTTTCCTTTTTGTCCAGTATGCATTGAGGTTTTGGCAGGAATTCTCCGCCCAGTTCCACCTGGATCATAGACCAGTCAATTATATGATTAGAATCGTGTACATATTTCTTCAATAATGAAACATGGAAAATATTATGTGATTTTACTATGGGAGGAAGTGCTAGCCTATAGGCTACATGTCCCACTCTATCTAGAACTTCAAAGGGTCCACAATACTGAGGTGCAAACTTGGCACAAGCTCACATCCTTAGGGAACTCTTCCTGGGCCTAACTCTGAGATATACGTGGTCTCCCGTCTTGAATTCTCTTGGATTTCTCTTTCGGTCGGTGTAACTTTTATGTCTGTTCTGAACGACCTTCAAATTCTGTTTTATCTGAATCACTTGTTGTTCCATTTATTTCAGCATGTCGGGTCCAATAGTAATTCTGTTTATGAGATTACTCCAACTGACTAGAGTGTTGCATGGTCTACCATAGAGGACTTCGAAAGGAATCATATTCAGGGATTCTTCATAGCCGTTGTTGTAGGCGAATTCCACCAGTGGAAGGTAATCTTTCCACTTCTTGGGTTGATGCATTACATGCATTCTTAGCATGTCTTCCAATATTTGGTTCACTCTTTCCATCTGTCCATTAGTTTGAGGATGATAGGCTATGCTAAACAGTAATTTGGTCTCCAGACCAACCATCAAGGATTTCCAAAAGTTGGAAGTAAATTTCGTGTCTCTGTCAAACACGATCTCTTTAGGCATACCATGTAGTCTGAACATCTCCTTCATGAATATGCTGGCGATATCTATTTCCTTGAAATTCGATTTGACAGGGATAAAATGGGCAGACTTTCTCAATTTATCCACCACCACCATGATGGTGTCATTCTGCCTGGTCGAGGTTGGTAACCCGGTGATGAAATCCATGGAAATGGTTTCCCATTTCCATTCCGGGATTGGTAGAGGTTGTAATAATCTTGCTGGGTGTCGGTGTTCTGCCTTAACCTGTTGGAATTCTAGACACTTAGCTAAATAGTTAGCTATGTATTTCTTTAACCTAGGCCAATAGAATTGTTTCCTAGTGGCCATGATCATCTTTTGATATCTCGGGTGACCAATATATGGTCTTTTATGTAGTTCATCCATTATGAACATCTTCAAGTCGTCACAATCTGGAATATACAATCTTCTTATCTAAGTTAGCAAACCTCCATCTATCATCTGGTAGCCTTCATCCTTTATCCCTGTGGGTTCTTGCTTCAGGTACGAGGTCACGGTCTGGAAGAATGTGTCTGTTTCTTGTGCATTCTTAACTCTTTCTTTGGCATTCGTCTCACAGGTGCTCACCACTGCCAGGTGAATTGTTTTCATACTTCTGCTAAGGGCATCAACCACCTTATTTTCCTTTTCTTTAACATGTTTGATTTCAAAATCAAACTCACTAAGGAGGGCCATCCACCTAGCTTGTATGGCATTGAGCTTTGGTTGGTCAAATAGATATCACAATCCACAGTGGTCTGTCATAAGTACAAATTTCCTTCCCAACAGGTAATGCCTCCACATTTTTAAGGCATGCACTATGGAAACCAGCTCTAGATCATGGGTCACATAGTTGGCTTCGTGCTCATTCAATTTTTGGGATTCACAGCAGACTACACTTCCTCCTTGCATAAGGACTCCTCCGAGCCCTTCCTTGCAGGCATTTGTGCACACTAGGAAGTCAGATTCAGGATCAACGATCTTCAACACGGGTGTGTGGGTCAGTAGATGTTTTAGGGACTGAAACCTTTCTTCTCATTTTGGGGTCCAAAGGAATTTAACTCCCTTTTTCTAGAAGGCAGTGATTGGAAAGCCAATCTTGCAGAATCCTTTTATAAATCTCTTATAGTATCCTGCTAATCCCATAAAAGATTTGATATCTAGAACATCCTTTGGGGTAGGCCATTCCATGATAGACCTGATCTTGTCAGGGTCTACTGCTACTCCCTTTTCAGATATGACATGGCCCAAGTAATGTATTTGCTTCTGGAATAGGTCGCACTTGCTAAATTTGGCACAGAGCTGATGTTCTCTTAGCACTTGAAGCACAAATCTAAGATGTTCCTCATGTTCCTTTTTATTCTTGGAGTAAATGAATATATCGTCAATAAAAACCAGTACCAATTTGTCTAGGAATTTGCTGAGCACATTGTTCATCAAGCACATAAAAGTGGTATGGGCATTGGTCAATCCAAATGGTACTACCACAAACTCATAGTAACCATATCTCGTCCTGAAGGCAGTTTTGTGGATGTCTTCACCCTTGATTTAGACTTGATGGTATCCAGATATCAAGTCAATATTTGAGAAGATGGAAGCACCTCCCAATTGATCGAACAGGTCATCGATCCTAGGTAAGGGGTACTTGTTCTTTATGGTTACCTTATTGAGTTGTCTATAATCTATGCATAGTCGGAGGGTACCATCTTTCTTTTTCACCAACAGGACTGGTGCTCCCCATGGAGACACGCTGGGCTGGATATAGCCTTTGTCCATAATTTCTTTTAGTAGTAGTTTAAGTTCAACTAGATCAGGTGTGCTTATTCTATAGGGTGTCCTAGACACTAGCACCACTCCTGGTGCAAGTTCTATCGAGAAGTCAATATTCCTTCTCAGAGGTAAACCCGATACCTCTTCTGGAAATACATCTCTATATTCTCTTAGTGAGGGGTGATCATCGAGGCTAGGTTTTTCATCTTCAACTTATTCCAACACCTGTATCGCATATAGTGGACACCTCTTTCTGCAATACATTCTCATTTGAAGAGCTGATATTTGTCTCACCGAGACAGGTTTTTGGATCCCTTGAAGGGTTATCCTTCTTCCTTCTTCACTTACACATTCTAAGGTTTTATTGTAACAGTCTAGTATGGCTTTATATGTGGCTAGTCATTCCATACCAATCAACAGGTCATACTATCCTAGGGGTAATACGTTAAGGGTTGCTTGGGTGGGGAATTCACCCATAGTGAATTGGCAATATGGTATGACCTCCATTACTTTTCTTTTGTGCTGATGGCTAACTGTACCAACCATGGCTTGGCATGTTTATGTGGCTGCAATTTACACTTATCAATAGCCTTAGGGGATATATAACTCAAATTTAAACTAAGGTCAATTAGAATAGACACTAGATGGTTGGTGATCATACCTTCCATCCCCACCATGAATCTTGGTGTTTAGCTTGTTTATTATCCAAGGCTTCATAAATTTGCGGCACACTCTTGGCCACCTCATTGACGGTGGTAGCTTATTGAACGTTGTAAATTCTCCAACTATTCTACTGTCGGTGTGGGCAGTCCCTCAGTAGATGTTCTTCTCCACAACCCCAACATTTCAAGGGTTCTTTCTTCGGGTTATCAAACTTTCCTGGGGTAGATCCAAAAGGTTTATTTCCACTCTGGGAGGGGAAATTCTGCTGGTGTACACTTTGGGTTGGGAAGCTCATCCTTGAGTCCTTTTTATAGTTTTTAAATCTAGGGGATTTAAATCCCCTTTTCTGGAATCCCAGACTATTCTTCTGCTTCCAGCCTTTACGAGGTTCTGTCCGATGCCCAAGTTGATCATAAAAATATCTTTCCTTTCAGATAGTGTCTTTTAGGGTCTTTGGCTCGTCAAACTCAATCCTTTTCTGATAGTCCTTAGGTAGTCCACTGATGAATCGTTGCACCTTTTCCTTTTCTGCTTTTATATAGGGTACGTACCTCAGCAACTCAAGGAATTTGCTGACATATTCCTCTATGGTGCGTTGCCCCAGCTTGAGTTCATAGAATTCTTTAGTCTTTTTGTCGAAATACTTTTCTGATAGATACTTCTTCTTGAAGTATTTCTCAAACCATTCCCAAGATAGGTCCTCTTCGTGAATCCCTTTCACATTCTTAAGGTCTTTCCACCAAATGGAAGCCTTCCCATTTAGGTTGAAAGCGGCTACTCGGGCCTTCAAGTTTTCCGAGAAGTCATGGACTCTGAAATACTTCTTTACTCCAAGTAGCCAGGCCTCCGCTTCCTCTCCCTTCTTTATTTCACCGTTGAAAGAGGGTGGTTTGGCCTTCTTGAATTCTTCGAGATTATGATTTTTGGAATGATTTCACTTCTTCCGTTTTCTTCGGGAATAAGAACTAGTCTTGCTACTAGAAGATCCCTTTGAGTCGCCAGTTTCCTTTCTAGAGGAATCATCTGATGCTTGTCCCTTATCTTTGGGATGGACCTTTCTCGAGGTGCTCCTCCCAGTGTGGCCACTTAAAGGACCACGTTTCTGTATCCCAGGTGGGCTTTGACTTCTCTTTGTCTGTCGTTGGTCCACGTGACTGGTGTCAGGTCCATGCTGCAATTGTCTTTTAATGTCGGATAAGCTCTGCAGCAAGACTGCATTAATTTCCATTTGCCTCTCTTGCTCTTTATGAACCTCTCATTGTCAGCCTTGCAGCTCTGTAGTTCGACCATGAGGCTTCTCACAGTCTTAGCTAGATCTGGAGGGGTCTCTACCACTCTCCTTTTGTCAAACTCTTTGTCTCTATTGTGGGAGCCATCCCCCACTTCATGGTGCGTCACCATTCTATACATCTGCAATTTCCCATGGTTGATCATCTGCTTGTCGTGCAAGAAAACACTTTTTTTAGTCAACATTATATTCATTCACAATCAATGCATAATTCATATTGTTCAAATGCATACACACAATATGAAATTTTCATTCTTAACTTCAGATTTTAATAAAGAGGGTTAAGGTAGAGGGTTACTTCTTTTAAGAGTACCTCAAATGGAGTTTCTGCGCAACTCGTTCATGAGCCCAAGTAGGCCAAGTGTGTAACCATGCTTTGATACCAATTTGTCACACAGCCACTATGAAAACTAATATATTTTTTTTCTTCTTGTCTTTTCTTCGAGGAACATAATCCCCGAATTTCTATGGGGCCTAGCGCAGACCCTCCCTTCCCTTATCCTTCCCCATGTGATCATAGGCTATGACCACAGTCTTTACCAAAAAGGCGCTTTCGACTTTCGCGATTCGGGCAATTGTGATGCAAGTGTTTCCCTGTTCTCTATCTTTCGAAATGCCAAAACCTGAAAGGGTCTAATGGATCCTTAGCTCCTCCCTTGGGTCACTTGTCATATGGCCGATCCTATGACCTAGTGCTAATCCTCTAAATGATTTCAGGGTTTCATGATTCAGGGAATCACGATGAAAGTGTTCCTCCTTTCCATTTCAAGTCCCTGGAACTCAAAAGCCCAGTATCATCTGGATCTAGGCTCTAGATCAACAACCCAGATTAAATCCCGACATTCTACCTTTCGGGATTTTGGCGGGGTCTTCATTCCTATTTCTCTGATGTCCAAAACCCTGGTGGCTTTAGATCTTCGCCACGCGTCCCTACAAATGGGTGGTCCAGATTCTTTCAAGACTCATCCTTCCTACCACAAGACCCTGTCCGGTGACCTAGGGCTTATTCACAGAGCACATCAGGGTTTCGTGTACCGGGATTTCATGACTAACGAAGATGAGGGGTCTTGCCCTTGGGTTTCCTGGGTGTCGAAACGTTGAAACCTATTCACGCTAAACTGGCTCATCGATAGAGCACATCATGGTTTTGGGTACCAGGATTTCATGACTTGCGAAGATGAGGGGTCTTACCCTTTAGTTTCCTGGGTTCCGAAATGCCAAAACCTATTCACGCTAAACCGACTCATCCATAGAGCGCGTCGGGGTTTTGGCTACCAGGATTTTGCGACTTGTGAAGATGAGGGGTCTTACCCTTTGGTTTCCCAGGTGCCGAAACGCCGAAACCTATTCATGCTAAACCGGCTCATCCATAGATCGCGTCAGGGTTTTGGGTACCAGGATTTCATGACTTGCAAAGATGAGGGGTCTTACCCTTTGGTTTCCCAGGTGCTGAACGCCGAAACCTATTCACACTAAACCGGCTCATCCATAGGGCGCGTCGGGGTTTCAGGTACCGGGTTTTCGTGACTTCCGAAGATGAGGGGTCTTACGCTTTGGTTTCTTGGGTGCCGAAACGCCGAAACGCCAAAAACCCGAGAGAACTACTTTCTCTTGTACAAAATTTCCAGACTCAGATCACATGATCCTTCAACAGGTTATTGGGTAATTATCCCTAGGCTTGGTGACCTGACTGAAAAGCCTTCCTAATTCATCGAGCTATGAAATCTGTGTTAGGGGTAAGTAAACTCATGGGTTTACTAAAATGGTAATATTTTCAAGGAACTTGCTTCGGCTCTGGAATGCGAGGGAACTTCCCAGAAGGAGGTTCCTTCGAGAAATCAAACCAGGACATAGCGTGAGTCAAGTAGATGGAACAAATATCAAGGGAATGGACTCATATTCTGAACTTATTCATTCTATATATAAACCGATTATGGTCATATGAGTATAAGCATGCATCCATTATTTCTGATCAAAACACAAGGAAAACACTTCAATACAGAAACCATTTATGAGCGTATAAACATGAGAATGCGTCCAGGATATTCAATTCAAGATATAAGATATAAACACTTATCATAAACACCAGGTGTGATGTGACTGCTGAGAGGGGTGCTTGTTTCCACCCAACCATACGCTCAGTGACTCCTAACAGATTTACCACTAGCCACCCCCGAGCTGGACCACGATGCTCGAGATTCAGTCTCTTACTTCCAGCTCAATGGAAGTCAAGGATGAATGTTACTCCCCTTCTCCTCTATTCAGAACTCCTTGCATTTATGGAGTTTCTCTCGATTCTCTTCTGCGATCTCTGTCACATGTTTTCTCCTCTCTTCCTTTTACCACACTTCCTCTCTTGCCTTTTCTCTGCAAGATTGCATGTGGTGGGAATTTACCTGTCCGTGGTTAAGTCTGGGAGCTGTTATGGATAGGCGGTTCACCCCCATCCCCTAATTAACTATTGGGAAGCCTCCCCACCTACCAATCTGATGGTAAATCCATTCTAGGTTTAGAGAGTTGCTTTGATCTTTGAGCAAGTAAAAACTAGTACGTTACTGGCCTGGTGGAAGTTAATGCAACTATTCCAGATCCCTTCCACCACCTCTCATTAGCCATCATGGTATCTCTTAGCACATCCCCTTCCCAGCAGTCATGCACAACATAATCATAACATAATTTACAATCATAAACCTTTTATACAAAGGTCCATCAAATCAAACATTCACATCTTTGAGTTTGCCATAGTTCTTGGTCAATATAGTTACTTTTACAGACTGGGGGAAACAGGGTGTTACCTTATTGCCTGTCTTGTGATCTCTAGACCAGTGTGGCTCAAAATTTATCAAGTTTGATGTCATGTATGTTAAGCCTCACTTACCTTACCATGTGGCCTTTCAAATCCATGTGGAGAGTATGAATATCACCATAAAAGGTACTATAATTGATGAAGGTGCTTCAATATCTGTGTTGTCTTTATCTTGTTGGAAATCCATTGGAACTCCACCAATTTCTCAATATATGACTACGTTGACTACATTCGATGAATGTTCTTTTAGAACCCATGTCATACTTCCGGATTTCCCAGTCCATTTAGGTTGAAAGATTGTGCAAGTTGAGGTCAAGGTGCTTGATGCACCCCTCAACTACAATATTTTACTAGGGAGTAATTGGACTTACGATATGACATCCACTATGTCGTTGTTATTTCACATTTTATTCCTTCCTCGTGATGGGAAGAAAGTGATGATCAACAAATTTTCCTTTTTTCACCCTAGTCCAGCTACATTGGTGGGACCTTTGGTCTCGGTTATTGATAATTATTAGTAGGAAACTAATAATGTTGGTGTCTAAATGTATTCCTCCTTGATGGGAACTTTTGATTTCTCGTCACCAATTTCGTACATTCATTCCATTTCTGATGAGTCTTTGTCATCACTAAGATCCATTCCTTTTTGTAGTTTATATTTCAATGACCCATGGACCCTACCTTCTTCGGATATGTCGTATGAAGGTCATTCACACATCAGGATGGAGATGTCACTATCCACAATAGAAATTGTGGATCAGTCTATACAAGAAACTAATGCATACCTAGATCCTTCCCCCTTATAGATGGATGAGGTGGATCTCATCTTAGAGCCCATATGGGTTGCAAGCTCATCTAGTTCACATGATTGTCTTGATGATACTTTACCCTCAGATGAAGCAATATTAGAGGACATGTTTGGTCCTGACAGGCCTTGGGACAACCTTCATCATATATCTTATTTTCTCCTAGAGCTTGAGAGGATTGAACAAGATGAGTTTAGGTCCACCCTGAGTGATATGGTCGGTCACGTTGTGTTTCCATTAGATACACATCATATATATTATGAAGGAAACATGGTGAAAATTTCTCCTACCATCATGATAGACATCTCTCGAAACCTAGTAAAATAAAAAACACAGATATTAGGATGATTTTTCACTTGAAGAAATTCATATCTACACCGATCTCTTCAAGGAATTCTAATATTTATTTTCTTGGTCATATGAAGAGATGCCAGGGATCTACCCTAGTATTGTCGAACATGAAATTAAAACTTATCTGAAAGATAAACCTATTCAAAAATTACTTAGAGTTGTAAATCTTAAGAAGGCCGCCACTATTAAGGAAGAATTGGAGAAGTTGTTGAATGTTGGCTTCACCTACCTAATTTCATTTACCAAATGGGTATCCAACCTCATTTCCATAGATACGAAGCAAGGAACCATCCTCGTATGTATGGATTTTAGGGACCTGAACAAAGCTTGTCCTAAAGATAACTTCCACATGCCCTTTATTGATCATATTATTGATGAGTGTGCAGGAAGCGAAGTTTTTTCTTTTATGGATAGATTTTTAGGTTCTAATTGAATTCAAATTAAACCCGAGGATCAACATAAGATGATGTTCATTTGTCCTTGCAATACATTTTTGTACTGGAAAATTCCTTTCAGTCTTAAAAATTCCAGAGAAATCATTCAACGTGCCATGAACTTTGCATTTCATGACCTTAATCATATAATTGATCCTATGAAGGTTGAGGTAATAATTCGATTTTCTCCCCCATGCAATATTCAACAACTTCAGGGTTTGCAGGGGAAGGATAACTTCTTGTGTTGTTTCATAGCCAAATATGCAAACATAACTAAAGGTTTCATGCGTTTCTTGGAAAAGGACACTCCATTCATATGGAATGAGCGATCCCACAAGTCATTTTATGCTCTTAAGAAAGCCCTAGTATCGACACCTCTGTTAAAGCTCGAGGACGAAAGTAGAGATTTCCTATTGTATATTGTCACTTTTGAAGGGATGATTGGTATGGTTCTTGTTCAAGAATATTATGAGCTCCATGAGCATGGTATCTTTTACCTTAGTCGAAATCTAATTGGTCCTGAACTTAAATACTCCAACCTAGAGAAGCTAACCTTAGTAGTTGTACATGCGGTTAAGATATTATGTTGCTATATATTACTCTACAAGACTACTGTGGTTTTTTATATCAATCCATTTCAATATGTCCTTAGAAGGCATATCATAGGGGGGAAATACAATAAATAGATTGTTATTTTGCAAGAATTTGATCTTGATTTTGCCTCCCCAAAATCCATGAAATCACTAGTTTTTGCGGAACTGATGTCAGACTTCCATAGGATGGATGAGAATATTTTTCACAATGATTCATTCACTGATGAACATATCTTCCTTATCTCATATTTGAACCCTTGCTATGGATATATTATAATATACATTCAAACTATGAAGCTTCCCCAACATATTTCGAGAGTCGAACATATATATATATATATATATATATATATATATATATATATATATTACTAAAGTGTTACTCATGAAGTGCCACCAAAATGATAATCATATAAATAATTAAGTAACACATATGTCATTGCTCAAACATAAGATAACATCAAAATAAGTAATCCACAAGGGGATAATGTGCCCTAAACATAATCTCCTAACAAGCATCATAAGGTGAAAAATATCAAACAATCCTAGATCAACAAGACAAGGTTCATGCACAGGGTTGTTACACAAATTTGATTGAAAATTTGGTTACCTGCTCTGGTTAGAGGCACCAAAGGTTGGGTAATGGGGTTACCTAAATTATGACATACATTTTATTCCTATTTGGAATTCCCATATTGTGTCAATTCTTCTTTTATTTTTCTTATTCTCTATTGAGGTGTGTCTTGCACTTCATCAGCAACAAATCATTACTGAGCATACTTCTTTCTATTATTTTCCCTATTCCCCATCTTGATTGTTTATTAATGCACGTGAATATTTGATTTGATGGAATTTGTTGTTATTTTTCTCACATTTGTGTTTTATTTCTATTTTTTTTATTTGATTTTTCATTTTCTTTTATATGGTCAATCAAGCTTTATAACCGAAGAGTACCTCAATCACTCCTTTCTGTTAACTTGAAAATACCTAAATCAAGTGTTTAATAAACCCTTATCTAGATACTTTAAAATCTTATGAAAAGATCTTAATGGATGCTTGCTTAAAAAAAACCTAGATTGACGAATAATACTTTTTAAAGGGCTTAAAAGTGAAAAAATCATGTCTCCTTTCTACAGGGTTTTATTTCAACTTCCATGCAGTGAAATCCTTTCATTATTTCCAATTACCCAGGCATAGTTGATGTAAATGAAATCCTCTATCCATTAACATATCACTTTCACACTTTTGATTTCATTTAATATTTTTAATTTACTTTCTTCTAAAAGTTATACTTATTTTTTTCTTCTAAGTTGTTTAAAATGTGAATCAAATATTAGTTTGTCATCCTCCAAAAATAGGAAAAAAAAGAAAGGAAGTGGATTACACTACATTTTTGTATAGATTATGTTGCTATATTTTTTATTTGAAAGTTATTCATTTAATACTAGAGTTGTTGGAACAAAAGTCTCTTGTCAAAAATTGTAAAAACAAGTTTATAATTAAATTGAAATTTAACATATTAAATATTATTAACATTTTTTCAAAATAAATAGTTAAAAAGGATAACACAATCTTTACATATTTTTTATTACTTCACATTAAAATTTATAAGTAATATATAATTTTTGAGGGATTCAATTTATTAAATATGTAAGAAGACATTTTTTTTTTTTTATGAATTCTTCTTATTGCTTTGAAACAATAACATAATTCAATTTTGATTCGACTAAATTTTAAATTGTAATAAGTGTTGAAATTCCTTTTTAACTAATGATAAAATGTTCTTAGTTCTTTGTTAGGGACCTAACCTCCCTAACTCCTCACATACGTAGAATAATATAATTCCATGTAATAAAGGCAAATATTAATAAGGCCTAACAATAAGGAAGAACTAGTGAAATATAAGAAGACCTAATAGAAGTTTCCACTTCTAGAAGGATCTTCCTCTAGATTTTTCTTTTGTATAGATATATTTAGTATAAATAGGAGTAGAGGTTATAAAAAATCTTATCTTGGAGATTATTGTAACAGAGCTCTGCTCTGCTAGAAGTTTCCACCTCGAAGAGACAAGTGAGCATTGCTATCATTAATCAAGGTTCTATTTCTAGTGTTATTGTGGTATTATTGTGGTATTGTTTCGGTTATATCATTGTTTCTCTGCCATTTCTATGCTAACATATTTTTGTCCTGCATACTATTTTATATCTGGAATACTACAAGTGGTATCAAAGCACCCTCCTTGGCAGAAAATTGGGGGTTAATTTTTTTTCAGGGTAGAGACATATTTCAACATCTTAAAGCTACAAAGATATGTCATTCAATGCATAAATTTGCGGTAGCGGAAGCATACACGCAAGAATTACAAGTGGTTTTTAAGCGCACATCTGTTGGCCACCCTTGTAACCCCTATTGGTACCCCTTTGAGTGGTAGTGCATTAGACAACACATGTATACGAATCAACCTAGATATCCTAAATCCCTCTATAGTTCAAATGATGGACCTCCTGAATACTATAGCTCCACTGAGAACAACACTTAGGAAGATACTCTCTAGTACCTGGGTAGTTGAGTAATACAACTAAGGGCATGGTCTAGCCTCCTTAGTTGGTGCCTTGAGATATTGGGTCGAGTAATACTGTTGGACCCCGCACGTATATCAGAGAGATATAGTACAAGAAAAACCCTTGTCTATAGAAACCCTGAATATTCTACCCTTGGGGATGGAAAAAAAACCAGAAGAGACAAGATTTATTATCCCGCAACTGTGCCTTCTGCAATCTGGTTGCAAAATTACTACACATTTATTATTGTTAATCATTTGGGCATTTTGTCACTATATTATTATTTATGTTGGAGTATAACTCCACAGGAGTAAAAAAACGAAAAAGAGTGGTCTCGCTGAAACACTTATTTGGGACCTATCCCACTAGGTTCCTTTCTTCACCCCGACTACAGTGATACCTATCATTTTTAATACAATTTTATTTTTTCAACCCCACCCTTCTCCGACAACCTTATTTGTCCCCTATCCCATTGGATCCCCCTTTTCTCCTTGATTGCAGTGGTACCTATCATTTGAAAACCTTCTTCTTAGTGGTCCCACCCATCCCTCCATACCCCTTGTGTTTCCCCTATGCCATTTTCCTGCCCATTTTTCCAAATGGCTACCACACGAGCCAAAAAACTCAATACCTTGATTTCTAACACCCACCAAAACAAGGAATACATAAAGAATATGAATGAAAACCTTATCTCAACCAATTAATCTATTCAAGTCCTCCAAGAACAATGTGCCTACATCAAATACCTCAAAGACCTCAAATCCACCTTTGAAAACTTCATGGGTCATTCCCAGAACCCTTCCTCTTCTGAAAAACCATCTTATCGGGATGACCATGATTCTTCCCATTACCAAGGTCCTCATACCACCCACTTTTGTCGAGACCTCTGCCCTCCCAAAATTGAGGTGAACAAATTTGATGGATCGAATTCCATAGGCTGGGTAAGCCAAATGGAACATTACTTCTCTTTGCATAGAATTACTGATGATTTATCCAAGCTTCGTTATGGTGTCCTACATCTGTATCTGGAATGATAACAATGGTGGAAATGGCGAAAAAAGGCACACCAAGGGTATGTTTCTTGGAAATAGTTTGTGGCTGAACTTTATGACCGCTTTCACTCTGATACCCACCATTTAGGCCATTTGACCAAGTTAAATCAGTCTGCGATAGTTGAAGACTTTATTTCCCAATTTGAGCACTTTGCTTTCGAAACAGAGGGCATGTCATATGTTTTCTTTAAGGAATGATTTATGAGTGGCGTCAAAGATGAAATTTGTGCCCCTAGACTTGGTTGGAAGCTACTCAAAGAGCCAAAGAAGCACATCAAATTGTGTCTTCCCATACCCGCAAACCCTCCTTTCCTCCTTACCCTAAACCCACCAATTATGCCTCTCCTACAACTCCCCTCAAGATCCCGAAATTAACCAGGGCTAAAATGATTGAACATCAACTCAAGGGTTTTTTTTATAATTGTGATGAGAAATGTTTTCCCAGGCACAAGTGTAAGGAGAATAATCTTTTTATGGTTGTGACTGAGGATATTTCTAAAGAAGATGTTGTTGTTCCACCAGTGGAGGAACTACCACTGCCATCTGATCTTACCCCACCCTATGGTCCACCATACATTGACCCGATGATTTCACTTAATGCCCTCACTAGATTCTCTACTCCCTAGACTCTCAAATTAATTTGTTACATAAAAAATAGGAAAGTCATCATCCTTGTGGACAGTGGTAGCACTCATAATTTTATTCATCGCCGCATTTCCCAAGAAGTCAATTGTTACATTTGTGTCATTAATAATTTTCAAATCATGATTGCTAATGATAGTTCCATGAAATGTGGGGGATGATGTGAAAATGTGTGACTACAAATTGGTCAGTATCACCTGAAATCCCATATGTTTTCTATAGACATGGGAGGTTATGAAATTTTTTTTGGTGTCAAATATTTATGCACTCTAGGTCCCATTCTCATGGATTTTAATGACTTAACCATGCAATTCCAACAAGACGGACAACGTTATAAGTTTAAAGGCATCACAATAGGCTCCCCTAATATCATTAGTTCCCATCACATAGAAAATATCCTCGAAAAGGGTCATTCTGACATTATATCCCGACTCCACTCCATTTGTGTTGTAGAGACACATTTTGTGCATCTAAACCTCCAATCTATCCTCTCCTACCACTAAGTTGTTTTTACCACTCCCAAAGAACTTCACCCTTCCCGTGGAGTCCATGATCATTTCATCCCTCTCATCCCAAGTAGTCTTCCTCCCAATTTTCGGCCTTATCATCATCCCTCTTCCTAGAAGAATGAAATTGAGAAATGTTTTCATGAATTGCTATAAGTAGGTGTTTTCCATTCCATTACTATCCCCTATTCTTCCCCTATGGTCATGGTAATCAAGAAAGAAGGTTCTTGGCACATGTGTCCTGATTTCCGCGCCCTCAACAATCTCACAATCAAAGACAAATTCCCCATTCTTGTCATTGATGACCTCTTGGATGAATTGAGTGGTGATCAATACTTCACCAAAATATATCTATGCTCTGGCTACCATCAAATCCATATGAAAGAAGCATACATTCCCAAGACTGTATTTCACACTCATGAGGGTCATTATGAATTCTTGGTAATGCCCTTTGGATTGTGTAACACTCCCACTTTTCAAAGTCTTATGAATAATGTCTTCCATCCTTTTATTTGTCATTTTGTCTTAGTTTTCTTTGATGATATTCTCATCTATAGTAAAACCTGTCCATCCCATCTCTCCCATGTGAATCAAGTTCTCCATCTACTCTCTAAGCACCAACTTTTCCTCAAACAATCTAAATGTTCCTTTGGTGCCTCAAAAGTGGAATACATGGGTCATATTGTTGGCAAGGATGGTTTCTAAGTGGATCCTAAGATAATTCAATCTATGCAGGATTGGCCTCACCCTAAAACTCTTAATATATTAGGTGGTTTTCTCATTTTAACGGGATATTATAGGAAGTTTGATCACAATTATGGAAAAATTGTAGCTCCTCTCACTTCTCTCCTTAAAAAAAATGCTTTCACTTGGACCTCAGCTGAAAATCATGCCTTCCAAGCCTTAAAATATTCTATGTGCTCGACCCATGTCCTAGCACTTCTAGACTTCACAAATACATTTGTATTGAAATGTGATGATTTCAGGAAAGGAAATGGAGTCATCCTCCTACAAGATGGTAGGCCTTTGGTATTCACTAGCAAACAACTTTTAGAGCAACATTTGGGCCAATCCATTTATGAAAAGGAAATCAAAATTGATCATCAGAGTCTCAAGTATTTTTTGGAACAATGAATTTCATTCCTGGCGCAACAAAAATGGGTGACCAAGCTATTTGGATATGATTATGAGATCATTTACTAGAAGGGAAAGGAAAATGTAGTGGTTGATGCTCTTTCTAGGAAATATGAAGAAGATGGGTACATTTTCTCCCTCTCCTTCATTGTACCAAATTGGCTCCAAGTTGTTCGTCAGTAATGGTTGTAAGACCCCAAAATTTCTAGCATGCTCCACCAATTGCAACACAATTCTTTAGTTTTTCTAGGGTACTCTTGGCACAATGAATAACTTCACTACAAAGCTAGTTTGTATTTATGAAAACAATCACAACTTAAATCCACAGTTCTTTCTGAACTTCATGCCTCACCCACAGTCGAGCATTCATGGTTTACCAAAACCTATGAACGGTTCAAACATTTTTTTTTGGATGGTATGAAACATGATGTCCACACCTTTGTAGTTGAATGTGAGGTTTGTCAATGCAACAAGGGAGAAACTTTCAAATCTCTAGGCATACTCCAACCTCTTTCAATTCCCCTTGCTATATGGTGAGATATTTCTATGGATTTCATTGTTGGATTACCTAAATCAGACAATAAATCAGTCATCATGGTGGTCATATATTGTCTCTCCAAATATGATCATTTTTGTGCTCTTCAACACCCATTCACAACCTCCATAGTGTCTTAAATATTCATGGATAATATCTTCAAGCTTCTTGGCATGCCTAATTCTATTGTCTCTAACAGAGATCCCACTTTCATGAGCAATTTTTGGAAATATTTTTTCAAGCTACATGGCACCCAATTTCATCTCAGTACTGCCTATCACCCCAGATGGATGGTCAGGCTGAAGTTGTCGACAAGTGTTTGGAAACATATTTGAGGTGTTTTGCATCTGAGAGGAAAAATCAGTGGGCTCAATGGTTACCCCTAGCTGAATGGTGGTACAAAACATATTACCATACAATTACTAGCATGACTCCTTTTGAAGGAGTCTATGGCCAAAATCCCCCCTTGGTTCTCTCATATATGCCAGGGGTATCGAAGGTTCACGAGGTTGAAAAAAATATTACAGTCTGAGAGGCTATTCGTCATGCCCTCAAATACAATTTGGTCATGGATCGAAATTGCATGAAGCAACAAGCAGATCAAGGTCGTTCTGAATAACTTTTTGTTGAAGGGGACCATGTGTTTCTTAACGCAGACCCCCGACCCTCTGTCTGAGATCTGCACAATATCGTTCTAAATTCTCCTCGAGCCAAAGTGGCTCCCTTGGATCCTTATTGGAACCTCATGGATCCGATCCACAAGTCCTTCGTGAAAACACACCCTGTGCAACTTAACACCAGGTGCAAGCCTTATGTCTCCATGCAAACACAATCGGGCTTTAGTGCAAGTGCCTTTCAAAACTCGAGAGTTCTTGAGTCGATGAGCCTCGACTCCTCTTTCTCTAAACCTGTGATACCCGAGATGCGATACGGGTATGGCTCCCTTCTCATTTGTGCCTGGTACATATAACTGTAGCCTAGGCTAAACACTAGCACTACTTGCAATTCGCGACTTTGTGAGTTGGGGTATTGAGCCCTCGTGCTCCTTCTTTGCAAGTCCACAAAACGCGATAAGTCAACAATGGGTTGACTCCTTCCCAGGCGACGTCTGTCCACCACCTGTCACCCGCTTCCACCTTTCTCTAGGCGCTTGTTGTTATGCCACCTGTCAACCATGTGCCCCCCACCTAATGGATGTGCTATGTGTTCGTACGAGCCCTCGATGCTCGACACTTCATGACTTCGCAGTCGAAAAGAAATTCTTTCAACCCCCGAACCCCCGATACGTGATACTTTGCAAAGTTTCTCATCCAACAATTCTCCGATGACTTGGATCCAATGGTCTGGATCTCATTCCCTGCTCCTCGCAACTCGGGACTTCGCGAAACCAAGAATTTGGTATGCCCTCCAAACTCACGAACCCCAAATTCACAAAATGATCCAACGACGTGGGTTGAAACGAGATCAACGACTCATATTGACCTTCGAATCCTGGGTGATAGGTTTCATCGGCCTGTAACCACCTTGCAAATCTGCAAGATCCAACGACTCTCACAATTTCACACTTCCTTCACGAAGGCCTCTCACCGTCCGTTCACTCTTCTCAAGGATCTCGAGCTAAAATGACTTGGTGTTCTTCCACCTCAACTTGACCTCTACGAGACGATTTCGATCTTCACCTTCCTTTGAACACTTCCAAGGTGTTATCTTCCCTGAGCTCTCGCTTGCAAATTCAAGCCTCCAAAAGGACTCCTGCTCGCACTCCTTGCGGAAAACTTTCAATTAACCTCTCATTATCTGACTCTTCGACCCTGTGCACTTTTTGCAACAATAGTCCTTCATCCTTCACCTTAGTTGATAAATTCTAAGGCCTCAACCAGCCTGCACACACCTTGCACGGCTCTGTGCTTCTCCTTCACTTCTGCTGATATGAGAACGACGATATCTCTCCTGATCTTTATGAGATAAACTCAGACCCATGTCAACGCACACCTTGTGGACATTCACTGCACTCCTTGCAGGAACTCTCAGAAAGAGAAACAATTGAAACTCATTCTTCTTCTCTCTCAAACTTCATATATTCAACATGAAATCATACGCACAACATAGTATTGAAACATATGCGTAGCAAAGAAAACAAAACAACTGTGGACATGCCATTTAACTAATGCAAACAGTAAGCATCATAACACCATGAAAATTGAGTCAAAGCTTTATATATTAACTCAAGTGTTCTTGTACATGGGTTCTCCTCTACGGTTCTCTGCTATAGCTCAACAGCTTATCAAATTCTCTATCTGTTAATTCTCTTCCCCTTTCCTACTGATCTAAGGGTGAGGGTGTCTATAATCTGTTTTCCCTCTTACACTTTTAAACTGGATAGTCTATTAAATTACATCCACCTACCTTCATTAAATAGACTTAAATGCCTATTACATATGACAAATGAGAGAAATCGCTCAAGATCTGTTCAGAACTCCAAGATATAAATGTAAGTACGCTTCCCCTAGCTCGTGCTTTTCCAGCTGTCTCCTACCTTTACGCTTGCTTGATTGGATGCTTACGATGCTCCTACATCATACTCCCTCACTTAAAATCTTTGAAGAACTCCTGTTCATGAGTTCTTGCACGGTCTATCCATGCCTATGAATTTCTTCTTCATCCTCCCAACTGGCATCTTCAACTGGATGTACCTTCCATTTTACCAAGTATTCAAAATACTCTTTTCTCTTGGTCTTTTTGCTAACCCTCTTATCAATTATGCTTTCCATTTGTGGCTTTTTAGCTATAGGCATTTGTTTGGTCCATCGAATTTCTTTCTGCTCCTCCTCTTCTCCTGCTTCTTTAGCTATCTAAGGGTACAAATCTGCAATGTTGAATATCGGTGAGATTCCAACCCCATCGGGTAATTCAATCTCATATGCATTTGCCCCAAATTTCCTTATGAATTTGCATGGTCCAATCTTTTTCATCTTCAATTTGTTATATGTTCCCCTTGGGAACCTCTCCTTCCTCAGATGTGCAAGAATCAAATCACTAACTTCAAATTGAAGTTCTTGCCTATGTTGATCTGCTCTCCACTTGTATTCTTGACTTGAAGTCTGCAATCACTCCTTAATTCAACTGTGAAGCTCCTTCATTCCTTCTGCAAAGTCCTTTGCACTAACACTTCTGAATTCAACTTGTTTTGCATCTTTCAATTCAGAAACTCCCCTTGGTTGCATTAAATATACAACTTAGAATGGACTCTTCTCTATGCTTCTATTGAGTGAATCATTGTAAGTGAATTCCGCTTGTGGCAGAATGTGATCCCACTGACTATGGTGTTTAGTCACTAAGCTCCTTAATAAATCTCCCAAGCTCCTATTTACGACCTTTGTCTGTCCATCCGTCTGAGGATGATACACTAAGCTAAAAGACAAGTTTGTCCCCAACTTCTTCCATAAGGTCCTCTAGAAATGTCCCATGAACTTGGTATCTCAATCAGAAACAATACTCTTTAGTAAACCGTGAAGTCTGACGACTTCCTTGAAAAACAGGTTCGCGATATGAGTTGTGTCATTGGTTTTCTTACATGGTATGAAATGTGCCATCTTTGAAAATCTGTCGACTACCACAAAGATCAAATCACATCCTCTTTGTGTCCTTGGCAGCCCTAATATAAAATCCATGCTCACTCCATCCCATGGCCTTTCAAGAATGGGTAATGGTTGGTATAACCCTGTGTTCTATCTTTTTCCCTTCGTGTGCTGACAAATTTTGCACCTATCGACAAATTTCTTCACATCCATCCTCATCCCTAGCCAAAAAGATGAGTCATTCAACTTTGAGAATGTTTTATCATGACCCAAGTGTCTGACTAATCCTCCGTTATCTTTTTCCTTCAGTAAATTCTCCCTCATGGAGCATCTCGGAATACATAGTTGATTGCCTCTGAATAATAATCCATCCCGGATCATGTATTCATTCCATTGGCTTCCATTCCTAAGAATTGGATTCTTCAATGCCTCATATGCCTCCTTGAAGTCTGGATCATCCCTATACATTTCTTTGAGGTTATCAAAACCCAAAGTCTTGACTCAGAATTCTTGCATAAGCAAACATTTCCTACTCAAAGCATCAACAACTTTGTTAGCGGTTCCAGAAATATGATTAATCACAAAAGTAAAATTCTTCATGTATTCAACCCATTTAGCATGTTTTTGGTTCAACTTCTCCTGTCAATTCACGAGTTGTAAAGAGTTACTATTGCTGTACAAAACAAACTCCTTGGGAACCAAATAGTGTCTCCATTTCTTCAATGCTTGTTTGACTGCATAGAATTCTTTGTCATACGTGGAGTATTTAATATTTGCTTCATTCAGTTTGTCAAAGAAGTACACGATTGGTCTGTTGTCTTGGCTCAAGACCGCTCCAATTGCAAATCCACTCGTGTCACACCTGACCTGGAATGTCTTGCTGAAATATGGAAAAACCAAAATTGGTTGCTCAGTGATCTTCTTCTTCAGCAGTTTGAAGCTCTTCTCTTCTTCCTCCTTCCAGTGAAAAGATTTATGTATTTTCTTCACTCTATCCATCATTGGTGCGCTAATCCCACTGAAGTTTCGGATGAATTTCCTATAGAAGCTAGCCAAACCATGGAAGCTTTGAACTTCAATCACGCTCTTCGGCGATGGACAATTCTTAATCGCCTCTATCTTTTCTCGATCCATCTTCAACTCATTTGCAGAGATAACAAAACCCAAATAATTGAGTTCTTTCCTCATAAATGACGATTTCTTCATATTGATCAACAATTTTTCTTGTTGTAATCTCCTCATTACTACAGCTAAATGCTTTAAGTGTTCTGCTTCTGTCCTGCTGAAAATTAATATATCATCAAGATATATAATGACTAATTTCCCAATGAAATCCTTCAGGACTTTGTTCATCAACCTCATGAAAGTATTGGGCGCATTCCTTAAGCCAAATCGCATGACAAGCCATTAATATAGCCCTTCATTTGTCATGAATTTGGTCTTCCATTCATCACCTTCTCTCATTCTAATCTAATGATATCCGCTTTTCAAATCAATCTTTGAAAAAAACTTTGCTCCACTCAAGCAATCCATTAAGTCATCCATCCTTGGCAATGGAAATTTGTATCTGATGGTAATCTTATTGATTTCCCTTGAGTCTGTACACATTCTCCAGCCTCCATCTTTCTTTGGGTTGAGCAGTGTCGGAACAACGCATGGACTCAAGCTCTTCCGAATCAATCCTTTGTCCCTTAAGTCCTGGACCTGTCTCTTAACTTCTTCATTTTCCTATGGCGTTAATCTGTATGTTGCTTTGTTCGGTAAACTGGCCCCAGGTATAAGATCGATATGATGGATTATACTCCTGATAAGTGGAAATGAACAAGGTATTTCGTCCACTACTATATCAACAAATTATTCCATCAACTCCTGAATTTCTTCTAGTATATCATCTATTCTCGTACTGGTCAAAAAAAATTTGGGCTTCCTGACCACAATAAATTGTGTGTCCTCCTTCTTCTTAACCTCATCAAGAAGTTCCTTTCCACTCATGAGAAGTACAGTGTTTCTCATCTCTGTTTTCACCTCTTGGTTCTTAATCGGCATCAACATGTGCGTCCTACCATTTTTCTCCAAGGTGTACGTGTTCTTTCTCCCATCATGAACCATGTTTTTGTCATATTTCCATGGTCTACCCAACAATAGATGACAAACATCCATGGGAATGACATCACATAATATTTCATCTTTATATCCTCCTATTTTAAATTCGACTAAACACTGTTTAGTGACATTTACCTGATGTCCTTTTTGTAGCCACGAAACTCTGTATAGGCTTGGATGTACAATAGTCTCCAGCTCCAGATTTTCTACCATCTCTGTAGATACGATATTGTCTATGTTACCGATGTCCACTATGACCTTGCATACTCTATCCTTAGTTTTGCAACAAATCCTATACAGACTGTTTCTTTGGGTCGAGTTCTCTAGTTCCTTCTTTGGTTTCAAGAGAACTTTCCTCATCATTAAGGATCTTCCACCCTCAGCATCTTCTGCCTCAATATTCCATCCTTGAGCTTCAGTAATGTGAGTTTCACCACCTTCTTTCTTCTTATCTGCACACTCATAGGATTTATGTCCAATTTTTCCACAAACAAAGCATTTCACTTCACCTCCTCTACCTCTTCCTCTTCCTCTGGCTCGATGAAAAGTATTTCTATCAACATACTTCCTTCTCTGTGAGCTTCCTCCCCTCTCAAGTTGAGTTTGAGGTTTCTTCTCCTCTTCTTTAGGTCTCTAAATCCTGTCTTGGGCAATTATCTTGCCTCTACTTTGACTTCTACCTCGACGTCTTTGACCTTGCTTCCATCTCAGCTTCTCTTCAGCTTTCAGAGCCATCTGATAAGCATCTTCCACAGTCCGAATGGTTAACATGCTTATCTCATCTTGAATGTCATATCGCAGACCATTCATGTACCTGGCAACCTTTTCATCATCGCTTTCCCGATGACTTGCTCTGATGTTTATCCTATAGAATTCTTCAGTGTATTCTTTCACTGACATCATCTTCTGTCTCAAATTCTGCATCCTTCAAAACAGAGTGATTTGATAATCCCTGGGTATAAACTTGGCTTTCATCTTTTCAACCATTCTATCCCAGCTTTTGATTTTCTGCTTGCCCTTGCAACATCTGTCAGCCTGTAGTTCATCCCACCATAGTGTTGCTTGCCCTTTAAGTCTAATAATGGCATGTTTGACTTTCTTGTCTTCATCAACATCCAAGTTTCTCTCATACATGGGAATGTCCATTTTTTCTCTGGCACCTATCCTTGCAACAGCCTTGAATAGGCGTTCTTCCGCAGCATCTTCGACTAAAACTTCTTCTCCTTCGTTTCCATCTTCATTTTCACTTTCAGCTTCGTTGATATCCCCAACATCAATTGTGCGCCTCAGTGCTGTCTCACGCATTTCTCTTTCCACTGTTGGATCAAGTATTTGCCTGTCTCTTCTTTTCGGTGGCATGGTTGTAAACTTTTCTCCCTTCTCTCTACTACAAAAAACAAAGAATTTGTTCTGGGCTCTGATACCATATGACGTAGACCCCCAACCCTCTATCCGAGATCGGCACAGGATCGTTCTAAATTCTCCTCGAGCCAAAGAGGCTCCCTCAAATCCCTATTGGAACCTCAAGGATCTGATCCATAGATCCTTCACGAAAACCCACCCTGCACAACTTAACACTAGGTGCGAGCCTTACATCTCCATGTGACCACAACCAGGCCTTAGCACAAGCACCTTTCACAACTCAAGAGTTCATGAGTCGATGACCCTCGACTCCTCTTTCTCCAAACCTCTAATACCGAAGATGCGATACGGGTATGGCTCCCTCCTCATCAGAACCTTCTACATATAACCATAGGCTAGGCTAAACACTAGCACTACTCGCAACTCGTGACTTCACGAGTTGGAGTGTTGAGCCCTCGTGCTCCTCCTTTGTGAATCCCCGAAATGCGATAAGTCAACAATGCGTTGAATCCTTCCCAAGCGAATTGTGTCCACCACCTGTCACCCGCTTCCACCTTTTTCTGGGAGCTTGTTGTTACGCCACCTATCAACCATGCGGCCCCCACCTAACGGATGTGCTACGTGTTCATACAAGCCCTCGGCGCTAGGCACTTCGTGACTTCACAGTCAAAAATAAATTCTTTCAACCACCGAACCCCCGATATGCGATACCCTGTGAAGGTTCTAATCCAACGGTTCTCCCGTGACTTGGATCTAATGGTCTAGATCTCCTTCCCTGCTCCTCGCAACTCGGGACTTTGTGAAACCAAGAATTTGGTCTTCCCTCCAAACTCACAAACCCCGAATTCGCGAAATGATGCAACAACGTGGGTTGAAACGAGATCAACGACTGATATTGACCTTCGAATCCTGGGTGATGGGTTTCACCGACCTCTAATCACCTTGCAACTCTACAAGATCCAACGACTCTCGCAATTTCTCACTTCCTTCAGGAAGGCCTCTCACCATCCATTCACTCTTCTGAAGGACTTGTCGTTCTTCCACCTGAACTTGACCTCTGCGAGACGATTTCGATCTCTGCCTTCCTTTGAACACTTCCAAGGTGCTATCCCCCCTCAGCTCTCGCTTGCAAATTCAAGCCTCCAAAAGGACTCCTGCTCGCACTTCTTGCGGAAAACTTTCAATTAACCTCTCGTTGTCTAAGTCTTCGACCCTGTGCACTTTTTGCAACAATAATCCTTCAGCCTTCACCTTAGTTGATAAATTCTAAGGCCTCAACCAGCCTGCACACACCTTGCACTGCTCTGTGTTTCTCCTGCACTTCTGCTAGTATGAGAACGAAGATATCTCTCCTGATATTTCTGAGATAAACTCAGGCCCACGTCAACGCACACCTTGTGGACGTTCACTGCACTCCTTGCAGGAACTCTCAGAAAGAGAAACAATTGAAACTCATTCTTCTTCTCTCTCAGACTTCATATATTCAACAAAAAATAATACGCACAACATAGCATTGAAACATATGCGTAGTAGAGAAAAAAAAACAACCGTGGACATGCCATTTAACTAATGTAAACATTAAGCATCATAACACCATGAAAATTGAGTCAAATCTTTATATATTAGCTCAAGTGTTCCTGTACATGGGTTCTCCTCTACGATTCTCTGCTATAGCTCAACAACTTACCGAATTCTGTATCTGTTAATTCTCTTCCCCTTTCCTACTGATCCAAGGGTGAGAGTGTCTATAATTCATTTTCCCTCCTACGCTCTTAAACTGTCTAATCTATTAAATTACATCCACCTACCTTCATTAAACAGACTTAAATGTCTATTACATCTGATAGATGAGAGCAATCGCTCAAGATCTGTTCACAACTCCAAGATATAAATGTAAGTACGCTTCCCCTAGCTATTACATTAATATACATTTATTAATCTTCAAAACATTTCAAAATGTGCGTTGGTGCTTTTCCAGCTGTCTCTGGCCTTTACGCTTGCTTGGCTGGCTGCTTACGATGTCACAGATTGGTATTAGAGAGAATATTTGTGTTGTGTTGATACTGGGTAAGTCACAATAACAAATTCCAGAGGGGAATGAACCCCAATAATATATGCACTTATCATTTGAGTTCCCTTGTGAGTACAAAAGTATAGAGAGGAAGATAAGTGATGTTGCATTAAATATGTGATAGAAATATCATTGAATACCCTATAAGTATTATTTATGGTATCGATTTCAAGTGAACATATGGATTGAATCTTCCATTCCAAGGTCTTATTCACATTTACTGCAAGCTTGCGAGAGATGGAAGGTCAACTCACCACATAGGCCTTTGGTGGGAAAGCCTTCAACCTATGGGAGTGTGCACTGGTCATACTCAAGGTGAGTTATAGTCCCCCTATCACTCCATCTAGGGATGCTAGACAGGTTAGGTTAGAATAAATTTTCCTTTAGTATTTTATACTTAGATCACATTGCATTCTACATTTTACATTTCAATCATCTCATGCGCATCTATACCTAGTAATGGTAGCTGGGACATAATCCATATGTGTCTCCTATACCATATTTTGTGAGGTATAATCAGGAATTCACAGTAGGGAGTACCCCTATATATTAAATGGAATATTTCCCCCATCAAAAGGTTAGGATTTGGGTTATTTTAGACCATATTGATATCTAGAAATACTAGTGAAGGAGATGCACTAGAGCTAGATTAGTTAAGATTTGTGAGATTAGTTAAGATTTGTTTTTTTTATTTTTTATTTAAGAACTTTTTTTGAAACTTTACAAATAGTGATTTGAGAGATTGGTTAAGATTTGTCGTTTTTTTTGTGATTTTTGAAACTTCACAAATAATTGTTTACAAGTTTTGCAAATAATTATTGAGTGGATATGTAAAGATATTAGAGATTCTCAGAAATACATCTGATACTTACAATGTAAGTTAAATTGAGTCCAACAGTAAGGGCATTCTTTGATGAAAAGCTTGTGAGCAGATTGTTAAGAATGGTTGGATGTCTGAAAGGATCACGGAGGAGTCATTGTGGGGTATAGGGCTTTCAAATCACCCAGTTTTCAATCCGGAAATGACAGGTTCGAAAATCGTATGTTTGGAGCGAAGCTTTCCTCGTTTTTCATTTCGACGATGAAATCCACGCGAAACAACGCTGCTCCGCACAAAAAAATTTCATAAAGGTCCTTTTTACAAAACAATTTACTCTTCAAAGCTTTCGCACATTTATCATGAAGAATCGCAAAATAAATATATTTAAAGTAGGTCGGGCAAGTTAGAATATAACTCATGTAAAAGAATATGAAAATCATGTAACTCATGTCAAACTAATGATATAAAATATAAAAGATGGCGTTTAAGTGATCTGTGACAGCTTTTACATAACGTAAACATTTTGCTTTGGAAGTTTTTTATATAAAATATCATGTATGTCACTTCCATAAATCTAATCGATAGAGAACTTATCTCCATGACAATAATCTAACCCATCTAGATAACCTGTATGAAAAAAAATAGTTTATATACAGCGATTTGCGATTTTTTTTCAATAATTTAATTGGTTTTTTATAATATATTTTAAAAGGCTGAGTTTGCATAAAGCATGGAAAATAGTTGTATCCGACATTTATCTCATGGTTACAGCACAAGAGCTAGCATCTAATGTTATTGCTGACATGCTCAACCATTTTTTCCCGCCATATGTGGCAATACCATGTCCCGAGCCAACTTGAATGCGCTTTATCCGATTGCTTTTTTTCTTAATTTACTTCCTCTTTTAAATGTTAAATTTTGGCTTCAATTGAAAGCAAAATATAACCTCTTTCTAAGAACTAATTCCATCTAATAAATGGCCAGCAAATGCACTTCGCATTTGAAAGTTCTTTTATAATTTACTTCTTTTCATATAAATATTAAATATTAAATTTTAGGTTAAACTATGTATTAAACAAAATATCACCTCTGGTCCATACTCTCCCATCTAATGAATGGCAATCAAGTGCACTAAACATTCGTCTCCGCAAGTCAAAAGCTACTTAACATTCCCTACATCCTATGTCTGGAATATGATATAACTCGACCTCAATATGCAGAATGGTATAATTCGATCAACAACACTTTAGGTTAAACTAAGGGTCTATGAGATGGGTTAATGCGAATTAGTTTTTGTTAATTTTGTGTACTAAATGGCGAGATGTATATGCTTTGTTTTAATAAAGTAACAGTTCAAAATGAGTTAAAATGGATCTGAAACAATTTCTCTAAACTTTGTAAAAAAAATAAAATAAAATAATTTGTGGTTAATTTTTAAGTCAATTGTTTTTGGACATAAGCTCAACTATATTAGTTTGGCCATATGAAATGAAATAATTGGCATTTCAAGGTAGCATTATAATAAAAGGATGTCTTGAAGGATGAAATAACAGTCGAAGGACGAAATAACAACTAAAGAGATTTGTTGAGTTCCTTTTGCCACTTGGGTGAGTGAAAAGAGGTCTCTTAACTACCTTGTTGAACCAACAAGACGACATTGCCTTGTTGGACCAACAAGACAACAGAGAAATTATTAGTAGATTAGGGAATCCACAAAAGAGTAAACAATAAAAGAAATAACGAAGAAATTAAAGAAAACTAAGCACATGTAAATTCTAAAAGATACATGAAATCAACACAAGAGATCATTACCCAAATGGAAAGTGATCTTTGAATGGAGAACACCAAAGGAGAAAAGTGGAATTATGGATCTCGTATTCCTCCTTAGGAGGGCTCTTCAGTCCTCCAAAAATAGAGCTTCACTCTCCTATATAACAATGGTGAAAAACTTCTTGGTCAAGTTTCTCAA
>JASDQU010099933.1:79001-111257 GCA_032191745.1 Picea mariana
TCCTGATTATTATATGGTCGGGCGGCCATATAGTATTTGCCCACAGGCTGGTTGGCCGTGATAAGAACATCTGTAGTCTGGCCGGCAGAGATGACGACTACATCTGTTTTGTATGGCTTGGTGTAGCAAGCATCCACAGCTACAACAGTAAATTCGTGGCCTGCTATCTTGAAAAAGTGCCCGCTATTGAGTGCAGCATTCACGAGCCGCAGAAGGTACGTTTCTCCTTGTTTTACAGCGAATCGAAAAGTTTCTGCATCAACAATCCTTTGATCAGTTTCTAAATCGTTTTTCAACACAACACTTTCTATAAGTCAACTGAAGTCTGTATGAATGTAGAAACATATTACCGGAGCTAGAGCAGGGAAGCAGATCTCCTGGCTGTCCATTTATGGTGAAGGTATCGGATATATTAGGCGCACCACCTGTGAGAACTGCTTCATCAATAACGGCGACCGGGTTGTTGTTCCACCATTCTCCTGTTCAATAACATAAAATCAGGTTGAATCAATATTAAGCATTAAAATCCATTAAGCATACAAACATTTGTTTTTGAATCGCATAGCAGATCATCACCTATTACAAGAGGAATTTCCGCAAGGGGTTTAGGAAAGGGATATGGTTTTCCGCTCTTAGGATAGATTACGAAAGCTCCATGCACCGTAGCTCGGAGCCATGAGACATGGGCATGCCACCACACGGTTCCTTCTTGTCCAGAAATGGTGAATCTGTATGTATAATGTCCACCTGGTGGAATGGGGCATTGTGTAATATATGCGGGTCCATCGGCCCATCCCGTACGTATCTGCTCAACTCCATGCCTGATGTATGTAACGACGAGTCTTATAATCCTTACCATCAAACCTATCTGTAACAATAACAGATGTACTCAAGCTCTGAAATATGATCATGAGGTTGCAGAGACATACCAGTGAAGAGTGGCATTGTACCCAGCTCTGTTATAGGCTTTAATATTAACAGTGTCCCCATCACTTACATGAATCGTTGGACCTGGTAGCTGTCCATTCACGGTAGCTATTATACGCTGCTTGCACAGCCTGGTAACTGTCTTCTTTTCAATCTGTTCAGTCATTCAAAACATCAAATATTATAAATATCCCGTACTTCGCATATATTAGCACATTAACACAGTATAACACAGTATCAAACTTGTGGTTGGTGAACGCTTAAAAGTTTCTGCTGGTCTAAAAAAGTGGATTGGATTATATATTACATGTAAAGGGATGTCTTCTTTATAACAGTGAGAAAGTTAGTGATTGAAATCATAATTATTAATTTATTGAGATAATTAAAACAATTTTATTAATATTTAATTTTTTCCATACAAAATTAAACTAATTAAGCACTAAAAACCTATAAATATACCTATTACAAATAGGATAGATATACCCAAAAATAAAACTTGAAAGTTGTGTTTGTCCAAGACATTGGGTATGCCAAAATAAAACTTGAATATAGCGGATAAGCAAAACTTACAATGAAGGTATAGTTGTGGATTGCTGCGTTTGAGATGGCAGCGAAATAAGCAACAAATGAGAGTAGAAAAACAAGGCCAGCCGAAGATAGATGCACCGATTGCAACGACATTGTTACAGAAACTAGATATCCTGTAAGCACAATATATTGCTACTCTTGCAAAGCCTGAAAGAGGTATCTAACTAATACCATTCACCGTTTCAACTTTGAAACGGATGAATCTTTCAGTGCCGAACAGAATTCAATACTGGTGTGTGTTTCTGCTAACAAGACCGACTATATATAAGGACGAAAAGCTTGTGAGCAGATTGTTAGGAATGGTTGGATGTCTGAAAGGATCACGTAGGAGTCATTGTGGGGTATAGTGCCTTCAAATCACCGAGTTTTCAATCCGGACATGACAGGTTCGAAAATGTCCCCGCGCAAAAGCTGCCATCTCCACAGTTCTGAATACATCAAATCGTTTTGCTGCTCTCGGATCTCGAATTTCCTGTGGCAACTTTAATCACGTTTCTCAGCGGGGTTTCACTATCAGCGGGGTTTCACTAGTGCGTTTGGTTTTTACTGACCATACACTTTAGCCGTTGTCCGGACATGTTTGGAGCGAAGCTTTCCTCGTTTTTCATTTCGACGACGAAATCCACGCGAAACAATGCTACTCCGCACAAAAAAAATTCATAAAGGTCCTTTTCACAAAACAATTTACTCTTCAAAGCTTTCGCACATTTATCATGAAAACTCGCAAGATAGAATTTAAACTAGCACAGCCGCAAAGTGGTTGGTGTTGGGGCTGGTGAACGCTGAAAAGTTTAGATTGATAAAAAATTTCGGTTATTTGGACTGACAGCATTCCATTACACTGTTGTGAATTGAATAATAGAATAAGAGGGCTGGGCCATCCAATATGAAAAGCAAGGACAGCTGAAAAGCACATAGAGTTAAGGAATTCCAAAAGTTAATCTTAAATGTGATAATTCCAAAGGTTAATCAGTTAAATGTGGTAATCATATGGTGGTACAGTAATTTCTTAATATGATTAGGTAAATGTTAAAAAGTACTGATGCATTAAAAAATACAAGGAAGTTATGAAGAGTAAATCACATTCATTGATTTATGAGGACCACTAAGAATATGCCAACATCTTCAATTGTTAGCCATGAAATTAGAATTTTAGATTAAAAAGTGATTAATTGTGCCCATTTCCCATAAGTATACGACTTTCAACCTAAAAATAGCACTGACTAAATATATTTAAAAATAGCACTGACTAAATATATTTAAAGTAAGTAGGGCAAGTTAGAATATTACTCATTTAAAAGAATATGAAAATCATGTAACTCATGTAAAAGTAATGATATAAAATATAAAAGATGGCGTTTAAGTGACTGCGATCTAACAGCTTTTACATAACGTAAACTTTTTGCTTTGGAAGTTTTTATATAAAATATCATGTACTGTCACTTCCATAAATCTAATCGATAGAGAACTTATCTGCATGACAATATTCTAACCCATCTAGATAACCTGTATGAAAAAAAAATAGTTTATATACAGCGATTTGCGATTTCTTTTCAATAATTTAATTGGTTTTTTTATAATATCTTTTAAAAGGCTGAATGCGCTTTATCCGATTGCTTTTTTTCTTAATTTACTTCCTCTTTTTAATGTTAAATTTTGGCTTCAATTGAAAGCAAAATATAACCTCTTTCTAAGACTATTTCCATCTAATGAATGGCCAGCAAATGCAATTCGCATTTGAAAGTGCTTTTATAATTTACTTCTTTTCATATAAATATTAAATATTACTCTTTTTAATGTTAAATTTTGGCTTCAATTGAAAGCAAAATATAACCTCTTTCTAAGACTATTTCCATCTAATGTTAATGTTAAATTTTGGCTTCAATTGAAAGCAAAATATAACCTCTTTCTAAGACTATTTCCATCTAATGAATGGCCAGCAAATGCACTTCGCATTTGAAAGTGCTTTTATAATTTACTTCTTTTCATATAAATATTAAATATTACTCTTTTTAATGTTAAATTTTGGCTTCAATTGAAAGCAAAATATAACCTTTTTCTAAGACTATTTCCATCTAATGAATGGCCAGCAAATGCACTTCGCATTTGAAAGTTCTTTTATAATTTACTTCTTTTCATATAAATATTAAATATTAAATTTTAAGTTAAACTATGTATTAAACAAAATATCACCTCTGGTCCATACTCTCCCATCTAATGAATGGCAATCAAGTGCACTAAACATTCGTCTCCGCAAGTCAAAAGCTACTTAACATTCCCTACATCCTATGTCTGGAATATGATATAACTCGACCTCAATATGCAGAACGGTATAATTCGATGGGTTAAACAGAATGGTATAATTCGATGGGTTAAACTAAGAGATGAGATGGGTTAATGCGAATTAGTTTTTGTTAATTTTGTGTACTAAATGGCGAGATGTATATGCTTTGTTTTAATAAAGTATCAATTCAAAATGAGTTAAAATGGATTTGAAACAATTTCTCTAAACTTTGTAAAAAAAAATAAGATAATTTGTGATTAATTTTTAAGTCAATTGTCTTGGACATAAGCTCAACTATTTTAGTTTGGCCACATGAAATAAAATAAATTATTTGATGAAATAAATTATTTGATGGTTGGCATTTCAAGGTAGCATTATAATAAAAGGATGTGTTGAAGGATGAAATAACAATTAAAGAGATTTGTTGAGTTCCTTTTGCCACTTCGGTGAGTAAAAAGAGGTCTCTTAATTGCCTTGTTGGACCAACAAGATGACATTGCTTTGTTGGACCAACAAGACAACAGAGAAATTATTAGTAGATTAGGGAATCCACAAAATAGTAAACATTAAAAGAAATAACCAAGAAATTAAAGCAAATTAAGCACATGTAAATTCTAAAAGATACATGAAATCAACACCAGAGATCATTACCCAAATGGAAAGTGATCTTTGAATGGAGAACACCAAAGGAGAAAAGTGGAATTATGGATCTCATATTCCTCCTTAGGAGGGCTCTTCAGTTCTCCAAAAATAGAGCTTCACTCTCCTATATAACAATGGTGAAAAACTTTTTGGTCAAGTTTCTCAAGAAGTGAGAAGCTTACCAAACGCTATAATTCTTCAATGGGCTCTCAAGAGAATCAATGGCTTCTCTAAGAAAAAATGGGCAACATAACAATACAACAAATTCCTTCATTTTTATAATACAATGGCCATGTATTTATAGGACCATAGCAAGATGTTTCATAACATGTTCCAAGTATGAATGGGAGGAATTTAGAGGTACATCTCATCCTTTCAGTCATCCCAAGTTGAAATTTTGGATCGATCTTGGGGTCTTGTCATGATTCACTTAATCCTAAAAGTGGTTGACGCCCGACCAAATTAATAAATGTGTTGTTTCATGTCGGTTGAATCAACAACAATTGTGTGGAATGCGTAGAGTTCATGTTAGGTGCTTTGTTGTGCTTTGTTTATCCGCACATGATGACTTTGGTAGAAATGTGCATAAATTCATGGCTCTTTTTATATAGTTTTGTCATCTTGCCGAAGTAGGTTCTGTAAATGTTGGAAGTATGTTCTATTTGTGTTGATATTTTCTTCGACCATTGTCTGTATTACTTGTGAACAATTTTTCGACGACAACATATGCCCCATGATGTGTGAGGCTAGAAGCATATGCATAGCCAAAATACATCATTGCTTATTTTGAAAATAGGAGAGTTGTATTTTCTATCTGAGGGGGACTATAGGAGTGATCCGTTGGAGGAAAAGGGGATCAAGTATTCTTCGAAAACTGAAATGTAAATCTAGGTACAAATGAGGAGGGAATGTCCCATGTTCGTGTCATGAAACCATAAATGAAATGACTGAAACTGAATATTGTTGATGAAGTAGATGTTTGCAGCACCGTCGAGGGCGTTAAAAAATGGCAGATGACAATCATGATTACTGAAAAGGATCTAAATCAAAGTATGAACAACTTGGAGACATTGATGGCCTAGAAAGTTCATAGGTCTTCGACAATTATAGAAAAATGCAATGGTTTCATAGTAAGACCTACTATAAGATGAAACTTTGTTGGGTTCAAATGTTATGGGGGTCAATGACATCAAAAAGAGATGAATAATCTTTTTGTTCCTTTCAAGAATTCTCATTAATAAGGGAATAAGAACCAAGATAATGTCACCTTCCTCGAAACTTGTGCTAACATCAACATGAAAGGGTCGTGACTTCAAGAAACAAAGGGATTATGAGCATTGATTCGATCAAATAGGTATTAGGGACTAAATTCAGGAGAGGATGGATGGAATGGTGACATGATTGATGTTCAAGATGTATGGTAATAGAGAAATTTCCTTTGTTGGGGGGAAATGGAATAATGGCAACGATTGTAAAACGTGATCGGGGATGACCAAATATTTGGAAAACCATGTTGAATGGGTGAGACTTCAAAGGAATTGATGATAGGTCAAAATAGAAATATTTGGGACACAGGTGTCAGTGACAGTCAATATTTGGGGCATGATAGGGATATATTTGCAAAGATGGTGATGAAACGGAGGTGCCCCAACCAAGGGAGAAATGGGTTGTTGTGTGCTAAGAAAAATATGTCGTCGATTGTGATGACAAAACTCTATTATACTCATTGGAATTTGAAATGTGCTTTATCCAATTACCAAATGAATAAATAATGATTGGGTTGAAAGTACACATACAAGGACGGGTTCCCTAATGAAGAATGGCCTAGGCTCGTGGGGCACAAGTAGGGGAATATAATTGATGAAGAATGGGGTGATCCAGATTATTTTTGGAATGAAATGAAAATAGAGATATTACAATGAAATACTCATAGAAATTGCCAGAAAGAGAGAGATAGAACAATACATGATTTCTATTAATGAAAGAATTGTACAGAGACTCTAAAAATACAAAGTGCAAGACTCGCTAGAATGGTGGGAGCTTTATCTCTGAGAAGAGATGTGATAGGTACGCTCATTCGCTAGAAGATGATTACAATGAGGATCTAAAGGCCTTTTTTATGATAAACATGAATGCCAAAACCGTAGAAATCCAAAAACCTAACCCTAGGAGATGAATCTCCAAAAGTCATGTGGGCCCCGTTGGGGTAAGTTAGTACATTAACTTCTCGGGGTCGTAACTTTTGCATACGATCTTTGTTTTAGGTGCGTGATAGCGTGTTGGAAAGGTCTTTCTGAGAACTACGAATTATGTCGTCAAAATTTGACTATGTCTATATTTTGATTGTGGCAAGTCAAGAAAACATTGTTGAGAGCCCCAAAATTACCCTGGAAGTACATAAAGATGTGTTGACATGAAAACTTCCAAAATAAGCCAGTTGGAATATGTGGGAGACCACCAATATCCACCTGGATGATGTGTAGGGCTTTAGGATAGCCCCATAAGTGAAGAATCCATAATTACAAAGAATTGTCCCTATTACAGAGAAACATTCTAAACTGAAAACTAACAAAATGAGCCAGTTGGAAGTTGGAACAGCTGGGTGGCCACCAATATCCACCTCGATAAATCCTTCCCCTTTAGAAATAAATGGTCTCCATTGCATTGAGCACCTGGGGAAGAGGGGAAAATGTTTTCTAAATCTGAATCTAGGTGAGCTACATGCCTTGTTGGAGAAGTTGTGTTGCTTGGTCTTTGGAAGGTTGTCATGAACCTGTTGATGGCAGGGTTGAATCTATTCCACTAACCTGTTGTCTCTGTGCTTGATAGGGCATTGTGTAGGCACCATTGTAGGTGAAGAAACAATATCTTCTTTCCCTTCTATAATATGCTTATGCTGGATAGAGGGTGTTGAGTCTACAATGGTTGTAGTGGTGTTCTGTACATCCTTTGAAGAGACTATGAAGAGGTTGAATTTTGCAGTATGAGAGATTACCTTGCGGCATTGTTTTGGTGGAACAGTAGTCAGAACTACCTATGGTATATTTTAGAGCTGAGCCCACAGAGTAATAATGACACTACAGGGTATAGAATCATAAACAACATGATGCTTCCACATATATGGTTTTTCCAAATCAACATCATAGACATCAAGAGGGGCAACATCACACACTACCTCATCCTCGAAGGGATAGATTCCATAGGATGTGTGACACTATTGGCTGACACAAAGATCTCATCCCTGGTGAATCCACCCGATGTTGTATGGTTGTGAGTGTGGTGTTGTCGACAATCCCAACTGTTTGATGATCTTAGTTGGGATGAGGTTCTGCTAGTTTTTGTTATCAATAATGAAATGCAATGGGGTCCCCTTCACCCACATATGTGAATGGAATAGGATCTCCCCCTCTTCAGGATCTACTGGTTCTTCTGGTTGAATTGTTTTGGTCGCGATAGTAGTAGTAGGGTCTGTGTCAATGATCTGTCTGTTTTCCATATTTTCTGAATCGGATTGTGAATTGAGGTTCGACTCCTTGTCTTTGACCTCGACCACCAATGAATATTTAAACCGATATTCATCGGTGTTGTGCCATGGGATTTTGCGGAAGGTGCACGACATCCTAGTGTCATTCTTTGTCTTTCCTTTACCCATTTTGTCTTGTGTCTTGGACTGGTTTTCTAGAGGTTGTTGGTTAGGTTCATCTTTACCATGCTTTGGTTGCTGCGTATTTGCAGACCCGGATTCCCATTTTATCTAATGCCTAAATTTCTGCTCGATTTTGACATCATATCGATAGGAAGCTCCCAATGATGAGATGTTTAGGAAATTCATTTCAGTTTGGATGTACCTATGCAGAGCCCTACGGTATTTCAGAACCATATGCTGCTCATAGTATTTTATACCCAGCTTGGTGTGTAAGGTATGGAAAGTATTTGTGAACTTCGGCATTGTTTGTCTCTTCTCTTGCCGTGGTGTGGTCCATGTCATGTATTTCTCTTCATAGTTATCAACAAGGTAGTATTGTTCCTTGACCGCATCCACAAAAAAATCCCAAGTGGGCTCGACCCCATATATTCTATATTCCTCTATGGAACTTTGCTCCCAGTAAGTTTCCCACCAATAATTGACATGGGGAATAGCCTTGAGGAGTGTGAAGGTGATATTTTCCCTGTCTAAAAAATTTTGAACAGAGAAATAACCCTCTAATAAATTTAACTATTTTTCTAGGACATTTGCATCTATCTCACCTTCAAATATGGGAATATCAAAATTAACTTGTACCTTGAAGGGAGAGGTTCCTCCAAAATGGCCGCTTGATGAATATGTGTATGTTGATATCGACAGACATTGAAGGATGTGTGAAAAATTATCCATCATTTTTTCCCTTTGTCGCGTGATAGCTTTCTCGAGAAACAGGTTAATATAATCTTTTTCTCCTCCATTTCTCTTTTCTTTTGCCATCGAGGGTTTCTTGGACGTGCGAGAGTGATTTTCATCAAGATACACAATCTCGAGATCCAACTGGCTATTCTCAGACCTCGTTGGGGACATGTGCTAAAAAACGATCAAGAGCAGTGTGCTCTGATACCACTGATCTAGATTATTTTCGGAACGAAATGAAAGAAGAGATATTACAATGGAATACTCATATAAATTGTCAGAAATAGAGAGATACAACAATACATGATTTCTATTAATGAAACAATTGTACAGAGACTATAAAAATACAGAGTGCTAGACTCACTAGAATGGTGACATCTTTATCTATGAGAAGAGATGTGACGACTATGCTCATTCTCCATAAGATAATTACAATGAAGATCCAAAGGCCTTTTTTATGATAAACATGAATTCCAAAACCATAAAAATCCAAAAACCTAACCTTATGAGATGAAACACCAAAATTCATGTGGACCTCGTTGGGGTAAGTTAGTACATTAACTTTATGCGGTCGTAACTTTTGCATATGATCTTCGTTTTAGGCTCGTGATAGCTCGTTGGAAAGGTGTTTCTGAGAACTATGAATTATGCCATCAAACTTTGACTCTGTCTATAGTTTGATTGTCGTAAGCCATGAAAACATTGTTTAGAGCCCCAAAATGGCCATGGAAGTACAGAAAGAGGTGTTGACATGAAACCTTAAAAAATAAACCAGTTGGAATAGGTGGGAGACCACCAATATCCACCTAGATGCTTTGTAGGGCTTCAAGGTAGCCCCATAAGTGAAGAACCCACAATTACAAAGAATTTTTCCTATTACAGAGAAATGTGTTGAACTAAAAACTGACAAAATGAGCCAGTTGGAAGTTGGAACAGGTGGGTGGCCTCCAATATCGACCTGGATCATGGGGGCTCCATGGGTGGGTTTATGTACCAAATATTTGGATGGAGGATTAAATTTCAAATGGGAAATTGATGTTGGGTGAGATGGGGGGTTAATGATAATGAGGAGGTTCATTTTATGTAACCGATTAAACAAGAAGTGGGGGTCCGAAATTGGGTAGTTTAGCAAGATAATGAGAAAGAAGTATGAGGTTATCGCTCTGGGGTGTAATACTATGAGGACTCCCAAGCCTAATGGATAGAGAAACATGAGTGTCAATATTACAAGGGGTAAATATGTGTGGGACAACTCATGGAGGTGAGAATGTTACCGATTGACAATACCTAAATGCAATGGAGGTGATGGTATCAAAGAGCCGAGTGTGGGATCCTAAGGGTAAATTTCAAGGGGTATAACTGGGATATGCAGTTGTTTGCAAAGGGAATGAGAACATGTCAGCTATGAAGATATACCTGAAGGGGTAAGAGTACGACCATGAATGAATGGTGGGGGTGTTGTTGTACTAACTACTTGCACATGTAAACATCAAATACCCTACGTGAAACATATCTGAAAATTTAAAGAAAATATGAAAATTATTTTATAATCATGTTAATAAGTACAATGTGTACCTTTTGTTTTAACATCGGTGGCAACAATTGTCCCTTGATGAAAAATTTAGGTGACCTTGGAAGGAGGCCAAGGAACAATGAGATACTAGAAGAGCTAACCCCTGAAAGAGGGTAGGGAACAATGACTTCTTGGAAAAAAACACTCCCTAAGGGATTCCATGAAACAATGGGTTCTTGAAAAAGGTAGTCCTTGAAGGAGGTCACGGAACAATGAGTTCCTAGAAAAGGAAATCCCTGAAGGAGGTTAGGGAATGATGGGTTCCGGAACAATTCCCTCCCTATGGGAGGGCAAGGAACAATGGGTTCCTGAAAATGGCACTCACTAAGGGAGGCCACAGAATAATTGATTCCTAAAAAAGGCACTCTCTAAGGGAGGCCACAAAACAATGATTTCCTGAAAAAGGCACTCCCAAAAGGAGGTTGTGGAATAATGAGTTCTTGGAAAAGGCACTCCCTAAAGGAGGCTAGGGATCTTGAATAAGTCCTCTCTAAGGGAGGACACAAAACAATGGGTTCTAGATAAAGTCACTCCCTAAAGGAGGTAAGAGAACCATGGGTTCCCAAACAAGGCACTCCCTAGTGGAGGCCATGAAATAATGGGTTCCGGAAAAATGCACTCCCTGAAGGAGGTTAGAGATCAATGGGTTCGTGAGAAAGGAACTCCCTGAAGGAGTTTGGGGAACCATGGGTTCTCTAACAAGGCACTCCCTAAGGGAGGCCAAGGAAGGATAGGTTCCTGAAAAAGGAACTCCCTGAAGGAGGCTAGGAAACCATGGTTTCTTGAACAAGGCACTCCCTAAGGGAGTCCACAAAACAATGAGTTCCTAAAAAAGCCACTCCCTGAAGGAGGCCAGGGAACTATGGGTTCCCTTAGAAAGTCACTCCCTGAAGGAAGTCAGGGAACCATGGGTTCCCAGAAAAGGCCCTCCCTAAGGGAGGTTGTGGAACAATGGGTTCCTCAGAAGGGCACTCCCAGAACGAGGTCGGGGAACCATGGATTCTCGATCAAGGAACTCTATAAGGGGCTCCAGGGAATGATGGGTTCCTAAAAAATACACTCCTTGAAGGAGGCCATGGAAATGGTTTCTTGGAAAAGGTACTCCATGAAGGAGTTCGAATTGCCCTTATAGGGTTAAGTAAAAATGACCAAGGCTAAGGGGAACTTGCCACAAGAAGTAATGAAACTATCTTGGTGGATCATTCTGATTAGGCCATGTGGCTTGTAATCGTATGATTTATGGGGGAACTGGACACAATGTGGTGGTATAAGGGTCCCTACAAAGTGTATATTGTTGGTTAGTGTTGGGTTGAGAGTTATGTATTATGAGACCGAGGTGGTAAGTGGTACTTCTCCCTGCATTATCATATGAGGATTGGCAGAAGGGTTGTTGACAAATAACCAAGATGTTGGACCAAAGGTATAACAGTAGGAAGTTTAAGGTTGGACATCCACAAAATAGGATTTGAAATAGTGTATCAGATCCACTATTTTGTGTGATATCCCTAGAGGGGTTTGGGACTTTAACATGCATCGAAACATCTCCTATATGGGCATGATTGTTCATCATGGAACTGGAGTCCTTGATATCCCTATTAGTGAGAAGAGATGATCTTATTTGACAAGGATAAATGATATTATCAAGGGAGATAATATCAAAGGGTACAATGATTGAATTGTTAGGACCTTGCCAACAGTGGATAGGAAAACCTAGATGGAGGTTATCACTATAATCACTGTCAGTAGTGGCCTCAAAGAATTATTCATCTTTTGTGAATAATATATTTGAGATATCATTGTTTATTTTTTTATTGGTGGAATAAATATGCATGGGTTCCCACAAGGATGAATGAATCCAGCCAACCTCCAATCCCAAGTGGTAAAAAGGTGGTTCTAGAGGCATGGGGTCATTTTTAGAGGGAGTGGATGTTTCACAAGTAGTGATAGTGGACACATAGTGCATGGACTCAATGTGAGAAACATAAAGTGAGATTCTATTCTAAGAATCTTGTGAGGGGAGATTAGTGTAGGATAGTTGATCGATTGTGATGATGTGTCCCACATTTGGGAATATGATGACTCGAAAGAGTGAAGAAACCACAAAATTAATTACATAGATGAAATCACAAGGCAAGAGAATCTTGTAATCCATAAGACCATTCATGATAGCATCATTGATCAAAATTGTCTTACTACCAAACTCAATGGGGAGATTAGGTAAGATCCCTAAGGGGGAACAAAGTCTACCATCAAGGCCTATTAACTTAGTCATCAATGGGATAAGAGTAGGGGATCCTAGTTGTTTCCAGGATGATGAGGACACAATACATAAGGATGCTCTATCATCTATTATACATCGATAAACTATAAAATTTTTAACAATCACCCGTATTTGAAACGGGGTAGAAGATGATGGTCATGCTTGGATAAGTTGATCCCAATCAAGGGTGATGGCATGTGATGGGTGTGGCTATCAACTTCCATTTTTCTTACAAGGATACAGTCTAGTAGATATTTTTTTACTAGAGGTGGAAGGAGTTCCCCCATGTTTACATGATTGAGCCTTAGTCGTGATGTAGATTGGGTGTGAGTGGGGGTTACCCATGTGAGGGGTAACAAATTATGTCGAGGTGCATGGAGCCTTACCTGATGGAATAATGGGTTCATGTTGGGGAAGGGGGAACGTCGAAGTAGTGCAAGGAGAAATACTAAGTTTATTATGTTGCATGCGCTCCAAACGAACTGCTTGGACTAGCTCTGGAGTGAGTTCAGGGAATTGATGGGTTGGGTTACCATAGATCTCACAAAATGGGAAAGGGTGATTAGTCCATGTACGGGTGGTACATCTATGGTTAGTTTAATTTTAGTTCTAGTGGGAAATATGAGTTCTCCCATCTCTACAAGAATTTACCCCATGCCATGGGCGTTGATAGTGGGTATTTCTCTTGTTACTCCTTGTGAGTGGTGGATGACCAATATAACTAGGAGAGGGGGCCCAAGTTTTTCCTAACTGGGAATAAAAGGATGGGGTTATATATGGTAGGTTTTTTAGTCCTTCCATGGTGGTTGATGGTTGGAGAGCCAATTCTTGAAAAGGAAGGGCTACTAGATGGGTGGATTTTTCTGAATAGTGGTCACTAGCAAGGTGGAACCAAGAAAAGCCAATCCTAAAACAATGGAACTCACTAGTATGTGTGCTAGTTGTGTGGTTGCGTCTGCCAAATTAGGTGTTAGGGGGGGTTACCCATGTGAGGGGTAACAAATGATGTTCAGGTGCATGGAACCTTACCTGATGGAATAATGGGTGCATGCTAGGGGAGGGGGAATATCAAAGTAGTGTAAGGATAACTACTAAGTTTATAGTGTGCATGCGCTCTGAATGAATTGCTTGGACTAGATCTAGAGTGAGTTCGCAAGATTAATGGGATTGGTTACAATATAGCTAAAAAAATGGGCAAGGGTGATTAGTCCATGTATGGGTGGTACATATATGCTTGGTTTTATTGTAGTTTTGGTGGGAACTATGAGTGTTCACATATCTACAAGCATTACCCCCATGCCATGGGAATTGATAGTGGGTATTTCTCTTGTTACTCCTTCTAAGTAGTGGATGAAGAATATAACTAGGAGAGAGGGCCCAAGTTTTTCCTAACTGGGAAGAAGATGATGGGGTTATATATGGTATGCTTTGTGTTCCTGCCATGGAGGTTGATGGTTGGAGATCCAATTCCTGAAGAGGAAGGGATACTATATCAATGGATTGGTCTGGATAGTGGTGCCTAGCAAAGTGGACCTAAGCAAAGTTGACCCTAAAACAGTGATACTCATTGTTATGTGTGCTAGTTGTGTGGTTGTGTCTACCAAATTGGGGACACCTCCCAAGATTGAAGAGAGGTTTCTCAGGCATCTAGAATGGTGGGATGTTGTGGTTTCCCTATGATTCTAGATTATATGTGAATGGGTTCATGTGGTAGTGATAAGAATAAAGGAACAATTTCTTTTTTTTTAAATGTGGGCTATCTGAACAATGTTTTTTATAGTTCTATGTAATCAACCAATGAAAAATATGCATAAAACAAGTAACATTGTAATATTCTTTTGGTTGTTTATCTATGTGGGAGAATAAAACAAAATGTACGTATCCTATCGGACCTATGGTACTTCATCTCAAAAAGCATCGGGCCTTCCAAAAGCACTCTACAGTGGGGCATGAATCCAATGGAAGAGGAGCTAGTGAAGGTACGAATAATCAATTATAATGATGGATGAAGGGGGCATATCCAGAAAATGTTGGGAATATTTCCTAATAGCCATTCAAAATCTGATTAAGGTGTGATTGTAGCCCACAATCGCCACCTCGGTAGACAAAACCTAGGTTTGGACACTAAGTTACCTCGATTAAGCACATCATTCATATTTTCGACCTCATAAATGGGTCACGAGGTGGATGCTTTTCAAGGGCTGGGTGACCCATGGAGGAATGCAAAAAACAACTGCACCTTGGCCATTGACCCTTCACATCTATCTCCTCACCTTATGGTGTATGGATGCTTGATTGGGAGTATTTTGGTACCCTATTTCACAATTTTCTAAGTTTCAATGAGAAAAGGATAGTGTGGGTTTATTTGGATAGCTATCCCCAAAATCGTAACTTAGACTACAATTTTCTTTTGTATCCCTCTTATGGAGGTTAAAAATGTGTTGTTTATGGTTTCTTTTAGGATGTGAAAGTAGGCTATGAGGTTGGGTTCATGGGCCAACCCCATTGTTTTAAAAGTGGTGTGAACAAAATATTTACACTAAACAAATGAATCCCTTTTGATCCTCCCATATTGCGTTTTGGGCACATGGAGAAGAGCATACTACGGTTTCAAGTATCTAGTAAAAATCTTTACAATATATGGTGATGTCATGTGCAAGAAGTGATAGTGAGTGAAAATTTTCAATAATTTAGTGTTTTGAATTTTAACATGTGGACATCGCTTTGTCCTTTACAAATCTTGTTTTATCTCTAACTTCCTAAATTTCACAAACAATCCTTGCCAAAATTGAAAAATCCCTATGTAACTAGTATGGCAGACACATGGGTCCTAACTCTTGAGATTTTAATATTCCTAGAATGTTATATAATCTAAGAAAACTTTGAAACAATTCCTATATTGTAGACATGTGGGCATGTATGTTCCCTTACGAATCCTTAAACTTTCTAGGTGGTTTATGCTAAAATTTTGAAACTATCCTAACATTGTGCACATGCGGGCATGTATGGTCCCTTACAAACATTTTAGAGCATATTTCAACAAGAAAAATAAGACGCATTTTCCTCTCTTAAAATGATTGATTTGGAAGGGAGATGAAGGTTTCTGATTTCCTAGATCACACAAGGGTCTTCGGAAAGATCATACTCTAAGATTGTCCAAATAGTCTTCTATTCCCAATTTTAATGTGATGTTTTGTAAAAGGAAAGATTTAAATGATTGGAATACAAATGATACACTTAACCATCCAGGTGGAAAGCAAGGAAATAAAAGAGGTTATGGTTTTTTTAATCCCCCTAGATGTCTATGTGTGACTAAGTATCTATGAAAGAATGAATACCAAGCCTTATTTTTGTGGATTTTACAAAGTGCATAAAATAAATCTAATCTATTCATTGTAGTAGAAGGATGGTGGACTAAAAAAAATGAACTATATTCAAGACCAGAAGAGGGCAAGGATTTTGAACCTGTGCAAGATGAACAAAGATAACATTTGAGCCAAAGCCACAATTTGAAAAATATTTTCTAGCAAGAATACACAAAATCTCTAATTGAGACTGTATAGCTCAAGCTTATAATATTTCATCAACATAAACATAAGTAATTTTTGTTGGTTTTCCCATTTGGACTTCTAGTTTAAATTTTAGTGTTTATGGTGTGCGATTGAGTTCTCTATATGCTTATTCTTTATTTAATTAGGGTGGTAATTACTCTTAACTCCCATGGCACTAAATTTCATTGTTGTTTTAAGAAATGTGTGTGTTCTGTTTATGACAATCATAATCAATAAAAAAAATTTGTTATACATTAATTCCAACACCAAGAATTGATTTGTTTACCAGTTATGTTAATCATGCATGCAGATACATTGTGCATCAAATTCCATTCGAATGAATGGTGGTTTGAACCTATAACTTTATTATACATTTAATTGAACCAATTTGACTCCAAAAGACAATCTTCCAAATCCTTTCATTGCTGGAATACTTTTAATTCTTTTGCTACAACACACAATTTTCATTTAAAGATCCAATGGATCATCCACATTGTTCGATTATGTTAAACAACTCCATCATATAGTTTCTTCATCATTGAGTATATTTAATTTGTTTTTGTAGTTTGTGGAAACTTTACAATAGCTAGAAATTCAATTGTATGCTATGTACAAGGTGTAGGGAGACACCTGTAGCGACTCATCGACATTGTTCCCTATATATATATATATATATATATATATATATATATATATAGTAGTGGATATTCCACTAGAATAGCTTTTCACAACAAATCTTATAAGTTTCTACAATCAATTATTATGTAGTGTTTTACTTAAGATGCAAATTTGATGTTATTGTCTTAATAAATGAAATATTGAATAAAATAAAGTTAAAATTGAAAAAACTAAGTAAATAACACATCATCCACAAAATTTACACAAGATTTACTATCGTAAAACCCAATATGGGAAAAACATATCTAGAATGAGAATCATCTAGGGTTAGGGTTAGTGTTTTTAGGCCCATTTCAGTGGCTCATCACAATTTCAATATTTGGGGTTTATAACCTTCCAAAACCTATTTAAGGCATCAAAGAACATTTTTTTTGGTCAAACATTTGTGAGAAAAACTCCCAACCCCTCGACATTGTTCTACACACCCATCAATTTCCAATGGTTTAAAAATCACCTCCATGAGACCTTATATGCATAAATTATGTATCCCACAAGTTGACCTACCTTGTTGGCCACCATGGTACAAAGTAGATGTCAAATTATCCCCTTTTATTCACATACATGGGAATATTTACATGTGGACTTTCAATAAAATTTTAGAGGGTCCAAAGAATGTATTTCTAGTGAAGGTGGACACTTTGAATAATGTTGCAAATTCATTGACAAAGTCTTTAAGCACTAAGAAGTTTTCATGGTGTAGAGAAACAAGGACATTGTTGCCCTATATTATTTATCGTGTAATCTTTGCATAATTATCCAATGTACTATACACTAGAATGGAAACAAGGGGGGCCACAGGGGGTCTATGACGCCCCGCCAAAAAAAATTGGGTTGTTTTTTATCCATTTTGACTTTTTCTTATATGTTTTTTCGACCTATTGTAATGTAATTTCGATCAAGGAATATAATATAGGTCAATGGATTAGGGTTTTTTGGATGGTGTGAGATTCTATATATTTTATTGTAATGGTGAAGTTAATACAATGAGAGTTAGAGGTGCAACTCTAAACATTTGTTGGTTTTCTCGGTTAAGGGTTCCCCCGATAAATTTTTGAGTACTATGTGTGATTTTTATTATTTCCTTTCTATTTTATAAAGAATCTCTATGTGAATTACTATACTATAAAGGTTTAAAACCTACAAGAATTGATCACTAGGCTTGTTACATAGAGGTGCAATGTAGAAATCCTCAATTATAGGTTTATAGGAGTTATTGTTTCTTGTTTCCTTTAGAGAGAATGGATCTTGAGGGTTGTTACATAGAGGTGCAATGTAGAAATCCTCAATTTTAAGTTTATATGAGTATTCTTTCGTATTTAATACACGGTGGATGGCTAGAAATTAGTTGTTGAGTGCTCAATGGTATGAAAGTTAGTGTTTAAATATTTATCTATACTATCGCAATAAATTACCTTGGGATTAATAATAGGTGATCACTTAACATCCCAATGTGAGGCTTTATATTGCATAATTTACCTATCATGAATGAGCTAGATTTTGAATAAATGACATCCTTTGATCATATTATCTTGGAGTTACCACTCAAAATGTGTGGTTCCACAAATCTTTTGAAATCAAAAAATTCTTCAATTAAATATGTGACATGTGAATTATGATCTTCACATGTCCTATAAGCATCTTTCAACATGAAAATACATGTTTTTGCATTCATATTATAACCTCCCATATGTTCCATCCATATCTTGATTTGTGCATCCTTACCAAGGAATCAAACTTCAAAAATTCCAAACACCCTTCTTGATGTTAAAAGGGATAAAAATGAAAACACATAACTATGTTCGCCTTCATAATTATCCATTTTCCACATTAGTATTGGTAGCAATTTTCAAATTGACTTGCAAAAGTTTCTATTATCAACACTTATCTCATGTTCTTGCATATCATCTTGCATGTAAATTTTCCGATTGACTTGAAAAGTTTCTATTATCAACACTTATCTCATGTGCTTGCATATCATCTTGCATGTAGATCAATAATTTTTCATAATTTTTGATAAAATGTTGATTTAAATAGAGCTTCATGCAACGTGTGCTTTGATGTTCCCCTTTTGTAAAACAAACCCCCATTTTGATCCACCATTAATTCTTTAAGATATTTTTGATATTTAGGCAATGAAGTGATAGTGAAGTTTGAACCCGTCTCCAGAAAGGGAAGATTGAATGGACCAAAGCCCCTAGTATTGCATCCAAGTGTAAGCATACCAATCAAAGAAATGGGAAGATTCATGACATTACTAATAGGTATTTCTTTCTTATCCAACCTTGGTATATAATTATTTGACTTATTGATATTGTCATGAATAATGCTCAAGTAAGTGCTTACACTCTTATGTGAAGATAATTTGTTGTCATAATACATATGGTGAAGACATGCAATATAATGTTTATGCACTAACTAAACTTCTCACAACCATTCTACTTCTATTTTATCGAGTGGCCCTAATATTGTTCATAATTGAAATACATTCATTATTTCATTACTTGGGATATTAGTTTGCTATATCTAAAGGAATTTGAGGAGTTCTTTAACACATTATGTCTTATAAACAATTCTAATTGTTATTTTGCATGGTACTTAGTTTATCTTAGGATCTAATTACATACTACAAATTTGGATATTGTTTTAAGAAATGATTGTATATATGAAAAACAATTTATATATTTTTTTTCCATAACCTCATGATGATATATTTTTTTGTAATAATTCTCTAAGTTATGTTACAAAATAATATTTGATAATTGAAATACATATGGATTAAGTTTGTAAGAAATATTTTAATACTATTTAAATGGAAATTGAGTAAAAAAAAGATACGAAAATACTATGAAAATACCTCCATCTTGGTTCAATTTAATCAATTACAAGGTAGTCTAGTGAGTAGTACGAATATGTAAAAGAATCTATGCTTCCAAATATCTTTGGCCACTCTCTCATAATGAAACATAATTATCGTTCGATCCAACTAAGAGCCTAGTTGGCTTCCTAGCTCCAAGAAACCTTTTGATGTCTTGGCACTCTAAGGTCGTGGATCCAAGAACAAAAATACACATTTTCTTTAACAAGATTGTCACAAGAAATAATTCTTCCAATAATAATCTAAGTTTCTAACCTCTCAACATGATCCCACCTCTCAACCTCCTTTTTTCACCCCTTCCTCACCACTTCCTCTTCATGTTTATCAAGTTCCCATGCCCCTTCTCCATGTCTTGTCCACAATTAGCCATCCACATCCCTTGTATAGATTGTTTTGGGGAAAATTTTAATAAAAACATTAAAAAATTAAATGATTTACATAAAATAATAATAAATAAGTTGAAGAGTTACGAAACTTGACAATGGTACCTAAAACTTATGAAAACTCGCCATACCAACCAATAATCAAAGTCAAGGAAAGTACCCAATGCTACTACATATTTATGAAATATGAAATATGAGTGAAATAATCAATGAAGGTATCTAATGCTACTAGATATTTATATATTTATATAAGTTATATAATCATGAAACCGAATAGTTAATAATCGAGTTTAGTGTGTAAGACATTAACTAATTTTAAACTTGCACATCTGCAAGTTATGTATGCCTAACTATTATGTATGCATAACTAACATACACAACTATAAATAATCAATGCCTCTAGTGCATAACACTTGAATGATCACAACAAGGCACAACAACAAATTCTTCATTTAGTAAGATTAACAAACAAAACTACAATTACTCATCAAGAATTCATAATCACACTTTAAATTTCTAACGGGAATCAAAATGAGTGTTTTGGAACCAAGTGAGAAAAAAATAGTGACATATCTAATCCCCAAGCAATATTCTCAAATAACATCTAATATTCATTCCTTCCTAACCTATTATCATTCCATCTTATCCTTTCCTCTATTGGACTATGCTTGAGCGTCAACTATATTGACCTAACTTTAGATAGAACCCTTAAGCATAAGTGTCATAGATCTTGACCAAGCTTCCCACTAGGTAGGAAGTCTCCATCACAAGTATTGGGGAGCATGGCTTAACATTGAACCCTTAAGTGTAAGTGCCATAGATCTTGACCAAGCTTCCCACAAGCTAGGAAATCTCCATCATAAGCCTAAGGGAGCATGGATTAACATGTCCCTCTCATGACTCCATGATTTGGACATACACAGTGGGCAATGCCTCCATCCTTCATGATAGAACTAGGGTCGACATTCTATATCGAACATTGTGCAACTATTGTGAACTAATATTGAACAAGTTGTACGTCCTTTCAAAACCACACTTACCACAAATCATAATGTAATATTTGAAATCATAAGAGAAAATTATAGTACAAACTATCTTACTAATGTCTACCACATCTAGGTGACATCAACACTACACTCATTAGGCTATTACATAGTTTAGCTCACCAATACTCATATACATGTAGATACATCACAAATTTGATATGAGAATCCATATTTGAATTGACATTCACAACATAATTTTGAATTAATATCATTTACTGAAATTCCACATTTAAATATATATATTTAAATAAATCACACAACTATCATCATCATGAACATATATATATATATATATATATATATATATATAACTATGTTTAATAGTGTTTTACAAATAATAACCAATCAAAATACAATTTGGTCATGATGTACCTAGGTTAAAAAAGGGCTTTACATTTTTGGATAGTCATATGCTATTTACTTATATACAACTAGTTACATATATAAAAGTCTTGTTACATAGAGTTACAATGTAGATAGCCAAATAAGCAGCAAACAAAAGTAGAAAAACAAGCCCAGGTGAAGATAGACGCACTGATTGCAATGAAATTGTTCTATAAACTAGATATGTTGTAAGCATAATATATTACTACAGCTAACTAATATCATTCACTATCTCAACAAGTAAACAAATGAATGGTTCGGCAACTAGTAGAAGCTTTCCATAGTGGATGCAATACTGGTGTGTGTTTCTGCGTGATTTCTGCTAACGAGACCGAGTATATACAAGACTAAAAGGTGTGAGAGCAAGCTGTCCCAAAGAATTCAGGAAGTTCCACTATCTGAATTTTTAATCCAACATAGGTTCAAACATGTCCCAACGTAATAGCATAGGTTGAGCCTACATGCTCTCGTATACCCATGTTCCGAGCGCAACTTTAATCTTTAATCACATTTCAAACTATTCTTTTAAAGTATAAGATTTGCGCGTGACCATAAATAATGTTTGAAACATGATTACCAGTGTGTCAATAAATATAAAGAAATTGTACTTTTCCAAAGATATATAAAATATGGCAATTTGTAGTCACTATTATAAATTATTTTCATAAATCTGAACAAAATGTCATGGAAATGTCACTTCTCTACATCAGTCCATGACTTCTTTCTTTGAGTTTATTTTAGCAATCTGAGTTTAAACTTTCTATGAAATAATTTTTTTTGGACACTTGTTCAAATCCGGCAAGAAATTATTAGATCTGTAGATTTGAGTGATTACTTTTGTATAATCTGAGTGCCCTAAGATTTTTCAATAAGATGAATCTATTTCAACATTCAAAAATGGATTTAAATAAAATAAAAAAATAGTGATTTCATACAAATTTATATGGCCAAATTCAACAGAAAAAACTATTTCGTAGAACCATTAGACAACGTCTATTGTAGCCTACTCGCTAAAGCACATCTACACCAACTTTTCCTTACTCACTAAAACATATCTGCAATAGCTAAAGCACATCTACACCAACTTTTCCTTACTCACTAAAGCATATCTACAATAGCTTTTCCCTACTCACTAAAGCACATCTATATCTACGCCAACTGATGGAAAAAGGGATTTGCGAATATTGTTTTCAAGGTGTTCTCTAGCTGTTCTACAAAATGGGTTTTTTCGCCGGAATCCAGCAATATAAATTTACAAGAATCACTATTTTTTGTTGTTTGGATTCAGCATGCCAAAAAACCCTTGAGACACATGAAATATACAAATATAATCACTTAAATCAACTAATCTAACAATTTTTGACCAGAATTCGAACAAATGTCCCCCAAAAAATCATCATTTCATATAATATTTATCCTACTATTTTTTTTTTAGAATGTTTAGCCTACATTCTATATTAAATATATTAGGCTAGAATGTTTAACCTAACAATTAGTCTAATTTTTTTTAGCCTACATTCTATTAAATATATCTTGAAAGGTTCAGAGTTTGCACACAGCATGGAATAATGATGAAAAAATAGTTTATCTAATGTTCAGAGCGCAACAGCTACCATCCATCGTCTTTGCTCACATGCCCAATTATTGCTTTTTCGCCATATTGACATTACCATCTCCCTCGATCAACTTCAACTTGAATGAGTTGTAACACGTGTTTTTAGATGCTAGTTCCTTTTATATAATGTTTAATTTTGGTTTAAAATATAAAACTAAACATCACATTGGAAAAACAATCGATGTACTGTAAACATTTTTAAAATATAAAAGAAAACATCACATTGGAAAAACAATCGATGTACTGTAAATATTTGACTTTTTAAAATTTAGTTCATTTTATATAATGTTAAATTTTGGTTTAAAATATAAAACAAAACATCACATTAGGAAAAACAAAATCATTTGACTATTTTAAATGTTAGTTCATTTTATATAATGATAAATTTTGTTTTAAAATATAAAAGTAAACATCAGATTGGAAAAACAATTGTGTAGTGCACACGTTTGACTTTTGGAAGGTTATGTTTTCATATCAGATTTGTTTAGAATTTAGTTTGAAATGTAAGAAAAAAAAAATTGTATAATTCACGTGGATTAACAATTCCTTAGTTTGAATTTTAAAATACAAATTGAATAATGAAAATTTTACTATTTTAAATGTTAGTTCATTTTATATAATGATAAATTTTGTTTTAAAATATAAAAGTAAACATCAGATTGGAAAAACAGTTGTGTACTGCACACGTTTGACTTTTGGAAGGTTATGTTTTCATATCAGATTTGTTTAGAATTTCAAACCAAAACAATTGTGTAGTGCACACGTTTGACTTTTGGAAAGTTATGTTTTCATATCAGATTTGTTTAGAATTTAGTTTGAAATGTAAAAAAAAAAGAAATTGTATAATTCAAGTGGATTAACAGTTCCTTAGTTTGAATTTTAAAATACAAATTGAATAATGAAAAATTGTGATATCTTCAACAAATTTAGATGATAATTATCTCAAAAAATCTAAAATATTAATGTTTAAAAAATATATAAATTTGCATAAAATAAAAAGGTATTTATGTAAAAAAGATATTGTGTAATATGATTAATCATAGGAGGTATCATTATCATGTGGTTGCTTTCATTAATCTAAACATTTTGCTATATTCTAACTTATATTGGAGTGGGTTAATTCTCTCAAATAATAAAGGATTATAGGTTCATATGTTAGTTGAATTTGATTAAGAAATGGACATTTTTTAAAAATACAACTAAAAGGGATATACTTCACTTTTTTTTTTTCCAAATGAAAATTTTTATTTTGTATTAAATTTGGAGATAACCAAATAGTTACAATTCTGTGTCTAAAACAGTGGAGGAGTGTATGTACCATGATCATCCAAGTTCCCGAATAATATCCCTATCATTATATATGAGGGTTATATTAAGTAGATTTGGAAGAAGCATATCAGCCCATCCCCAAATGTTAAAGCAAAACTGGTTGTAGCAAAAGACTACCCATCCCCATACAAATGAAAGTGTCAAATCTACAAATAGAAAAATTAGATAAGTGAAAATAAAAAAAGACAAAACATTAGGCAGTGAGCTAGAATAGAGTAAAGTGGTGGGTTTGGCTCTCAAGTCCACCAGTCTAGTGATGATAGGACAATACCCCAATGAGTTCAAGAAGAGATTTTTTGGATAGAATATCAGCTTCTGTATTTTTCTCTCTGAAAATTTGAGTGAAGTTGATCTGATTGAAGGTCTAGAGTAGATCAATGATTCTATCCTTTCAACATTCCAAGGTCACTGCTTGTAGCTTTCCTTTTCTGTTTAACTAGTCAATAATAATTTTGGAATCTCCACTCACATGTAGATCCAAAATATTATTACGAGTGGCCAAAAATAGTGTATCTCAGGCATCAAGAAGATCGTCTTTTGTGTTTGATCCATTTCCACAGTTGAAGGTCCAAGTGATCCAAGTTCCATCACAAAGGGGTAACCTTCCACCGGCTGCACAATGTAGGCCGGAAAATTGAGAAGCTCTGTCAAGCCATGCACAGTTTCCACTTAGCTGAGTGAGAGGTGGAAAGGCATGAGGAGCATAAATATTTTTAAGTTTTTTGGGGTTCAACTCTCCCAAGATAAAGAAACAAATAATATTTACTCAGATGGGTATAATCTCAAAAATCGCTTTGTTGTGGGAGATCCAGACATACCAGCAAATAATGACTGATAGATTAGGGAGGTTTTTGACTTGTAGAGACCAATTCTCCAGGCAATCCTGCAAATTTGTGCCTATCGACATCAGATTTTGTTTTAGAACTGTTAGGATTTTAATCCATATCAATTTTGTAATAGGACAGGCCCAAAATAAGTGGAAAATAGATTCAAAATGGTTGTGACAGAGGTAGAAAATATTTGGACCTATCCATCCCCGACACTGAAGAGTATCCCAAGTTAAAATTTTGTCATTTGCAGTGAGCCAAATAAAGAGTTTTAATTTTAAAGGTAAGGTCCAATGCTAAAGTTTTTTCTGCTAGCCCGTGTACCTATGAGTCCGGATAGTAGAAGTGATAGCTTTGTAAATGTTTCTTACAGTAAAAAAATCTAGAGCAGTCACCTCCATTCCAGAGAAAAATGTCATCTGCAGCCTGGAGATGGATTCCTGCACCACATAATGCAGAGAAGAAGGTGGTCCATTCCCAATCTGAAGTGCCCGATAATTCTAGATCAACACTCGATTTCCATATTGTACAGGTAAGCCTATCATCAGTGGGGGATTGACCTTGAAAGAGGAAAAAAATATTTGACAGATTTAGCTTCTCCAGCAGATCCCATGAGAGGTATGTCACTAATCCAAGCCCCAGGATCGCATCCCTACCAATATAAATCTCAAATACTGAACCCGGTTTCCAGCAAATCCATTGGTGGATATATTTTATATTTTTTGTGATGGATAGACAGGTCAAAGAGGCGTTTTGAGTGCAAATATCTGGAAGTCTGAGCCATCGAGCAATGGATAGTGAGAAGATGTATTTCCCAAAAATCATATGGTGCCATATGACTTCTTGAGTTATTACACGCCACAACAATCTTGCAACCAAAGCTTTATTGAATATGTTGAGGTTACACAATCCCCAACCACCAGTCGAATTTGGTTTTGCAATGAGATCCCATATATAGGGATGAATAGTGTGTTGATTCATGTTTCCAGATCAAAGGAAAGAAAACATCATCCTTCTGATCTTGTTTAAAATGGAGGAGGGGATAATGGTAAGAGCCATCTAGAAGACCGCCTGGACCTGAAGCACTGATTTTAGAAGAATAAATCTCCCACCTAGAGCGAGCCATGTGTTGCTCCAGTGGGTAATACGAGATTCAAATTTAATCAACAACCAATTCCAAAAAGAAGTTTTGTAGCAGTCCAGCCCGAGGAAGTAGCTTAGGTAATGAAAACCCAGTGAGAGCTCTTGATAACAAAAAGGAAAAATGGATTTAAAGGTTGCAAGATCTTCCTCCAAGAGGCCATAGTAGTGGAAGGTAGATTTTACTTCATTTATCTCGAGGCCCGAAGCACCACAAAAGGTATTAAGAATCACTTTGATTTCCAGCCATTCGTTTAAATTTTCTTTCGTGGCAATGATTATGTGATCCACAAAAAATAGATGTAGCACAGAGATCAATCTAGAGAATTCTATGATGGTAATAAGTACCTCTTGTTTTTTTTCCTTGAGAAGAAAGTGCAGGCCTTGTAAAGGCAATATGAAAAGGATCGGGGAGAGAGGGCATCCTTGTCTCAATCCCCTTTCATTTCTGAAGAATGATGTAGCTTCTCCATTGACCAGAACCGCAATGGATGCACTAGTCACACATCCCATTAGTGAAAGATTTATTTTTTTATATAAAGGGGGAAGACTTTGCATGAAACATGCATAATGTTGAAAAATGATTTTAACAAACATTTATTTATGTCATCTTAGTAACATATACAACATATAGTGTTAATATATTAATATCCAATTGTATGTTTCTTTTTCCAAGAAAATAACGGAAATTTGTATTCCATAATAAAATGAAAGTTCCATTTTTCATGTGCTTAAACCACAATACAAAAAAAAAAATTATGTATAGGTGCATATTGCATTTACTCAAATTCCATAATTAATGTACCTGTCATTTATCATCCTTTAAGAAATAATATTCAATTCTTCATTTTTTTCCCTTCTTCTTTTCAACTTCTTCCCACCCCTCTTAAGAAGGAGTCACAATAATTAACTCTAAGTCATAAGGTTGGATATTGTGATTTATAAAGGGAACATGTTACTTATCTGAATTATGGGAATCAATTTTGTTACATCTCTTTGTTCCACCTAGAGGGAGTTCAAGTACAACTACCTCCCTTCAAGGGGGAATTTTTGTATTCATATCTTTGACTCTATCCTCCGAGGCAAGAGTGGATTGTCCAATTGGCACTAATGGATGTTAATTTACCTCATTCCAATCAATGTCATTTTATGGTCCTTTTTGGGGGGGAAGACACCATCGGCTATTGGAACAAGTAACTTGTAGATCTCTTGGAAGGTAAGATATATGGCACCTCAATGTTTTGTTCTTATAATCCAAGACCTGCCTACATTTAAAAAAATTCCCTTTAAAAACCATTTTGTTTGAAGACCCTTAGTAAGGTCTATCTGAACATGAATATGAGCATATCTTCACAATCTAGTTACATCTCTCTCAAAATGTAATTTTATGTAATTTTGTGTTAGGATACAATTAAGGGAATGAGGGAATGATAAAAATTCTATCACTTCCCCAAAACTAAGGACCCTCCTCAAACACTTTCCAATAATCAACATGATCATAAAACTGCAAAATAGAAGAAACCTTTGGAGGATAGTGATATCTCACACTTATTTTTCCAAGATGAATCGATCCATTGATACAGAGATAATGTAGGAGGCCAATACCCATTAAGCCTACAAAAAACCACATATTTTTCACATACTGAATGTAGATGGGTTACCTCCAACACTATGATCTCCACCACCATAGATTTATCAGCATGCTCCATTATATAGGCACTAGAAAGGGTAGAAGAATACAAAACTTTTAGAAAGATAGAATTTTTTCATAATGCATCCCTAAAAGACATAGGTTTGGAGGTTGAAAGCACCCTGAAATGACCATTCCTCCATGCAATTACAATACCAAAATGATAATTGGATATTATCCTATCAATTGTGTAAACAAAGGATTTTGGTCTTCAATCTATTTTTTGTCATATAGTAATTATTGATAAACCATGATAATCCCTTATGATAAATCCATTTTTTTTTTAAACCAACATCGAATGATCATAATGTACCCACAAACTTAAAGTGTTATTCGAAAGAGACCTAACTATAATCTTATAGGCTACCTTAGAATCAAAGTCCACGTCCAAAAATGAAGAAGATATCTTTCATCAAACACTTGAAATGCAAGCATTCCATTAACCACATTGGAACTAAAATCATTTTGAAGTAATGCTACTCGTTCCTTCCTTTTCATTGAGAGCGTGCTTGTTGGAATACATTAGTCATTATGGAACTACATAATTTAGTTTGTGTATGATTTTTTTAGTAAACACTTCGCATGACATCCCCACTACCATAGTATTTCCTGCAACCAAGAAAAATGTGTAAACACTTATTCATACAATTGGGGAGTAAGCATTTCGTCAAACTTTTTATGAACAACTAGATAAGACACCCAAATTAAAATCTCACCTTGANAAAAAAAAAAAAAAAAAAAATAATTATAACCAATAATAGAGAAAAGACCCCTTCTACTAAAATGTTGACCCCGACCAACAAAAAAAAAAGCATCATTGTATGCAATAATAGAACAAATATCCCTTCTAAAATGTTGTTCTCTATCAATGCTGTACCCTTCTCTAGTAACATATTCATATCCTTCAACTCAACGTACACCTTGTTTCACCATTTGAGAGAAAATATTAAGCAACGTGGCCTTCTCCATAGTAATAACAAGTAACACAAACTTGAAAACCTAAAGTGTATGATTATTTTAATTAATTGTCTTTTTAGATCAAGATCTATTAAACATTTAGAGAGAAAAAATCAATTTCGTTTTTCATATTTAAAAATCTATAACTAAAATAATGCATTAATGTTTTGTATTATTTTCTTCATTACAACATAAATTTTTATTTTATTTTTATTTTAAATTATAATCATTGAAGTCTAAAGGAGTTGGATGCAATGGTGAAAAACAACGAGTTTTTCACCATTGGGAAAGGTTCAATTCCCGTGAGGGCCTAACCTAGAGCTATGGGGGTACCTTGAGATAGTGGTCGAACGTGTGGTTGCACTCAAATATATTATATTAAATAATATCATGACCCGTGCACACATAAGTGCATCAAAGCCGACYCCTATGTCTTCCAAATTAAAATTCCCTGAGACGTAGGACAATCGATGACAGAGTGTGCTATTAAGGCACTGTGTGATCTTAAGTCACTGGTTSAAAAAGGGACAAAAAATCTAGCCATGTTAAGGGTTGGTGTGGCTCAGGCCGGTTGCGATCCCCGAGTGATTTTGACAACTTAGATATCCCTAAGTCATGGTTTCTCAAGCCACAAGCTGGTCTCACGGGTCACGGATAAACTAGCAAACAAAAATAAATAAATTATAATCATTGATGTTATACATCTCATTTATACTTTCCTATTAGATCTCCATAAATATGTTTTCAATGTAATAATGAATTTTGTTTAAATAAAGTGTGTAAGTGTAGTATGTATATCATCAATGTAATTGATATTCAATAGAAATAGCCTAAGTGCAAGCTAATGATGGTCTCTCATGATGCATTAGTGACAATGAAAATATGAAAACGGAAAAATATTTTTTAACATGGAAGGATRATTCGAGGAACTTATACAACTAATTTGAGTACACTACWAGAAGATAAACTATAGGAAACAAGTTAGCTTCCAAAATATAAAATTTGTAGTTATGAATGTTTTATATGAGTATGAAGAATTCCATATTTAATAACKAAGGTATGTTTTTTTTCTGCAAAATATAATTCATAATTCATGTTAGCACAACTATTTAATACCTATCATTGTTATTTTTAGAATTGTGTATTGTTAAATTTATATTATTTTAAATTAAGAAATTMGCATAGACATGAAATTATGGGGTTAAGCATCAGTGCACGATCTAAGGGTTTTAATATAATAAAAAAAAATATTATATAGTTTGTACATCTCAATCTATTTAGTGGAACGTATATATTTTTTTTAATTGGGTAAGGTGATAAAATGTTATAATAAGAATTATTCCTCTATATTTTAAATTCTTGATATGTATCAAGACAACTATAAATAAAAAAACATAAAATAATATATTTGTAATCTACATAGTCAAACCTGTATGTATGTGTATCTTCATTATCGATGTATTTGTATAGCATGTTTAAAAATAACATCGAAAATGGATAGCTTGAAAGGAATCCAGAAAAAAAGGGTGGTTGTGTGGTTTTTTCAATATTAACCATAGGGTAAACTTAGATTGGAGTTACCGATCCGAAACCCTAGAGCTCTGTAACGACGCATCCATCGCTGCACACTCTAACACTAGCGTTCTGAGGCTATGGACTAAGCTCTGCAGATAAAGGTCTCACGAGATCACTGTGCATCCAAGATGAGTCCGGAAGAGGGGGGGAAACCCCCCTCGTACAGTGATATCACTGCCAATGAAAGGAAGGGAACCCATGCCAAACGACCTGCATTCGAGCTGTCGCTGCACCTGTGTGATCAGATTTTCATCCAAGAATAGGGGCTCAGGAAAGAAATGGACGTAGAACCCAGTACGTCTCATCCAAAAGCTTCTAGAGGATGGGAACCAGGCAAGTGTATACCGCAAATGGAAAAACCCCCGCACTATCACATCAAATCTATACGGGTAGGGGAGCACACCCAGTTTATGATGGATCATGCTCTGATTGGTAAATTTTTAGGCCTATGGCCAATCGAACGCGATCTCACACGCTGGATCAAGGATTGGTGGAACCCCGAAGGAGACTATGAAGTTCAACTTAGCTCCAAGGGATTCTTCACAATAATCCTATACAACCTTGACGACAAGGACAAAATCTTTGACAATGGACCATACTTCTATAACTTGGCGGGACTGTTTCTGTGATTTTGGACAGACAAGTTTAGCCCAGAGAAGGAGGACTTCACAAGAGCGCCAGTATGGATTCGTCTATACTCATTACCCCAAGAATTCTGGCTGGAAGAAATACTCATGGGTATCAGGAACACAGTGGGGCGATATGTAAAGGCATCAGAGGCTACAAATATGAGAAAGTATACCTCATATGCCCATGTCTGTATCTACATGGACATCTCAAAGGCTCTGCCAGGATCAATTACACTAGAATATCAGGACGACGACTGGAAGCAAATAATTGATTACGAACACATCCCCTTTCGCTGTAGGAAATGCGACGAGCACGACCACCTCTTCAGAGACTGCCCTCTGAACGCTCCAAGCACCAAGGCTAGCGAAGGAAAGAAAAAGGACAGCTTCACCAATGTCATAGGTAGGCGAAAAAATCCACCAAGAAAATAGAACCAATGTATGACTCCAAATATCCCAACCAAAAATTCCTATGAAGTTTTGAATCAGTTGCCAGAAGAGGAGGAAGTACAAAACCCTTACCAAGCAAAAATACAGGCGAAGGGTAAAAGTCCTGAGGAACCCAACCTGACTCAAGCCAAAGAAACATCCCAAGCAGCTCAAACAGGTACAGATGGAGACACCACCATGTAGATGGATGAAACTGATCTGGTGGACATAGATCTAGAAAAGTTGGAGGAAGCTCTCAAGCAAAATGACCTACAACACAACTCTGTGGATCAACTCCGTAAAGTCCATAAAGTGTTCACAAACTCCACCGTAGGATCTACGACCAGACTGGGCATAACTGCTAACCCAGGGATAGAAGCCAAGAGAGCAGCCAAGGAAAACAAAAGAAGGGGATGCAAAACAACCCACCAACTTATCAAAGAAGCAGGAAACCTGATGATAAACTCAGGCAAGATACACAGTTTATTGGAGG